>JBBBDQ010001642.1:2005000-2007500 GCA_037127315.1 Ascarosepion bandense | reverse complement strand
AATACACCAATATACGCAGTCCTACATATAACCAATTTGTTTAGAAAATTAATCACTTTGTCTGACGATCGCAAGAGCGTGAATCTTAGGGTCACAAACTCACACCTATCTATCTATCTATATATATATATATATATATATATATATATATATAGTGTTGTAATGGTTGTCACAATGGTTTATAAAAGCATAGTATCACTACACAAAAATTTTCGCGTTTCGGAGCTACGTTTGCTCCTCATCTGGTGATAAGTTAATATATATATATATATATATATATATATATATATATATATATATATATATATGTATTTGAAAAAATGTATGACAAAGTGTAAGAGTTTTATTGTAACGGGTTTCTTCTTTTAGGACTTCATCGGACTAAATTTGTTCCGTTGATGCGACTACACTTGCGCACGAACAATGTATACTGGACATTTTTAATTAACTTTTTTTAGTTTTTAAATTCTGTCAGTGTTGAAGCAATACCTTGTTTACTTGGAGCGTCAAAAATGACATATTTAAATGATTTTGCAGTCGTATCAGTTATATTTTCTGTATGTCTCATCTTGAATTTCATCAGTTACTGAAATTCCTTGCGTATATGACGAGAAATTCTGGATTAAAACTGCAAGTTGAAACACTGTGGCAATATTATACAAAAGTAGACGTTTCCAGACATTTTGAACCTCTCATTTAAAAACGCAAGATTGTACATGCATTCAGAACAACTTTTTTTTTATTCGTTTTCAAAATCGTTTTAGGTTATGTAAAGCCAGAAAAATATTTTTATAGATTGAAATAATTTTTTGTTTTAGATTATAATGATTTAGCCATAGAAGTCTTACCAATTGAGAAAAGGTAGATTCGTGCCTTTCCCAAGGGTATTTTCGCGTAAGTAAATATAACGTACCCAACGGGAATTATTATTCAGGTTGAGATCTTTTCAATAGAATTTCATATATATATATATATATATATATATATATGGTATATTTAGGCTGACAAGGCTCAACGTTGGTTAATTTCCGTGATCGTCTGGGAACCGGTATTTTAAAGTGATGTGGCCGTAAACATTATATAATGCAACACAAAGTAAGCATGTGTTGAGAACAATTGTTTCCAAAAGGTATTTGATATATTGGCAATATTTCTTTTTCTCTTCAATCATTAATGAAAAAAATGTTTTTGTTTTGTTTTGTTTTGTTTTCTTTTAATTTTCACATTTCATTAATATATAGGAATCTAATAATGTCTTATCAAGCAGAAAAGTATGATAGATTAAATGACTCCTTAAAACTAACTTTCAATACCTTTGGTTTAAAATGAATTTTTATAAATGAAACAGCTTTCCTGAATATTTCATTTTAGCTTTAATTAAAAGCTAAATGATTAAACTTACTTTTCTGGTTATCAAAATACACAGGTGCATTTCAAATAGAAATTATATTGATTGGAATCGATTTGGAGGTGTCTTTTCTAAGATAGCAGATTAGTGCACTGCTTTAGTCATCTTTCATTGCAATATAATTCACTACATCTAAAAATCTTTCAAAAATCAAATATACTTTTCTGAAACTTTATTTGAGAAATATTAGCTGATTTAAAGTATAATTAATCTGATTTGAAAAAAAATCTTTATTTACTTTTCAAAATAACAGAGAATTGCATTTTTAAAACAAATAGTAGCTGTTTTTTATTTTTAAACAACATCGCCATGTTTTACCTAATTGGCTAAGAGTTGACGTAATCATTGTTGTTCTACGGAGAAATTCTCTGTAAAAGATAATTTTAGAAAATGACGTAAGCGTCTTTTTCATATAATTTTACGTAGTTAGGAATCTTAAAAATGTTGGAAATATTCTTCGTAATCTAATTTTAGGAATGGTTGACTTTAAAGTTACTATAGTCATCGCTCTTATTTTCTGATAATGTTTTGAATGGTCGATCATACTATTAAAAATGGGAACGTTACACAATATTTTATACGCATAAAAATTTTAAGATTATTTTAAAAAATCTTGATGCAAAATGATTTGTATTACGCTTTTCTATTTTTGAACATAGTTTAAACTTAATAAAAATATCACCTAACCAGATAAAAATAATGCAGACTTTTAAAAGATTGATACATTTCAATTTACTATTATTAGAATAAAATATAAAATAAAATGATTCTTGTAAAATTTCAGAAATTTCAGAAATAATTGAAAAAAGAGTTTGTTTTTTTAAGACAACACTGTCCTTAATAAATCTTATTTATAAAAGCAATTAAAAACTTTTCTAATTAAATAATGAGATAGTTTTATTGCATTTTTTTATTTTAAGATTCGTAGCAGATTTTTACGAAATGATTTGTTTGAAAAAGAAAATGATCTATATTATGCAAGGAGTCCTGTTTTCACTTCACGGATAAAAATGTAATTACATAAAATTTTGTGAAATTAAGTGGAAGTAAGATATGAAAAAAAAATTCCATTATAATTTATTTCTGAATAGG
>JBBBDQ010001642.1:1932500-2000000 GCA_037127315.1 Ascarosepion bandense | reverse complement strand
ATGGTCTCTTTGGCCCCAAGTGGAGACCTCTCTCACCTGATGACGGCTGTTAGGGACTTGATAGACACTGAAAATTATTAATGTTTAATATGAACATGACAGAAATGGCTTCAAGTGGATTTGTAACTTTTTCAGAAAACCACTGAAAAGAAGATTAAATTGTGTTGATAATTATAGATATCCCAGATGGGTAGTAGAGATTTTGCAAGGATATGATTGTGTCTGTAAAGAAAATAGATATTCATCAAGAAAATGGCTGATTCCTAGATTCTTGCTTTGTTAGAAGATATATTTATATTTTTAAAATCAGTCAATCAGTTAAGTGCCGTACGTGATACACGCTTGGGCGATCATGTCTCAAAATAGACATGACGGACTAGGCTGAAGATTTTTCCGTAGTAAGTTGCCATTACTTTTTGCGGTAGACTGGTTGCCAACCTAGGCTACAGAACCCAATCTGTTCAGTTATTTAACCCATAGCTGGAGGGAAGAGACGGATTAATATATTTCCCAAGGTTATTTGCGCGTAAGTGAATGCAACGAATTCAGCTGGAATTCGAACTCTGCTCACCGATTTTTTTGTTCTGTTTTTGTACCCACTGCACCGCAACACACATCTTGCATCTATTTTTATTAAAATAGTTTATTTATATATTTAACCATATTGAGTTCTTACACGGTATAAAACTCAGCGGACTGCATTAAAAGGTAAAATTGTTTTTTATTCGCTTATTGCCGGATACGCTAAAACTGGCAAAAACTTTTAATTAAAAACAAAAAAGTAAAGTAGTGAAATGCTATATAATAGCAATCCTCCTGTCTGACAGTGAATGCTAGACAATTTCCCCCATATATGAAGAAGAGTCAAAAGAGATGCGGTTCTAGAGAATCCTACTGAGAATATCATAAACAGAACATGTGACCAACAAGGAATTGTTAAGGAAAATGGAAACAAAAAGGAAATATTATGAGAATCAGAAAGAGGCAGCTAAAACTTCTCGAACACATGATGAGGTAACCAGACATGACACACACAGAACATGTTGAAAACAAGGAAGATAGATCAGAGCAGTGGGTACCTTTCAAAAGAGGCGTACAGCCATATCACGTTGAATACACCGGTTCTCGCTCGATCACCGAAGTTAAGCAACTTCCCTCCAGTTATGGGTTAAATAACAAGGGTAGGATTTAGGGACCCGGCCCTTAAAAACAAATCCCAATGAATCTTGATACTGGAAAAGAAAAATATTACTAGACACAAAACTTATATAAAAACAACAATAAATTGTTGAAAGATAAAGGTATTACCAGCAATAAATAAATAAAATTTAGTTGGCAATAAATGACCCGCTGAGGTTGATATGCCATAAAAACAACCAACCACCCTTTCAAAAGATAATGTGTAAATGGATATCCGAAAAGAGACTAATAAAAAAGACAGAATTTAATAAGAACTGCAAACGATAGGAAGTTGTGAAAAACTATGATGCTTATATCATGAAGAGTCATGACACAAAGGAAATAGTATCAATATATATATATATATATATATATATATATATATATATATATATATATTGATACACACATTACCGGCCATAATTATTAGGTCACCCCAGTTTTTTTTAAAGAATTGATGTATTTCGTACTATTTTTAAGTGGATAATTCTAAATGAAAATAGAATGTTTTTTTTTATTATTATTATTATTAGTTTGCAGAATTTTACAAAAACATAGAAGCAAAGATGAACTCGTCCAAATCACCCTAAATTTTCTGCATTCTTTCATTAATGAAACTGAAATATTGGTAATTATTAATTATTTATAAATTCATTTGATGCACATGTTATTGGGCAGCAATAACAAAAGAACCATTCTATTTTCATTTACAATTATTCACTTGGCAATAAATGCTAAAAAATAGTATGAAATACTGGGTGGCCTAATATTTATGGCCGGTAATATATATATATATATATATATATATATATATATATATATATATATACGATTCTCAAATATTGCTGCCTTTCCACAACTTAAAATTTCATGTGGACAATCGGCAATCTCACAATCTTTGGGCGTTTCAAGAGAAGATAATCCATTCAACATGGCAGATATTCACTTTTGTAGTTTGGATTAATACTTGCTGCCTAAATGTACCATATATACATACATACACGCATGCATACATACATATATATATATATATATATATAAGTCATCCACATACAAGCTTGTTTTGCTGTATCACAGCTCATCAGTGTGGTTAGACACCCATGTGCTTCCAGGAGAGGTCGAGACTCAACCGATTTGGTGTCAGTCGGAGCCCCTGCTCCCTAAGTCATCAGCATATATATATATATATAAGCATGCGGTGTAGATATAGAAAAATCCAAAGGAGTATCCTGTACATAAAGTGGTAGGATAACTCTCTAAGAGAACTCTAAATATATATGTATATAAATACATATAGAGCAAATATTAGAAAAAGTTCAGGCAGACACGTTATTTCATGGTAAATTGGAAGTGTAGTTCTATTTCAGGCGAACCATCATCAGCTTCAGAAACACGCACACACAGTAACTCGGTTGTAAGTCGATATTCACCTCCCTGCTTATCAGGGCCTAAGTACCAGATTCAATAATTTGGCGTACTGAACATTAAAAATAAAACTTTTAAAAACTAACCCACCCACGGTTTTGCATTTTACCACTGTCCATGACTAGTGGTAAAATTTTAAAAGGAAACAAAACATTAGTTGCTGTTTATTGAAACCCCTCCATAAGCTAACGTATTGATTTTAACAATTACGACTTGACGATCCGGTAGGGGAAACTCGACTTGCAACGAATTACTTTTCGATTTTCTCAAAATTTTAATTTGATCTTATATATAATATTATGTACACATAAATATGACAAAACTGGCAGGTTTTTCCTCAGTGAATTCAGAAACGAGCTTCGTCACTCGGGGAATTGCCAAGTTTATGGAGTCTGTGGATTGATTTGTCGTCATGCAAAATGGCAAACGACAACAATTATTATAACGAAAGCTGTAGAAAATAAGAGTGTAACTAACGTTACAGGGCCTAAAATTCTGTATCAATTTTAATATATTTTTAAATGATTATATCCGCTCCTAAAAAGAAAAAAAGTTTTTTTTAGAAACCAAGATTACGCTTATACTGCGTTTTTTATTTTAATGTGAACACACTGATGTTTGTTCGATAATGTTTAATGTTTGTTCGATAATGTTTAATGTTTGTTCGATAATGTTTGTTTAATGTTTGTTCGATAATGTTTAATGTGAACACACTGATGCTTGTTCGATAATGTTTAATGTTTGTTCGATAATGTTTGTTTAATGTTTGTTCGATAATGTTTAATGTGAACACACTGATGTTTGTTCGATAATGTTTAATGTTTGTTCGATTATGTTTGTTTAATGTTTGTTCGATAATGTTTAATGTGAACACACTGATGTTTGTTCGATAATGTTTAATGTTTGTTCGATAATGTTTGTTTAATGTTTGTTCGATAATGTTTAATGTGAACACACTGATGCTTGTTCGATAATGTCTAATGTTTGTTCGATAATGTTTAATGTTTGTTCGATAATGTTTAATCTGAACACACTGATGTTTGTTCGATAATGTTTGTTTAATGTTTGTTCGATTATGTTTAATCTGAACACACTGATGTTTGTTCGATAATGTTTAATCTGAACACACTGATGTTTGTTCGATAATGTTTAATCTGAACACACTGATGTTTGTTCGATAATGTTTAAAACTCAAATCTGTGATGGCATTTACGAATTTCTTTCTATAGCGATTTACTTAGCGATCTGGGAAAACAGGAACATTGCTTATACGTCGAAAATCTTTAAATTTGTATTAAAAATAAATAAAACAAATTAAACGCTATTTAAAATATGATTAAGAAAATTAAATGTTACCGTTTATGTTTTCAACAAAAATCTGGTACAGTATTTACATTATTGTCCTCACTGTGTTGCCATTTTTAAGACGTAAAACAAAGATGAGGACAATAGACCGAATAATGTAAATAGTGTAAATACTACCCCATCTCAGAAGTATAGACAAATACTAACAATTTGTAGACTAATGTCTGAGTAACTTTGTTCATTCATCTGAGACGGTCTCCGATTGAGAATATTCTCAAGTATCTAACGGTGACTTCCAAATCACTTTTTGTTACGGTGCCCTCCTACGAGGAATAGACTCTTCCTCTTGTTATATAGTTACCTATGTGACTTCCGAAAGAAGCAGTAAACGGGGGCAGTGAATGAACAGCAATTAACGAAGGCAGTTGACAGCAGTTAAAGAGTAGCTAGTACGGCAGTTAACAACAGCTACTAGTCAGGCAACAAGTAGCGTGATAATACCTTCTGACTTACTTATTTCTATATTACTTATTATTAACACTTCCTTTGAATATCATGTTTCGTGTTATACTAATACACTGTTTTGAACCTACCTTCTTGTTCCGTGTCTTACTTCCGGCACAAACAGCCACATCCTTCAAACTTAAAAAAATAAAAATCCATTATAGTTCTTCCCCGCTTTTCCCTTTTATAATGGCATTCCAAGTGTAGTTTAGATTTTGCATAAAGCCAAAAGTATGGGGCACCCAGTGAGGATTGAGCTCAAAGCTTGCTAAACATCGAATCATCTATTACTCCTGTTTATGATACAGTGCATCGGATTCTAGAGACCGTGACCATCTTGTTAAGATTAGGTAAATAAGCAAATGTATAAGCGGGATATTTACTGTGGCCCACCTTAATTCAACCAGACAAAACACCGACTACTCCAATTATTTAAGATCTGACGCTATGATATTTATTATTATTGTAATTGATCTTATCATTATTATTATTATCGATTTTTTTTATCTCAATGTTTGTTGTGGAGTAGTTTTCGCACTGAAGTTTATAATCGACTTAACGTACCCAAAATGTTAGGAACTTGGTAATGTAATATAACGGTCTGGCCCCACCCAAGAAGGGATGAAGCGTGGGTGTTCCCGGTTGATGAAAAGTAGCGGATGTCACTTTGACCCTATTTCCGACAGCGGCGGAAATGCCTACGCAGGCAAACAGACAAGTGACTCTGAGAATTACGTAGGCGTCGTGTAGGCGTCGCGTGATCGAGGCAAAAACCGGAAGAAACAATTTCCGCTTTTGGAAGATATATAAAGACTGCGAAAACACAGATAAGTCAGTCTCGAGAAGTCGAAGAAGAAGCTAGACGAGCTAAGCAGAGAGGCCAGCTCCCGTCGAACCCCCCGTCACCACGTCGAAGCCCACTAATTAGAAGCGCGCTCTCTCACTCCTGCCACTAGGCCACACGGTCCATCACCATCGTTCATCAATAAAAATATGTCATATATTTTTATATACACCCGTGTTTGTTATTTGTCGCTATATAACAGTAACACTCCACTGAAAGCTGACTCCTTAGTATTCGGCTAACTGCCGACTAATATCAACTGCCAAGTAGTGCTACGGAACTCCAAGAGAAGTCTAAAAGAACTCCGTCGTAATACATATTATGGGGCTTACGGCCATATCACGTTGAATACACCGATTCTCGCTCGATCACCGAAATTAAGCAACGTTGAGCCTGGTCAGTACTTAGATGGGTGACCACTTGGGAATACCAGGTGCTGTAAGCGTTTAGTGACGGATGTGTGTTGTGGGGCAGTGGATAAAAGCTCGGAAAGAGAAATCGGTGAGCTGAGTTCGAATACCCTGCATTCACTTAAGCACTGGTATCCTTGGAAAAGGTATTAATCCGTCCCTTCCCTCCAGTTATGGGTTAAATAACAGGATAGGATTCCCGACCTTGCCCTTAAAAACAAATCCCAATGAATCTTGATACTCGAAGAGAAAAAAGTATTACTAGACACAAAACTTATATAAAAACAATAAATTGTTGAAAGAAAAAGGTATTACCAGCAATAAATAAGTAAATTTTAGTTGGCAATAAATGACCCACCGAGGTTGATATGCCATGAAAACAAACAAACAAACCAACCTTTCAAAAGAGATTGTGTAAATGAATATCCGAACTGGGACTAATAAAAAAGACAGAATTTAATAAGAACTGCAAACGATAGGAGGCTGTGAAGAGCTTATATAAATAAAAAAAATAATAAATTGTTGAAAGAAAAAGGTATTACCAGCAATAAATAAATAAAATTTAGTTGGCAATAAATGACCCGCCGAGGTTGATATGCCATAAAAACAAAACAACCAACCAACATACTATGGAGGCAGCTGTATTAGCCAAATTAATTTCCAAAGTCACACTGACACATTTTGTAGATAAGATATAAGGCTGTCCAAACGGTAACGAATCTTTTTTTTTTTAATCGTATCACCCCGAGCAAGGCGGTAATGCCACTGATGTGCAGGGGGCTACGTAATAGTGAAAAGATTGGAAAAGAGAAAGCTGGAAACCACATCCTAAACAGGGAACAAGGGATGAGCCTCTTGACCTGTTCAATAGACGTGGGTGGAGTGTGAACCGGGCGATAGATAGATCTATCTACTCCAATTGAAAAAAAAAAAAGAAACCAAAGTGAGAAGATTAGAAAAGAGAAAAGCCGGAAACCACATGCTAAACAGGGAACAAGGGATGAGACTCTTAACCTGTTCAATAGACGTGGGTGGAGTGTGAACCGGGTGATGCTCATTATTAATTTTCTTTTCATTGCCATTCTTTCCAACACCTCATCGTTGCTCACATACTCGGCCCATGATTTCCGCAGCATCCGTCTATGATGCCAAATTTTGTTCATTTTCAAGATAATTCGCTACTAGTTACTTCTGAAGTCTTCTTTGAAAAATCAGGTGACAGTTTACCTTGGCATCATGGCTGGAGGCAATGACAAACTAAGAACATTGAGAAAAGCAAATCAAATGTTACCGATAATACAATTAGCTTCAGTTATACTTCTATTTATTCTGCTATCAAAACGTTCTAGAAATATTGCTTTGTTACCATCCTTTACAGAATTTTCCCAGCGATCTTTAAATCAGAGATTGATTGTTGAGTTTTTAACAACAAGCTTCGCAGCTCACGCAGAGTTCAAGGTCGTTCACCGACCATGTCGGGGATGACATAGACAATCTCTTTCTGAAAGACTCATTGTTGCATCTTCCATTGTAAATGTTCAGGCCAATTCCATTCTTTAGTGTCATCAGATCAGGTCTTAATGAAGACTATTTTGTTAGGCCTGAAGGGTTGAATCACTCATTCCCTATGTATTCCTTTGGTTAAAAGAATGTCCCACCCAGAAAGATTTTCCACTTAATCCACTATTAGAACACTATAATCTTGACCTTTTCAAGTCTAGGGTCAATTGTTATCTATCCAATATATCCCCAATATATTTCATTTTTAGTTTCTATTCTCAAGTTCATATCAAACACCTCCTTCACCAACGCTTTACCTTAAGTGGCTCTTGAGCCTTATATTGAGTGAACTTGGCGTAATAGATATTGACGCGGAAAACGCAACTACTGAACAGATTTCAACATCTGGCAGAGGTTGCATTCATCGCGCTGTTATTGACGTTTTAAAAGAAATGAATGAGGAATGACTGAATTCAAAACAAGGTTCAAGAGGAATGATTCACTTCACCAATTGCAGGATGTATACAGCATAACTCTCCAGTCGTTTGAACCTGGAGATATCTCTAGAGTCTGTCTCAATAGCAAGCAGGTTTTACAGGCAAGAGTTGACAGTTCTAAGGTTCAGCTGGTTTTGAAATTATAGTTGTCTTTCTGGACTGGTTGCCAACCAAGCCCAGAAGGCCCAATTTGTTTTGATTTTTAATCTATTGCAGCACATAGTGGGAATAGGAATAGAATGATTCGCCTATCGTCCGGTTCACATTCCACCTTGAATATTTGAATAGAAGTAGAGGTGTATCCCTTGTTTCCTGTTCAGGATTGGAATTCCGGCTTCTTCTAAAGTCTTTTACTCTTCTTTTACTTCTGGTATTGTCACCTTACTTGGTGTGGTGCCACTTAGTCTATAGACCTCTACTTCGATTTGATTTGGCCATTGTACATGGTGAACAACATTGTAAAGATACAAGAGTCTCGGAATTGGAATTCGAAACAACTATTCAACTTTTTCTGCTAAAACCCGCTACATCCACATACAACGATCGATGTTTATTATGAAACTCACATAAAATTCGCGAACAAGCACAATACTTCAGAGAGGGAGAAAGGGATCACCGCCCTCTATGGGATGAAGTTGAAATAATTGAACGCCACTAGAAACTACGTAAACTTAAGAAATGAGCACATATGCTAGGCTACAAAAATCTCCTAAGCCCACCAAAATTGCAATATGAGCTCTGGTAAAAATGTTTACTGAACATTGATTTTATAAGTACCAGAAATTCATTTGTTGAATTAAGAACACATAGCGCAGTGGATATAGAGTTGCTAGTTCAATACCCGGCTACAGCAGTGTTGAACAAGTAACTTAGTGTCCAGTTAGAGGTAGATAACTGATGACTACCAAGGGAGGCTTTGCACAAGGAATGAGAATGATATCCCTCACTGATCGCAATAAAGGGTTCTGTTCGAAGTTCCTAGCAGTCGGGGTGTACAATGGCCGAAATGTTGTACAAATAGCAACAAAGATGAAGACAATAGTCCGAATAATGTAAATAATGTAAGCTATTTACATTGTGGTGATACGGAGCAAAAATGAAGGACCGGATGTTTGCACCCTCACAACCAAAAAGCAAATGACCAAAAGTCGTCGGTGCGCATCCAGGTTTGCGCAGATGTTCCGGTTGAAAACTAAAAATGAATTAAATATTAAATTTCCAGTTCGCGAACCTACGTGAATTTTATTTATCGGCCAATGGGAAGCCCAGAATCAAATACAAGTGTGAATTCCCAAATGATCTACTGCAATCCGAAAAGAAGATATAAAAAGCCGATACAGAAAGCATCGCCAGACAGAAAGACAGACAGACCCAGACTCGAGAGAGAGGAGTGTAATCAGTATCCTCTTGACCTAGGTCAAGCGGCTTACTATCCTAGCCTCCCTTCCCTCTCCTCTTATCTTTCGCTGTCTCAAAACTACTTACTGACCTAAGGAGCGAATACATCAAAGACATTCCTTACTCACAACGCTCCCACATTCCTAAGCATTAATTCTCTTTTCAGCATTTTATTGCCATGAACATTTTAACGTCCGTTGGACCTATACTTCAAGTATTACTTCAATTGTAAAAACATTAATTGATATGTGTATATATATAAAATGTTATTTTTTAACTCAATTTGCTTTTCTTGATTTATAATCATTTTATGACTTATAGTGGGCTATCTACAACAAGGCCAAATTCCATTAATCTGCAACAGTATACAACTACCCTTCACTAGAACGGACCCCCACTATAAACTGGAAAAGAATGGATAACCCGCTATAACATTATTCTTAGTAATTCATACTTGGCCCTTCTTTCTTTTTTTTTTTTTTTTTGAGACAATACTGTTTTGATAGATTATCAAGTATTAAGGAAACACTTTTGAGTTCATCAATAAGTACAAAACATGGTCCTTTTAATTTTTTTCAAATCACTAAAAAAAAAAATGGAGTTCTGTTGTCATACTTAGATGGGAACTGTCTAGTCTGCATTTTCAACACTTTGTGGATAACAATTTTTTTTTACATCCACCACTCTCTCTCTCAAAGGCGGGATGTGGCAAGCCTCTCGATGCTCTGTCGCCACTTTCATGGTAAGTATTCGGACAAACTGCAGTATTCTTTCGTTCCCCGAGTTCTAACCTTCACGTCTAGGACCCACCATGCCACTTACATTATAGGAAGCCATCCTCATTCCACCCCTATTCCATCGGTAAGAAGTTTCACTCGAACAGCTCATTCCTGCGAATCACCGCTCTGTGGAACCGGCTTCCAAAAGGATGTTTCTCGGATCACTATACGCTTAAATTGTTTAAGTCTAGGATTAACCGTTATCTCCTTCCCATCATTATCTGTTTAAACTGTCTCATAATATAACCCTGTACCTCGAGTGTCTCTTCCAGAGTTGTACAGAGATACACGTTTGGGCGATCATGTCTCGAAAGAGACATGACTGACTGGGCAGAAGATTATCCCGCAGTAGGTTGCCATTGCTTTCTGCGGTAGACTGGTTGCCGACCAAGGCTATAGAACCCAATCTGTCCTATTATTTAACCCATAACTGGAGGGAAGAAACGGATTAATACATTTCCCAAGGGTATTTGCGCGTAAGTGGATGCAAGGAATTCAATTGGAATTCGAACTCGGTTCCCCGATTTCTCGTTCCGAGCCGATATCCACTGCGTCACAACGCACATCCTAACAGCAAAAAGTAAACCTAAAAGTATCCTAAAAGTAAACAGTATGTTTACTTTTCGATAAAAGCTATCCACATAGGTGTCCTTGACAAAATCCAACGGAGAATCTGTAATGTGATCGATCCCGACTTGGCAGCTCAGATACAGTCACTTTGTTACCGGCGCAATGTGGCTTCCCTGTGTCTCTTCCCTAACCGCACTTCTAAACTAACTCGTATTAAGACAATCCTACTTTACATATTTAATCAATAATCCGCCAGGTTTCATTTACAATCTTTTAAAATCTAAAATACTTAATAATAAACGCAAAACAATATCACAAGACAATTTAAGAGAATAATATAGATTTTAATACAAAACTTCATAATGATTATAAATATTCCCTGTATCTCTTCTAATAACATTTTCACAACTTCTGCTCCGATGAACTTAGCTCACTGGTGCTTCCCATGAATGAATTTACTCGAGCCACAAGATTAGCAACTATCCCACCTTTTTACTGTGAAACCAATAAAATGTAAAGGCAAATTCTACTCCATCAGCTTCTTTTCTCGCACTTCCCGCCTTTGGAATTCTCTTCCGTTTACTTGCGTCCTCGGCAGCTACAATCTCCAAGAATTGAAATGTAAAGTCAATATTCATCTATCTCACTAACCTGCATCTTCTCTCTCTCTCATGCTCCTTTCTTCATCCACTCCACTCTCACCAGTATTCTCATTTTTCTCTTACCCACTTCCTGACACCCCCTATAATCTGTCACTCTTTCTCATTTCAGTGCTAAACCGATTCCCTAACCGCACTTCTAAACTAACTCGTATTAAGAATCCTACTTTACATATTTAATCAATAATGCACCAGGTTTCATTTACAATCTTTTAACATCTAAAATAATTAATAATAAACGCAAAACAATATCACAAGACAATTTAAGAGAATAATATAGATTTTAATACAACACTTCATAATGATTATAAATATTTTCCCAACGGGAATGAAATTTTTATATCGCTGTTAAAATTCTTGTATATTCCTTCGAAAAAATAGTAAATCATAAATATTAAAGAACAAAATTTAGTTTAATTTCCTTCGTAAAAATACTCACAAACAAGACAGAAAATAAATTATAAATAAACCAAAAATAAATAAATAACCAACGTTCAAAACTCAATTAAATATAAATAGATAACTTTAATTAAAAGGACGCTTTACACGTTATTGTGCTGTCAGGAGGAGGACATTTTTACATAGATAAATGATACATTTTATAAAGTTTGATGTGCTTCCTTCATCTTTCTTTTTAATCTGTGCATACGCATGCGCATATGTGTCAAACACTCGCCACGCATATTCCACAGAATTCGACGGGAAAATTCGTAAAGAAATTTCCGCATTTCTAACATTCATCAATACTTAATTAAACGAATGAATGTATCAATATATGAAACGATTCCTTTCGTTTATCTTTTTCTTCGTCACAGGCAATAAAAATATCAAGTGGCGGTTAAGGTAGTGGCGGGAAGAAAAGCAGACGACAATTTTGCTGACATGGCGGATAAAGAATGGCTTTCAAAAATATTTTTATACGAAGCGAAATTGTCAGCCCGTATAAATGTATGTGCAAATATGTCCTTTATCATGTGAATTGTTAAAATTCCAAAAAGGTACGTGCTAGCTAGAAACACGAAACTTAATTAAATACTCTTTTAACATTGCAAATGCTTCTAGATATTTTATTAGAGTTTTTTTTTACGTTGTCTTAAATTATTTAATTCTATGTCTAAAATACAACACGTGATAATTTTGTCATATAAGTATTCATTAAACTGTTTGGAAGTGCTTAAAAACTTATCATAATATACCCAAATATTGAGAGTAAAACATTGTAATCGAAACTGTTTATAGCCGTTAATAGTTTTGTTGGCATCAAGCTACAGTTCATCGTTACCGAGGGTTTAAACGTGCTGGCTTTGTTCAGTTAATGATCATTTCAGACTTTGTAGACTCACCCAGAAATTGTAACTAGAATCTGTTTAGCATAATTATAATACAAACCACAGGTTGACTGTGTGGATGCTGAATAAATATAAATGTGTCTGAGTAGATGTCTGCAACAGGGACTAGCTAGTCTCCTTAGCAGATAAGTATGCTTGGAAACAAGTAGCCGCTCATTATTAACTACAATAGTAAAAAGCTACATATTTTGGCATTTAACTGCCACAGAATATACCCTAGGTTTTCTCGTGTCGGGTTAAACGGTTTTATTCTTAGTGAAGCTTATTGCCTTGATCATCAGTTAGGGACTCAAACTTAAATCAGATCTCGTAGAGCTGGTATATACGATCTATTCCTAAAGATGCTTGAAACATGGTCAGTCCATTACAAGCGCTAGATCGCACCAAAAAATGGAGTACTGCAGTTATATTAGAGCAGGATATGCCAAGTCCTCACTTTTCACTCTCGATAGAGCCCAAAAGCGTTTTCGAGTCCTTGTTGGTGATGAATTATTTTTTCCTACCCCTCCAACTTCCCTCTAACAGACGGGACGTTGCATGCTTATCTCTGTTCTATGGCTACCTCCGTGGAAAGTGATCGAATTAACTGCATTCCTAGGTTCCGCCAGATCTAACCTTCCATGGCCTCACATTATAACAAACCGCCCACATTCCCTCCGTATTCCACTTCCCTGTGGAACCGACTCCGGAAAGGATTTTTTTTCACTCCAGTCTTGGATTTACTGTTATCTTCCGCTTCTCTCTGCATAAACTGCCTCATACTCTGTAACCTCTTTTACCTCGAGCGCCATCGGGCCATATATAGAGCGAACCTCACTTTGAAAAAATAAAAATATTCTTTTCCAGACAGAATTTGATTTCTCTATCTTGATCAGACCAAATATGGAGCATTGCTGTCCAATCCCCACTTTCGAGCCTGGATGAAGTTTAATAGCGTCTTCGCCGCCTTGTGAATGATAGTTTTCTAACCTACAACCCATTTCCCCACAAACGAAACGTTGCTAGATTCTCGTTATTATATCGCTATTTTCATGTCAGATATTCAGACAAGCTACATCGCTTGGTGCCATGTGTTCAAACTTTCACAGCTCGTAGCCGAAAAGCGATATGCACTGAATCAGCGTATCCGCTTTCTCTTCGTGTTCCAGTTGTGAGTAGGAAATGCCACCCAGACAACATCTTGAATATCATCAGAACTTTTGCAGCGCGGAACAAAATCCCTAAAAGAGGCTTACTTGGTCACTACAATATCAACCTCTTCAAGTCAAGAGTCTACCGTTTTATATCCTACATACACTTAAAATTTGAAACTCTTGTTCCCTTCATTTTCTCCCTTATAACAAACATTCAATAACCCTCTTCTTTGAGTATTCCTCTTACGTGCAAATAGCATGTGTATGAATCGATCACTTCTGTCGTGGACTCGGTTAAAAGTCCAGCAAGAATAATACAAAACAACCAAAATAGGAAATAACGAATATATATTAAACACCACAAAATACAACACTTGGAACTTTGTTAGTAGAACGATAATACGGGTTAGTGTGTAATACTATAATTCGACCCTCGAACTGGGACTCATAATGGTCATTTACGGTAGCAGTGCTCGTAGACGACTCTCGGCTATGTTCAGGGTGCTCTCCTCAGGCTACTCTCTCAGGCTACTCCCAGGCTACTCCCAGGCTACTTAGGCTAACTGGCTATCTACCTTCACCTCTTGTGAGGGGAGGTATATGTAATGGTTGGAAGAGGTCGTTCCGTTGTGGGTGATGCCGCCTTAACAATTTCTGCCCCTCAGATATGGGCAAATAGCCTTGATTGGCAACGTATTAAAAATTCCCCAGCAAGAGAAGGCCACTCGTAGAGATGTATCAGCCCATGAAAACGCACTGTGTTGTATAAAGCATAATTTTTGAAAAGAGAATATATTTGTCTATATTTTTGAGATGAGGTATTTTAATTATTTACTCTATATATATTGTTAAGACTGTTGCCCTCATCTTTGTTGACATGTCAACAACGTTTCGGCCATTGTACGCTCCAACCTTCCTCTAGTGATTGGAATTTCGAACTGAAATTTTTATTTAATTCCCTGGGGTACATTTTCCCCGTTCCATATCATGCTGCTTCTAGATGTTTTTTGCTCCTTTTTGTTCACCTCTGCTGTAGCCAGGTACTGAACTCACAACTCTTTGGGTCAAGCCACTGGATTCACCCAACGTTTTTTTTTTTTCATTGAAGTTCGGAGCATGAATTTTTGGAACTTATAAACCTAATGTCTCAGTAAACAACATTTTTTACCAGAGCTCCTATTCACATCTTCATGTTTAAAATTGTTTTTTTTCCTAGCACTCCATAATACTGGTTCCCATATTGTATTTATTTCTATGCTTGGCCGGTTTAGGATATTTTTGTGGCCTAGCATATGAGCCGATTCCTTAAGTTTTCGTACCCTAAACCTGCCTAATTTTTGCTTAATTTTAAACTTTTCATGCCTAATTGAAGGATTGGTTTTGTTTTTTAGCAGAAATTTCTTTGACTGGACTTTAGCTAAGTTAAAACTTAGCAAGTCACCAACATTCTTTTTTTAATTGGAGTAGATAGACCAAACTATCGCCCGGTTCACACTCCACCCACGTCTGTTGAACAGGTGTAGAGGCTCATCCCTTGTTCTCTGTTTAGGATGTGGTTTCCGCCTTTCTCTTTTCCAATATTTTTACTCTTTTCTTTTTTTTTTCAATTGGAGTAGATAGACTAAACTATCGCCCGGTTCACACTCCACCCACGTCTATTGAACAGATGAAGAAGCTCATCGCTTTTTCCCTGTTTGGGATGTGGTTTCCGGCTTATCGTCCGGTTCACACTCCACCCACGTCTATTGAACAGGTGAAGAGGCTCATCCCTTTTTCCCTGTCTAGGATGTGGTTTCCGGCTTTCTCTTTTCCAATCTTTTCACTCTTACGTAGCCCCCTGCGCATTAGTGACGTTACCGCCTTGCTCGGGGTGATATGATCAAAAAAAAATTCCCAGTGGTGTTTTCTTATTATTTTAACTTAATCACAGTGGATGACGCTCTCAAATTTTACTTCCATATGTGATCAGTTACGCTTGATTATTCTATTTCCTGTCATGTTACGGCGTGCTGTGTTTTTGCAGGCTTATCTTAAGTGGACGGCCCGTTTCACCTTTATATTTTTTACCGCAGCTGCATGGGATTGCGTACACACAGTTCGTAGTCATATTCTTCTCTATCGGAAGTCTTATTCGAAAGAGGTATCTGTGAAGTGTCGAACTAATTTTGAAGGTCGTCCTGTTGTTATATGGACTACAGATAATTTGTACTTTTCCCTGGTAATCCCTTCACATCGGGAATACAGACCGAGGCTGTTTTCTGAACGGTGTCATCCTCTTGCACTCTTCTATACCCGTATGTTGGAGCTACTGTCATGTACTCTGGGTAATTGTTACGTTGTAGGGTACTGCTTATATTGCTTATATAGAGATTATATTTTTTGAATAGTGTTCGAATTACAGTCGGGTTAGTTACATTCACTTACGCGCAAATACCAATGAGAATTTTATCAACGCATTTCTTCTATGGGTTAAATAGCAGGACAGACTGGATTTTGTAGTGCTAGTTGGCAACGATTCAAGAGTCGGTGACTCGATAAAAATCGCCCATCTCCCAATAGGCC
The DNA here is from genome assembly GCA_037127315.1 of Ascarosepion bandense. Taxonomy (NCBI): domain Eukaryota; kingdom Metazoa; phylum Mollusca; class Cephalopoda; order Sepiida; family Sepiidae; genus Ascarosepion; species Ascarosepion bandense. The sequence goes on along the minus strand of JBBBDQ010001642.1, from coordinate 1,983,886 downwards.
AGGCCCACTCGTGGTGATGCATCAAATCATGAAAACGCACAGTAAGGTAAAGGAAATTCTTCAGACGTGTAATTTGAGAATTCTGCTGCAGCCGGAGAATGCACTTACTTATTCTATTCTGTAAAATGAATGTAATCTGACTATCATATATATATATATATATATATATATATATATATATATATATATATATATTATTATTATTATTATTATTATTATTATTATTATTAACGAGCTATTGGTCAAAATTAAATTAGACCAGTACCCAGTTCTATTAAAAAGTGCTCAATGCATATATAATGTAGACCTTTTAAATATTTTCATTCGTAATTCAACCGACTACGCTCCTTATAAGACTAAATTCCGAATGAATATATATATATATATATATATATATATATATATATATATATACTACCGACCAAAAGTTTGGGACCACCCAAATTTTTAGCAGAATCAAATTCGCCGAGTTTGTATTTTTTGTTATTCTTATGAAGATGTCAAATAAAAAAAAAGTATTCTTTTCAACTTAAAAGTAAACATTTACTCAGTTTGCTACTTGACTCCTCTTCTTGTGATCAAGTTTTTGTCGATAAATTCAGATTTATTCAGATATTATAATTATGGTATAATTTATTTTTGTAAATCATATTACTACGGTATAAATGGCAAGGAAGAAACAGGTTAGCATTGAAAAAAGAGCTCAGGTTGAAATTCTTTCTAAAGAAGGATATTCTAAACGTGTTATCGCTAAAAATTAAGCCTATAAAAACTTGGCGTGCATTATTGCCTTCAACAACTTCATGAAACTGAGTTAAATATTGACAGAAAAAGATCTGGTAGGCCTAGAGTAATATCTATTGTAGAGGATAGGCACTTGATCATATCTAGCAAAAGGAATAGAAAAAAAACCGTTCCGGAATTAACAATTGAAATGAATTCTACATCGAGTATCTGTTACTACTGTTAAAAGACAACTTCATTCTGCCATTCTCCTGGGCTTAAAGGCTGTGTAGCAGTTAAGAAACCACTATTAAAGAAGGCGAATAAGGGATGAAATTGATCGTACAGTTCGAAATGAACTTCCTAAAAATGAACAAATGTTGTTTAAATGCTTGCAGGATGCTAAGAAATCACTTTCACCAACTTATTTCTATTCTAAGTTATTAGAAAGAATGCCAAGGATTTGCTCTGCAGTAATAAAGGCTCGTGGTGGTTGTTTTGATGAAAAGAAAATATGAATTAACTTTAATTAAATTTGAAATTATTCTATATTAATTTTGGTTTAAATTAATGTAAAATTGTGAGCAACAATGAAATATATCTATATTTATTCTTCTAAGACATAAAATTTGTTATTTCTTTCTCTTAGAGAATAAATGTAAGTGGTCCCAAACTTATGGTCGTTCGTATATATATATATATATATATATATATATATATATATACGAACGACCATAAGTTTGGGACCACTTACATTTATTCTCTAAGAGAAAGAAATAACAAATTTTATGTCTTAGAAGAATAAATATAGATATATTTCATTGTTGCTCATATAGATATATAATAAATATAGATATATATATAATAGATATATATATATATAATAAATATAGATATATTTTCATTGTTGCTCATATAGATATATTTCATTGTTGGACAGCGCCTTTCGTTAAATTTGTGGAATGTGTATTGATCAATTAATTGATTGCGTTAACAGAGACATTAAGCACATTCACTGTTTTCAGTTAATTCAAATTAAAATTCATTTAGTAAGCCACATTTGTTAGCTCACCTGTTCCATATATATATAACGCAATCAATTAATTGATCAATACACATTCCACAAATTTAACGAAAGGCGCTGTCCAAGAGCGGACATGAAAACAAGCTCTCCTATCATTCTGAAGATGAGATTTTGATCTCGAAATATTAATGTATAATAAATAGATAATACCCAATACCTTCTTTACTTCCTTTATTTTATTAAACGCATTGTTATAGCCTTCAAAACCTACCCATACACAATATATATATATATATATATACATATACTATAGTCATCCGCAGACAGATCTGTTTCGCTGTATTACAGCTCAGATTCCGGTCGCTTCCTAACCCAGAATTGAAACCCGACCGAACTGGCGTCAGTCGGCGACTCTACCCCTAGGCCACGAGCGTCCAGTAGAAGAAAGCAGACTTTTCTTAGCGCGTATAAACACGCCCAATAGCTAAAGTGCTCTAATTCATTATCGAATGAGCGGTGCGTAAATATATATATATATATATATATATATATATATATATATATATATATATATATATATAAAAGGATACTATGATCTAAACATGTTAACAAAGACAAAGGTTTAGAAAAGATAAGAACAAAAAAGACATTATACTTAACACCAGAATAAGAGAGAAAATTTGACACTCACAGGACATACTGATGGCAAGACGGTCAGAGGCAAACAGCGAATAACTTTTGTGTAAATGATTGGTAGAACAGAGTCTTTGCAAAAAGACAAAATTTAGTTAGACATCAGTTAATCAGTTAAGTGCCATACGTGATACACGCTTGGGCGATCATGACTCGAAACAGACATGACTGACTGGGCAGAAGATTATCCCGCAGTAGGTTGCCATTGCTTTCTGCGGTAGACTGGTTGCCAGCCAAGGCTATAGAACCCAATCTGTCCTGTTATTTAACCCATAACTGAAAGGAATAGACGGATTAATACCTTTCCCAATGGTATTTGCGCGTAAACGAAGGCAATGAATTCAGCTGGAATTCGAACTCGGCTCCCCGATTTCTCGTTCTGAGCCGATATTCAGTGCACCACAACGCACATCAAATCCTGAACGGACACGGCACAGATAAGAACTCGAAAGGAATATGGCAAAAGTGTGAGTTTAAAAGTCGGAATCCCATGCTTACATGGATCCAGAAGGCTAAAGTAGACCATTCCAGTCGGCTCTACTTCCTTTGGGGACGACTAAATCTCCAGAGATTTAATTCAATCCCCGTCCTGAAGGTGTGGTACTGTCTTGGGAGACTGACCCATTTGGGACTGAAGTTAATTTTGTGTCTCAATGCCAGAACCGATATGCAAAGATGAGAATTTTTTTATATTCCATATATTTATCTATTTATATTTTATATGCAGTAGCCAAATATATTTCATAAATAATTTCTGGCTGGCTATAAACTAATTTAAAAGAATTAAATAAGATAGGTATATTATCTCTAGTGAATAAGAGAGTAAAAACGTTTTGTTTTTTGTTCTACAAGGCAGATAAATAAGTCACGGGAGAGTGGTTTGACTAAGTGCCCATTCGTTTCTTTTTTTTTTTTTTCCATCAACCATCATGGCATTACCAGCAACGAGATATTTTTGTCAAGTTGTTTGAGAGTTGCGCAGGGTATTATTTGCAGCGGCTCTTCAGGAAAGACAATCATGGCTACAATTTCCTGTTTCGTGTGATTCTTGGTAGTTTTTTTCCCATTTTCCAAGGTCCTCCTATTCCGCAATACATTCACATGAATTTGTCGGGTAAGTGGCTCTCGCTGCCTTCCCTATCTGTTTTTCAATCAATATGCCCGTGAAGAACAAGTCTTCAAGTCCTCCTTCTACATTAAGCATCAAAGGAATTTCAGCTGCCTTTTCCTGATTTTGAGTATAATTATTCTTTCTGTTGCCATTTTCTTTAAGACTTCCTTGTTGCTTACTCGCCCTGTCCATATTGGCGGTTAATGAACTCAAAGAAATTCGGCCGAAATTTTAACTCAGCTTGAAGATATTCATTTTCATACTAGTAAGTATTACTAAACTGTTCCGCACCGTTTATTGATAGATTAGGGTGAATCATAAACTTCCCATCTTTTTTTTAAAATCAACTTTATACTTCAAGTTCAAATACATTTTATTCAATTATATATTCACCATTATTTGGTGTTTCATTCATACTTTTTTCATAAAAATCTGCGGAGTTTTAAATTGAAAACTTTCCAACAAATTAAAGGTCAGATGAGTTTGACAGAAAAGATCAATTTTAGTTCTAGAATGTGCTAGTTCTTGTATTATTCTTGCTGTATGTAGGCCATAACACCGCGGGACTTCTTAACAAGCTAAGGACTATTACTCTTCATGTCTGGTTTATTTAGGGAAAGTATGGGTCCTATAGTAGACTTTTAAAATGGCATATATATATATATATATATATATATATATATATATATATATATATTGCGAAAGTGTGTAGCAAAGAAACAATAATAACAAAATATGAACTTATCTTTGAGCAGTTTATTCACAACTTTGAATACATTACTCAACACTATCCGAAAATTTGAAAAATATATTAAAAAAATATTCAGGCAGACCCTTGTCAGTTCTTTTAATCAAACTTGTTTGAATATATATATATATATATATATATATATATATATATATATATATATAGCATAATGATGATCCACGTATACTGTCTTAATATGTATAGGAAAACTACTAAAAAGTTGTAAGTTTAAAAATTTATTTTTTGACAGTATTTATATACATATATACATATTTATATATGTATATGTATTTATATACATATATATTTTCAGACCGGCCTCGACCTTTTATCAGAAACAAATGATTTTAAAGTTTAAACTAGAAGCGTTCGTCACGAAAGCGTTCTTCTCGAAAGCGTTCGTCGAGAGATGTTTACATCACGTAACGTAGAAAGCGATAGAGTTTTTTTTAATATTTGTAAACGTAAACCTATCTCTAATAATACTTTTAAATGTTGTTTTAAAAAAAATTTTATAAGTGTATCTAAAAAAACGTATCTAAAAAACGTTTAATTATTGAAATATTTATAAAGATTCAAAACACCTAAATCCCTATTTAACCCTAGCCAATATGTATTTAATTTTAGAATCCAGTATTTTTCTTTCTTTCTGCGTGGGTATGTAGAACTAACATTTGTAGTTTTTTAATGTGTGTCCTGGTTGATTGAAGTGTTCAATTGAATACTGTCAAAAAAATACATTTTTAAACTTACAACTTATATATATATAACACATCAATCAATAAATCCCGGGCCTGACATATAGATGGCACAACGAATAAAAATTCAAATGGCACGTGACAAAATCACTCGTTTTGGCCGATCATAAATTGAAGTTGCCTGAGATAGCAGAGATGTTGAACATAGCAGAAGGCAGTGTATTCACCATTTTGCATGAACATTTATCAATGAGAAAGCTGTGTTCAAAATAGGTACCACGTTTGATCACAGTCGAACAAAAACAACAACGCGTCGACGATACAGAACGTTGTTTGTAACTGTTTCAACACAACAAGAAGGAGTTTTTGCATAAATATGTGACAATGGATGAAACATGGGTCCACCACTTCACTCCGGGGTCAAATCAGCAGTCAGTTGTGTGGACAGCAGCAGGTGAAAGCCGTCCGCAGCGACCAAGATGCAAACACCAGCAGGTAAGGTTTTGGCCTCCGTATTTTGTGATGTGCCAAGTATTTTGTTCATCAATTACCTTGAGAAAAGAAGAACCATCAGCAGCAAATATTTTATAGCATTCTTGGTGCGTCTGAAGGAAGACATCGCCAAAAAACGGCCACGAATGAAGAAGAAAAAAGTTATCTTTCACCAAGACAACGCACCATGGAACAAGTCAATAGCAACGATGGCAAAACTAGATAAATTACACTTCGAAATGATTCCGCGTCCATCCTATTTTCTAGATCTGGCCCCCAGCGACTACTGGTTGTTTGCATACCCCAAAAGAGTGCTCCAGAGAAAGATATTTGACTCCAATGAAGAAGTGATATCGGAAACTGAGGCATATTTTAAGGTCAAAGACAAATCGTTCTACGTAAATGGCATCGAATTCTTAGAGAAGCGTTGGAATCGGTGTATCACCCTAGAAGAAGACTATGTTGATCAATAAAGACGAATTTTGCCTAAAAGTTGTTGTTTTATTAGTTAGGCCTGAGATTCATTGAGTGATGTTATATATATATATATATATATATATATAATCATTATCATTATCATTATTTATATTATTGGTATTTATAATAAGGTACTGTTGATAGTACTGAAAAACGAAAGCTTTTGTGTAGCTGTAAAAAAATGTTTAATTTTAGTACTACTACTACTAATAAATATTACTATAAATATTGCTCTTCTATGTATCAATCATTTTTTAAAAGTAAATGGTACGAACTGTAGATTGTTATTCCATTAGCTCATACTCTTACTAAGATTTTATATATATATATATATATATATATATATATATATATATATAGGGGGGGGATGGAATGTTTTTTCACTCAACAGTGTTGTTTCAGTTATGCTGACTTCCACGTTTCGTGAAGCCGTTATTTTGATGTTTTCGCTCTTCAGGGTTTTTGTTACTGCTATTGTTTCCTGATTTTTTTTTTTTTCGGATTTTTTTTAATCATTTCACCCCAAGCAAGGCATTCCACTGCCACTATTACGCTTGGGGCTACATAGGGGGAGGTAAATAGGAAGAATGGTTAGATATAGGAAATGTCAGAAGGGGGAGTGATAGATAGTTGGGTGGGTGGGAAGAGTGTTTGAAAGAATGGAAGTTAGTGTGTTTAAAAGAATGGAAGTTAGTTTGTTAGAAGGTGTCTATTGATCTTACATTTAAACTCCTGGAGATTGTAGCCGTCGGGGAAGCAGTCATGTTGAAGAAAATTCCACAGTCGGGAAGTGCGACAAAAGAAACTGTTGGAGTAGAAGTACTTATATGAAGTGTGGTGTAACTTGATATTTTTCTATATGTGTGTCTCTTTTGCCTGATGAATTTTGTTTTTTAAGTGGTATAGGTTGTTAATTCTTTTTTTATTGTGTTGCTCTCTATTTAGCGTGCTTAATTGGTGTAGGATGCAACATATTAAAACCGTTACTAAACAAAACTAATTATGAGTATAGAAAAGATATTCTAAAATGGCCATAACAGTAGATTTTTAAAATATCTAGGTTGCAATTTTTGAAGGAGAACAATACTTTCAGACATGTAAATTACAATTTTTATCGATTTTAAAAACAAAAAAGTTACTCCCCTTATATCATATAATTTTGAAATTGGCGTCGTGTTTCTTCGTGTATGGTCAAAATTTGTGACTGTTAAACCATATTTCGAAGTTAAAATTTTAACAATTCACTCCTTGAAGAGGATCTTGGACAAGACTGAAAGTACTAGGGACTATAAAATAAAACTAATGAAAATACACACAATGCCTTTCTTGCTGTTTTTAATCACAATACCAAGAAATCCATACAGGATATTCACATGTGTGTGTGTGTGTGTGTGTGTGTGTGTGTGTGTGTGTGTGTGTGTGTGTGTGTGTGTGTGTGTGTGTGTTGTGCTCATAAGAAGTAAAAAATTATGACGGAGGATCTGAGCCCACTAGAGTTGTTCACACTGCTGATCATGACAGATTACCCCAGTTTTTTTAAAAGAAATGATGTATTTCATACTATATTTAAGTGGATAATTCTAAATGAAAATAGAATGGTTCTTTTATAATTATTACTTTGCAAGATTTTTCAAGGCAAGGAAGCAAAGATGAACTCGTCCGAATCACCTTTTCTAAATTTTCTTCATTCTTTCATTGATGAAAAAGCAATATAGGTAATTGTTAAATATTTTTAAATTCATTTGATGCACATGTTATTGTGCAATATGAACAAAATAACCATTCTATTTTCATTTCCAAGTATTCACTTGGTAATAAATATAAACAAAATAGTATGAAATACATCATTTTTTTAAAACACAGCGTTGACCTAATAATTATGGCCGCTAGTATATATATATATATATATATATATATATATGTGTGTGTGTGTGTGTGTGTGTGTGTGTGTGTGTGTGTGTGTGTGTATGTATTGTGGGTAACGTTTTCTATTTTATGGTAGTTTCCTTAAAAATGACAGACAAGGTACTAGTTTTTCATGTGATATGATTTTTTTGTTTTCTGGACATAGATTATATAAAAATTGTCCTTATGTTTTATATTTTCGAGCATTTTCGGCTATACTTTTTGCTATTGTCTAGTATATAGATTATGTTTTGAAAAGAAAAAATATAAGATCTCATGAAAAATTATATTTAAAAAATAACCATAGCATCTTGTCTGTCATTTTTAATTAACCCCCCTCTCTCTCTCACTCTCTGTCTCTCTCTGATTGAATATATATATATATATATATATATATATATATATATATATATAATCCAAATGAATAATGAACGAAGAAAACAATTGTAACTTACAAAACATTAATTTAAAACAGATATAAAAATAAAGCAATTAAATGATGAGACATTGTTCTTTCAATGTCGAAACAAAATGTCCAATTTTGTTGTAGCTTGTAGTTTGTACATGTTCTAAAGTATAATTCATATCTATATATATATATATATATATATATATATATATATATATATATATAATCTCGGTAAAGAGGACCCAAGGTTTTATGATTTTGAATTCTCTGGCATTTACTTCTTTTTTTTTTAAGTGCTCAATACAATAAATACTGCAGAGCATAATATATATATATATATATATATGTGTGTGTGTGTGTGTGTGTGTGTGTGTGTGTGTGTGTGTCTGTCTGCCTGTGTGTGTGAAATGATTTGTTTGAACATTATCTTTGATCGATACTCGTATTTAAGTAGATATTCTGTTTATAATCAAACAGTATTATATATTTATTTCTACTGGCCTGATTATTTACGATAAACTTTTCTTACGAAAATGAGTGTCATTCGATTTAATTTAGACTGATCGTCATTCGTGGTCGAGAGGTCTAAGACGCGCCAGATCACATGGCAGCTTCCCCTATGTGAATAGGAGTCGCAGGTTCGAGTTCTGTCGAATGGCACACATTTTCGTAACAAACATTTACCGCAAATAACGATGAGACATGAGGCCGGTAAAAATAAATATATAATACTGTTAAATTATCAACAGAATATCTACTTAAATACGATTATCGATAAAAAATAAGGTTCAAACAAACCATTTCAAATTGTCGTTTGTTTATATCTAGTTTCCTTAATCTTCATTAATTTCCGTAATAACCGTACTGATGAGCTGTGATACGGCGAAACAGATCTGTCTGCGGATGACAATATATATATATATATATATATATATATATATATATATATATATAAAGACAGAAAATCTAAGTAAGAGCCAACAATCAACCACGGTTTCGCCTTACGGCTCGTCAGAGAAATTGGCCAATTTCTCTGACGAGCTGTAGGACGAAACCGTGATAGATTGTTGGCTCTTACTTAGATTTTCTGTCTTTGTTTGCTCTACTTTCGTATTGAGCGCTTTAGTGTTAGGGTTTTCGCCTTGGTTTTTTCTTTCTTTCTTACGAATGCTTGACTTTTTGTTGATGTACTTCGTTTGTTTCTTTTTTACTTCCCCTTCTTTTCCCTCCGAGTTCGGCTATAGTTAATATTATATATATATATATATATATATATATATATATATATATATATATATATGCACAGAGAGATAGATTTTAATCCTATATTTTTCTTATTACAGTAAGTGTCGTTTTATTTTTAGTGGGTACAGATGTTTGTGTCACTATTCTTGTTTCGTTTTGCTTTTTCAACCACCCTAGATTAAAAAGTCCTACTAAAGAATAAATTGTACGACCCGACTGGAATCATATCCTGTTTCCATCAAGGAAACCGCTTCTATTCGTGCATTTGGGTCACTGGAAGCCATCTTCACGATGGAAAATATGAATTACCTATTTAAGAAATGCATATCTATCGTTGGGTTTTTCCTCAAATGTATATCAAATAGCTTCAATTTCGTACCCGAAACGTAAACACTAATTGTTTTAAAGTCGTTTTAATCTAATTTTGTTCTTATAACAATAAACTCTATTTCTATTGGGTACACGGATTCAGGTTACTATCGCAGTTTCTTTTTTTTTTTAAAGAGTGAAATTAATAATAACCAGTCTAGATCGAGAAATCCTACAAAAGAAAACGTGTACCTCTCGACAAGAATCGAACCTGTATCTCTTTTTTCATCAAGGAAACCACTGAGCTGCACAATTGTCGACACACAACGAAGATCGAAATTAAATTGATTAGATTGTAAAAATAAAACTTGTAGCAAAAAATTTGGCATTATCAAACTACGTTGTTCTGATTCCTGTATCTATCAGCGTTTTCGAGAAGATAATGGAAGCATTACTTTCGGATCATTTTATCTGTTTCTGTATTGTGATAGATAGATAGATAGATAGATAGATAGATAGATAGATAGATAGATAGATATGAACAGGTTAATACAGACAAACAGACAGATAGATAGATATGAACAGGTTAAGACAGACAGATATATAGATATGAACAGGTTAAGACAGATAGACAGATATATAGATATGAACTGGTTAAGACAGACAGATATATAGATATGAACAGGTTAAGACAGAGAGACAGATATATAGATATGAACAGGTTAAGACAGACAGATATATAGATATGAACAGGTTAAGACAGACATATATATAGATATGAACCGGTTAAGACAGACAGATATATAGATATGAACAGGTTAAGACAGACAGATATATAGATATGAACAGGTTAAGACAGACAGATATATAGATATGTACAGGTTAAGACAGACAGACAGCAATATAGATATGAACAGGTTAAGATAGATAGATAGATAGATAGATAGATAGATAGATAGATAGATAGATAGATAGATAGATAGAATTAAGGAGAAAGAAAGAAATCGAGAGTCGACTAGATAAATAAATCATGCATGTAATGATAAAGAGAGAGACAAATGAATGTACTCTAAGCTCGAACAGACATCTAAACGAATCAACAAATTACGCGCGCTTTTACACACATCAACACGATCCCATTTATATGCCTGTGTTGCGGTAGAATATTAAGCATACACGCGCGTTGATATCATGAATCTTGTCACATAAATATGAACAAGATATTTACGTTTGTCTCTAGCGTTGTAGTCCGTTTTTATGCGAGAGAATGTGACTATTTTCAAGTGTCCAGTGCCGTCGTCTCTCGCTGAAGGTGGCCAGATTCGACTGTGGCTACTCGGACAACATAGAGCATACATCAATCAGTTTTTCTCCGGGAAAAATGTGCGTGACCACAACCGGACATTTTTAATTTCCACTGGGGGACTAGTGTCTACTCCAAGCTCCTTATCTGCACACGCACGCCTTTATTCATTCTAGTAAAACCAAAGTTGGCAGGGCCATCAGGATGAAAATCTCTCTCTCTCTCTCTCTCTCTCTCTCTCTCTCTCTCTCTCTCTCTCTCTCTCTCTCTCGCCCCCTCTCTCTCAGCAAAAATTAGTCTGGATGGAGTGTTTTGTCTTAGGTGTTGTCGATTTTATAAGGCTTCGTTTTGTTTTGATTCTGAGACAAACTAATATATTTCGTCAATAATTCATTGAGTTTAATGGCTTTTCTATAACGCAAAACCGTTTTATTATTGACAGGAGGTGCTCAAAATGTATCTAGACTTCAATGGCCTGCCATCAATTTTTTTCATTATAAGAAAATTGTTTTGAAAAAATCGTATGTATCGGGAAATTTTAGGTTATATGGATGTGTTTTGATATAATTCTATTATTAATATTATTATTGTTATTACATACCGTATTTTCTTGTGCATAATACGATCCAATGTTTTTGAAGCTAAAAGCAAAAAATAAATTACGTCCTTGTGTATAATCAGTCAGTCAGTTAAGTGCCGTACGTGATACCGGTTTGGGTAATCATGTCTCGAAAGAGACATGACTAACTGGGCAGTAGATTTTCCCGCAGTAGGTTGCCATTACTTTCTGCAATAGCAACTAGCGCTTTAGAACCCAATTCTGTTATTTAACTCATAGCCTGGAGGGAAAAGTGAGGGATTATTACCTTTCCCAAGAGTAATTGCGCGTAAGAGAATTCAACTGGGATTCGTACTCGGCAGTCTGATTTCTCGTTCCGAACCGATATTCACTGCACCATAACGCACATCCCTGTGTATAATACGCCCCCTTACTACAATCATTTCAAGGTGATTCTTTGTGAAAAGTCATATCACATTAGCTATTAAAACCTCAATGCCGTACATACATTTCAGTAAAATTTCTAATTTTTCACGATATTAAAGCATAAAAATGAAACGTTTGTTTAGCCATTGCGTGTTTTTACTCATTTCCGTTTCAAAACTTATTTTCGGGGAAAGGTGTTAACTAGACATACTCGGTAATATATTTTAAAGTGTGAAATAACCAATCATACTTTTCTGTTTCATATGAGTTCTTTATATTTCTATATATTAATAAACTGTAAAAATAAAAATATAGAACGAAGAGAAAAAATTATAGAAAACAAGAAAATCAAAATATAGACTAAATTTATTTTAAAAACAATTTTTTTCTAATTTTACACAAGTGCCAATCAATGTGTGCTGTGGTGCATTGGATATCGGCTGGGAACGAGAAATCGGAGAGCCGAGTTCGAATTTCAGCTGAATTCATCGCATTCACTTACGCGCAAATACCCTTGGGAAAGGTATTAATCCGTCTATTCCTTCCAGTTATGGGTTAAATAACAGGACAGATTGGGTTCTATAGCCTTGGCTGGCAACCATTCTACCGCAGAAAGCAATGATAATCTCCTGCGGGATAATATTCTGCCCAGTCAGTGATGTCTCTTTCGAGACATGATCGCCCAAGCGTGTATCATGTATGTCAATAAATAAGGAAAATGAAACAACAGCCTCACAGCAGAGGAATTGTCGGTCTCCTTTTCAATCGGAACAAAAAACAAAACATGAAAGATCTTGTGAATTTTTTTCATTAATTTTTTCTATCAATTTTCCAGTCTGAGACAAAAAAAATTCCATTACGCTGATTCACAAAGAACAAATATTGCCGACATATCAAATCTCTTTTATAAACAATCGTTAACAACACCTGACTATTTGCATTTTATTATCTATTGTGTGAACTGAGCGTATTTGCAATCTTACTATTTCAATATACGAGTGTTACTTTTTTTTAGCTGAGTAAAAATTTCCCAAAATGTGTACTTGTGTAAAATACAACCTCGCTTTATTGCTTTTAAATTTTATTCAAATTTGCTCGTATTATTCACAAAAATTTAGGGAAATTTTGTTTGGGAAAATTCCTGTGTGTCGGGAAAGTTCTGAGTGTGTGTCGGTATGTTTGAGTTTCAATCTATTGTTAATATTACATTCTATATTATTTCAGTGTACCAGGAGAAAATTGATGTGTTATAGGAAAGTTTTTGTCGGTTGTGCGGTTAGTATACAGAATTATGGAAATGGATGTAATTTTTGGAATTAGGTACCTGGTCTTATTAATAAACCGTAAAAAAAAAAATCAATCCTATAACGACAAAATTTTTACAATTTTGTGAATTTTTTTACACTGATAATTCTACAAAACATTAATTTAATTCCTTATCGTATCATCAAAGTCTCTTTTGATCATATTTTGCCTAAATTAGTCCTAAACAGACCCAACAAAAAATATAGTTTTTAAGTTTTATATGAGAAACGTGGAATACTTGTTTTTCTTTTAATTCTGTTGATATAGCTTTTTATGAATAAATTAATGTTTCTAAAAGTTATTTATTTCCCCAATGTGCTATTATTAAAGAACTAATCTTGAATTCCCATAAAGGTAGAGTCAAGACGGCGCCTAAGTCTCGATCAAAATCAGACGACAAGGAAAAGAGATAAAGGCGCCGCCTGCAATTTTAAATTCGTACTTTGTTAATTTTTTATAAACAAATATCGACTACATTGAATTTGCGATACGATGATCGCTGTTTTCTTTTCCAAACCAATTTATTTGCGAACGCTGATTCAATGCATTAAGAACTTCTACCCACTGATAGAACTCGAACCATCATTCTAGGTTGTGCGCAATACTAATTTAGAGCATCGAAATCATGGGCTTTGGGTGAGAGAAATCTTGGGTAGAAATTAACTACTCCGAAGATAACGAATAAAATAAATGCATAAAATTCATTATATATATATATATATATATATATATATAAGAAAAATAACACGTTATTTTACACGATTCGTGTAAAATCCTTTGTAAAACTAAAGACGGAAGCTAATGATGGTTTGCCTGATATAGGCCTATACTCCGATTTACCATGAAATAATGTGTCTGCCTTAATTTTTCTTATATTTGCTCTATATCTATTTATATACATATGTATTTATAGCTCTCTTAGAGAGTTATCCTACCACTATATGTACAGGATACTCCTTTGGATTCTTCTATACCCACACTGCATGCTGATATATATATATATATATATATATATATATATATATATATATATAACACGCTAAAGTCCGCCTTCCTCTGCTGAGCGCTCATAGCACAGGGATAGATTCGCTGACTAATGCCAATTGGGGTTTCTATTCTGGCTAGAAGCAATTGGATGTCTAACAATACTGATGGGGTGTGAGACAGCGAAACAGATCTGTCTGCGGGTGACTATATATATATATATATATATATATATATATATGTATATAGCTCCGTTATGGCTTTCATTATCAAAAATCTACCGATATCCTACAAAATTAAACCAAACATGAATATTCCGAGAAATACATTTCGAAACTGATGTTTTTTAAAATTGATTTTTTGATAATTTATATTTATCTATATTTTTGTTCATGCACATAGACCTTATATCTATAACAGGAAGAATTTATTAAAACTTCCACGAAAAACTTACTATCAGGGGATATAGTGAACAATATTGAAACGGTGAGTAACTGAACACGTGTGACGAACAGTGTTCGACAAACAGTAACAAGACACACATTTTTGGGTAACCGAATAATAAAGTGGGAAAAATTCTATGCAAGTCAATTCAACCTCTAAAAAAACCATCAAACTAAAGTAATATTTCTATTGATGTAATTATATATATTATATATATGGGTCGAAATTACTTATTATATATACATATATATATCTATATATATATATATATGAATGATAAATCCTTAAAATCAAAGAGGATAATTTTAAAAAATTTATCTAACATAAAATATTGAATAGATAAAAATACAGAGTTCAATATACATTATCCAGAGCAATATGAAATATAGAAAAAAAATTCAACCCATAATGTTGATGGGTTGAGTTTTCTTATATATATATATATATATATATATATATATATATATATATATATATTAATCCGGGAAAACCTAAGATTTAAAAAAAAAAGCAAATATTCTTAATTACCGCTGGAGATATTTTAAGGGCTTTTTTTTTAGTTTTGCATATCATCATCTCATCCGTTACACCCAATGGTGTGTAGGGCAGCAACTTTTTGTTACTGTTTCCGTAACAAACTGTTTTTTATGGGACAGGGTTGTTAGCCCTGCGCAACCCCCAAACTTGGAGGACCGGCGGACCATTCTTGGCGAAAAGCTGAAATGTGTTTGCATAGATATCTAGAAACAATTCCGACAATTTTATTTTTTTATTTTAAGAATCCACGAAGATATTCAGTGGCTGCAAAATAATGCAGCGTAAATATGTCAAAGGGATATCTGCCTTTTCGTTTTAAACCATTTAGATTATTAGTGAATGAGAAATAAATTTCTATTATTAAACAAAGAAAATGATTAACAATATTTTTCAACACTTAGAAAAGATCGCAATTTAATAAAAGAAAAAGAAAAGTCCCAGTGTTTGATAATGTTCGTCAATATGTCTTCAAAATGTGTTTAAAAATTGTATGCAAGTAGAAAAAATATCTACAAGGCAAGTGAACTTTGTAGAAAGACTAATGATTTTTGTCGGTTTTTTTTATATTTTAAACATTACTTTAGAAAGACATATACTGTCGAAATATTATTGAACATTGTCAAACCTGCGTCTTTTCTTTTCTTTTGCTTTTCTTAAATCGCCTTCTTTAAGTTTATTATTATTATTATTATATTATTATTATGTCATCTTTCATTTTAAATTGATTTCTGCTATGGTCACACTACCTACCAAGTCTGCGGGAAGACCTAAGGCAGGTTCGTGGTGTGTTGTTATGTCTCCATTTCATGTTTTTTTTTCTAACATCCCTAGCGTTACATAGACAAAGTTCTTCTTAGTGTGTGGGCTATACTTAATAAGACAATTTTTTGTATATCTCTTAAGCTGAGGTTTCCAGGGATTCTTTCAATGTGTTGTTTTGTTGCATTTTTTATCAATACAAGTGCATCTGCTATCACTGGCACGGTTCTTGTTTTTAATTTCCACATCTTTTCTATTTCAATTTCCAGGTCTTTATATTTTGACAGTTTTTCGAATTCCTTGGTTGCTACGTCACAATCCGCTGGACAAGCCATATCAATTAATAGGCAAGTTATTATTATTATTATTATTATTATTATTATTATTATTATTCAATTCTTTCTAACACGTACGAAATTTTGGTTTAATTTTAATTTTAATTTTAATTTTTTTTCGTCAGCGATACACCAAAAATTACTATGGATATTTTATCGCTGTTTTTCCAGTGAGAAATACATTAATTTGAAAATTCTTGCAAATATCAAGTAATTGTCGGATTTTCATCAAAGGTTTAGAACTTATTCACAAATGAAGAAAGTTGTGTTTGAAATTATTATACTCAAAAGATTTTGGTAAAAGTATTTGTTTTATATCTGTTTGCCCTCCAATTATTTTCAGGAAAGTCAAGTTTGGGTGAGATGACAAAAAGACAATTTATTAAGAGCTACAAAAGACTTGACATTTTGGAGAGCCATGATCGCCAACGTCCTGAAGAGGAGCGGCAATAAAAGATGTTAAAGTAAATAAGATCGTGTGGTCAAGAAAAACGTTTAATTAATTTTTTTTTTTTAATTTAGCCTGTGATTCCGTACGTAGATTCATTTTGATAGATTTTAAAGCTACATTGAACTAAATAAACAATAAAATAGTCACTCTCCTTATAAATTAAATGGTGGAGAATTGTAAATATTTTTATTTTATTTTATTTTAGTTTTTATTTTACAATTCATAAAGAAAATTGCTTCATAAATAAACGATGCATAACAAGACGTTCTTACATTTATTGTTACTCCGTGGCTCACAAAATGGGTCGGTTTGCAATAATCTATGGCTGGTTTATAGCCGATTTAAGATTTATTGCACGATTTTCTTTAGAGTTACAAGAAAAAAAATTTTTTTTATGAATATCGTTCGATTTTTTCGACTTTAAAAATTCTGATTATTTTTGTTTATTTATTAAATCTTCTCATAAATTCTCTTTTGTATATTAATTGACAACAATGAATTAAACAAAACATTAAAAAAAAAACTAATTGCAGACATTTTTTTTCTTTTTCAGAATATTCTCGGGTAGAGTCTAACGAGTCGGGACACGAGAAAAATATTAACTTGTTAACATAACGATGGCTACACAAGCGACATTTATATGTGTGTATATATGTGCATGTTAGAGAGATGATACACAGATATGCATCAGATATCTGTATATATGAATTATATACATAAATATATATACACATCCACATTATTTTCAGACATGGTGTATGTGTAAAGGAACAAAATGAATCAAAAGGGACAACAAGACAAACTATTCATAGCCGACGCGTTTCGTCGTCGGAGGGATTTCATCAAGGCAATGTAGGATTTGTTGCGCACAGTCGCAGTGTATAACAAATACAGGTCTGAGATACTAGAATCAAGCAGGTACAAAAATTTGAGTACCTGGGAAGTATTATAACAGAAGACAGAAAGTGTGTCACAGAGATCCGAAGGCGAATTGGCATGGCGAAGGAAGCATTCCAGAAAGTGGGTAAAGTATTAAGAAACGGGACAATTTCGCTAGAAACAATGAAGAGAGTACTGGATTGCTATGTGTTAACCGTTCTTTAATATGGCAGTGAATGCTAATCAATATCATCAAAGATGAAGGAAAAACTTGAAGCAACTGAAATGTGGTTCTACAGAAGGATGGTGCGAATATCATGGATCGAGCATGTGAGCAATTAGAGTTTTAGAAATGATGGAAACAAAAAGGAAATTAATACTGAGCATCAGGAAGAGACAGCTGAAGTTCCTGGGACATGCAATGAGGAAGGAGGGCTTGGAGAACCTGATACAAATAGGTCAGATAGAGGGGAAAAGAGACAGGGGAAAGCAACGGATAACATACTTGAAGGACCTAATCAGGTGGAT
This sequence comes from Ascarosepion bandense, assembly GCA_037127315.1. Lineage (NCBI taxonomy): Eukaryota > Metazoa > Mollusca > Cephalopoda > Sepiida > Sepiidae > Ascarosepion > Ascarosepion bandense. The sequence continues at coordinate 1,965,542 of JBBBDQ010001642.1, read as the reverse complement.
GATGGAAGGTGGGTTGCATGGAGTAACCGGAGAAGGCGTGCTAAGAGCCACCAGGGATAAGGAGACGTGAAAAGCCATGATTGCCTACGTCCTGAAGGGACAGGGCACACAGAAGAAGAAGAAGAATGTAGGATTTATTTGTTTGCGCGTGTTTATATACAAAAGGGAGGATGTCATTGGTTTATCTTTGTTTCCTCTGCTGTGGCCAAGTATTGAACTCCTAACAGTTTGGGTCAAGACATTTTTTGAATTGCTCAACCAACACTTATCTACTGGGCCATAATAAACACTCTCCGACAGGAGTCAAAGTTGCGTCCCACTTGGAAGGAGAAACCATCGTAAGATCCGATGTGATTATATCGAATCAGCTACAGAGTGCGTCGATGATCAGATTAAGTTAAATCTTGCCTTATAAACGCAAATGATTCTCCTACTTTCGAAACAATCATATCTGCTCAGTTTCGTATTCTAACATAAACAAAGCAATTTCTTAAAATTAATATATAATATTATATATATATATATATATATATATATATATATTAGTTTACTGGACTTGATATTGAAGATACCTTAACAAATAAAAATATGCACCCCCCGCCGGTATTTAAATTCTCGAATATCCAGGCCAGTAAACAAAAATAGATATAGTGTTTAATAAATGAACGAAGCGGCTACTAAAGTACAAGTATCTACTAAAAATAATGTAATAAAATCTGTCAAAATAAAAATAAAACGTCTGTGCTTCTTTAGAAATTACATTAATATATATATGTATTTAATATATATTATATCTTTAAATATATATATATATATATAATATCTTTAAATATATACATATATATATAACATCTCTCTCTCTCTCTCTATATATATATATAATATCTTTAAATATATATATAATATCTTTAGATATATATATAATATCTTTATATATATATATATATATAATATTTTTTAATATATATATATAATATCTTTAAATATATATATATATTTATATATATATATATATATATATATATAGTAATTTTGTTATATATTTTTAAAATATGACCTGAAGAAGAACAATATTGTTCTGAAACGTAAATTTTTTGTAGTTAAATAATGTTTTTCTAAACCATTTTACTAACAAAATTACGGTATTAAACTCTAATGTGTATTGAGTACTCTTTATAAAATAAATCCATGAACAGTAGGTTTTAATCTATCTGTTCTTTCACTTCCTTCTTAGATATATACATATAGATATATGTTTGTGTGTGTGTGTGTATGTGTATACATGTGTGTATAGATAAATAGATATCTCTGTCACTTCCTCAATCTCTATCTCATATATATATATATATATATATATATATATATATATATATAGTAAATTTATTTAACAACGTACTTCTTAGAGATACTATTGATATAATTATAAAAATTTACAGCAATCCATCTCTCCTTTCATTAAAAGTTAGATCTAACATCCCGCGAAAACTACTCTTGACTTGTACCTCTCGGGACAACTATGACCATCAAAATAATTTATACGTACAATGTAATGTTGTAATAATTAGTAATTTTTACATGGTTAACCTCGAAAATAAAATATTTAATACCTTTACAAAACTATCAGCCTAAAATATGTAGTTGATATTCTAATCTTAGTCAAAAACATGGATGAAATACATAGACTATAAAACAACTGAAAAAAAACTTTCGATAAATTCACATATGAACTTAACAATAATCATAAAATTCCTTTTCTTGATATCCTGATAGATACCAATAGTAATACATTTACTACCTCCCGATAAAAAACCAACTAGCACAATTCGTGCACTCTTAACTATAAGAGATGATGTCCCAACTAGTAGAAAATAGCGGTTATACAGAATTTAATAAGCCGCTCAAAAGTTAACTCCTCCGCGAAAACGATTTTCTACACGGAATTAAAAAAATTAAACAAACTTATTAATAACGACTTTTCTAATTACACCTTTGATGAACAAATTAGGTGAGCCATTAGAAATAGTAACATAAATAAAAAAAAAACAGAATACTTTGTCAAATAACTCTGATCATATCAATCTTTTATATCGCAATCAAATGCACTTTACTTATAAACCAAAACAAAATCCTAAGAAAAACACATAATACGAGGGTCATTCAATAAATAAGGTGAATTTTTCGGTATATGGACTTCTACGAGGGTCATTCAATAAATAAGGTAAATTTTTCGGTATATGGACTTCTACGAGGGTCATTCAATAAATAAGGTAAATTTTTCGGTATAAGGACTTCTACAAGGGTCATTCAATAAATAAGGTGAATTTTTCGGTATAAGGACTTCTACAAGGGTCATTCAATAAATAAGGTGAATTTTTCGGTATAAGGACTTCTACAAGGGTCATTCAATAAATAAGGTGAATTTTTCGGTATAAGGACTTCTACTAGGGTCATTCAATAAATAAGGTGAATTTTTTGGTATAAGGACTTCTACGAGGGTCATTCAATAAATAAGGTGAATTTTTCGGTATAAGGAATTCTACAAGGGTCATTCAATAAATAAGGTAAATTTTTCGGTATAAGGACTTCTACTAGGGTCATTCAATAAATAAGGTGAATTTTTTGGTATAAGGACTTCTACGAGGGTCATTCAATAAATAAGGTGAATTTTTCGGTATAAGGACTTCTACGAGGGTCATTCAATAAATAAGGTAAATTTTTCGGTATATGGACTTCTACGAGGGTCATTCAATAAATAAGGTAAATTTTTCGGTATATGGACTTCTACGAGGGTCATTCAATAAATAAGGTAAATTTTTCGGTATAAGGACTTCTACGAGGGTCATTCAATAAATAAGGTAAATTTTTCGGTATATGGACTTCTACGAGGGTCATTCAATAAATAAGGTAAATTTTTCGGTATAAGGACTTCTACGAGGGTCATTCAATAAATAAGGTAAATTTTTCGGTATATGGACTTCTACGAGGGTCATTCAATAAATAAGGTAAATTTTTCGGTATAAGGACTTCTACGAGGGTCATTCAATAAATAAGGTAAATTTTTCGGTATATGGACTTCTACGAGGGTCATTCAATAAATAAGGTAAATTTTTCGGTATATGGACTTCTACGAGGGTCATTCAATAAATAAGGTAAATTTTTCGGTATAAGGACTTCTACGAGGGTAATTCAATAACTAAAGTATTTTTTTCGGTATAAGGACTTCTAATACAGAAAGAAGCTTTTTTTTTTCAGTGTAGTCTGCCAGTAGTGTCACACATTTTCCCATCTGTGCACAAGCTTCTGTATTCCCTCAGCGTAAAAATATTTGGACTGATGTCTCAGCCAATCGCTCACAGCCTTTTTGACTTCATCGTCACTTTCAAACTTCGTGCCTCTCGTGAACGCTTTCAAGTGACCAAGCAGGTGAAAGTCTGAAGAGGCGAGGTCTGGGCTGGAGAGGAAGAGACACTGCTGGAACAGCTCGACCCTATTCTGTTTGTGCTCTGCATCAAGCATCTTTGGCACCCACCGGCAGCTGACCTTTGAATAAGCAAGATCATCATGGACAATTTTGTGTGCTGTCCCAACAGATAGGCTTAAAGTCCTTGCAATATGATCGACTGTCACCCTTCGGTCGGTCAGACTGAATGACGTCATTGACTGATTCGATCAGCTCAGGAAACCTCACTTCTATTATAAAATGTATTGTTGGTAATCCTACTATAAAATGTATTGTTAGTATTTCTACTATAAAATATATTGTTGGTAATCCTACTATAAAATGTATTGTTAGTAATCCTACGATAAAATGTATTGTTGGTAAGCCTACTATAAAAGGTATTGTTGGTAACTGTATTATAAATTGTATCCCTTGTCATTTTACTTTCAAAGTTTATTTTTGGTAAATTTGCTATAAATATGTATTTTTACACTTTTATAGTGTTTTGCTTTTGTTTGGGGGTTCCTTATTTTCCCATAGCTGAGATCCTAACAGATGCTACAACCCCGGGTCAGGGAAGATCTGAGAACAACAGCAAGTAAGAGGTGGTCCCACACTCCTCAAAATCTCTAATCTCCCGATCAGAGACCTTGCTGCCGGATGTAGTTTATCATCATACCCAGGACTATGATTGGTTAGTGAAATCACCTAATTTGATTAAAACGTAAAGTTTATCGTTAATTTATGTCAGGTCTTTCTGCAATTTCTACTGGCAACATGTAATTCACTATCTGCAGCAGGCTAGAATCATCGCCGACAAAGCCGGTTCCCATATAAGGATTTTCTGCAGTGGAGGGCGTCTGAACACCCATCAAGATTCAAATGGTGGATAAATATTATTGTAGGATCAATTGCTATCTGCTACAGTGGGACAGACAGAGTTCGATAGCTACGTGTGCATCCGATGCGTTGATGACGGAATTACTGGTTGAAGTGCTTCCTAGACTGAAGCCAGCAGTCAAGGTGGACGGTCTCCCAAATGGAATCAACAGTCACCTGTCCGTGACGAAGGTGAGTCTTCAAGTTGGATGACATCGGCTAGGCTTTGACCTATAGAGGATGGGTCACGCCATATCTTCTTGCATGAATGACTATCCCTCCGGCTTTCAACCGAAATATGTGAACTTGTCAGGTTCTCAGATTCGCAGTGACCCAGCTACCACTGTCAACCATGGGAACGATGAAAAAGGTGTATAATCTCAATTTAAACTTATTTATAAATGGAACTTTGTCTCTGTGTGTGTGTGCGTGCGTGTGTGTGTGTGTGTGTGTGTGTGTGTGTGTGTGTGTGTGTGTGTCCGTTACCTATAGACTCCGAAACGACTGAATCGATTTTCTTGAAAATTTACACAGTTGTACTATAAGCGTCTACGAGTGTTCTTAGCTAGGTTTTGTGTCGAGGTACCCCCGATAAATATCGAAAATCGATAATTGAAAAAATCCGGTTATAGAAGGAGTGGTCCGATTTTAATCAAATTTGATACACTCATAGACAAAGACATAAGAAACGATATTCAGAAGTTTCAAGGTCGCAGTTCTTACAATAGTGCAGAAAATCGATTATATATATATATATATATATATATATATATATATATATATATATATATATATATAAAAGGCAAGATGTTTGTGTGTCAGCCTATGGTTTCGCTTTAACTGGAAACAAATATTGCTTTTTTAGTCTTTCCTGCCAACGTCCAAAGAGTCTGAGCTCCAGGACCATGGATTAGTTTTAAAGCTTCCATTACACCCGAGCAACGCCGGGTTATACTGCTAGTAAATACATAAAGACATCGATAGGACTTAGAAGTTAAGAAAATGACATGAAAGCAAACTGAAAATGGACTGAACTAAATGGTTAGAGGAATGTTGTGCAAACTCGAAGCGATGCAAAGTGCACAACATGTATCAAAGAAGAATTGGTTGGTTGTTCTGTTTTTATGGCAAATCAACTTTGGCGGGTCATTTATTGCCAACTAAATTTTATTTATTTATTTCTAGTAATACCTTTTTACTTTCAACAATTTATTGTTGTTTTTGTATAAGTTTTGTGTAGTAATACTTTTTTCTTTTCGTGTATCAGGATTCATTGAGATTTTTATTTTTAAGGGCAGGGTCCCCAAGTCCTACCCTTGTTATTTAACTCATAACTGTAGCGAAGGGACGGATTAATACATTTCCCAAGGGTACCAGTGTTTAAGTGAATGCAGGGTATTCAACTGGAATTCGAACTCGGCACACCGATTTCTCTTCCCGAGCCGATATCCACTGCACCACAACGCATCTAAGTACTGACCAGACTCAACGTTGCTTAACTTCGGTGATCGAGCGAGAACCGGTGTATTCATCGTGATAGCCTGCAAGCCTTCAAAAAAGAAACCCAAAAGGGTTTGCATGGACGTAAATTGCAAAAGAGCAGATAGACGATGGAAAGATGAGATAGAGAGGTATACTGGTAAGACATGACAAACAGCAGTGTAGTGAAGAAGCAGTGGCTGCAAAAGATTTTAGAAGGCGTGTAAAAAAATTAAAGTAACTTTTTTATTGGTTTGGTTTACGGCATATCAACACCTTAATGGGTTATTTAATGCCGACAAGATTTTCACAATAGATTTTTATAAATAGAATATTTATTTTCTAAGAAATAAGTTTGTAGATCAGCTTTCTTTGACGTATTTTTGTAAAGTGCTTTTTGTTGAGAGTCAGATATTGTTACTGGTATGTATATTTTCCAAAAAATTATTCCTAGTAATATCATTTTTCCTTCAAAAATGTATTCCTGGAATTTTTACTACAAAAGTCATTTTTTATATTTACATAGTGTTGTGACCCCAGTTTGGGGATAAACTATTTACTCATAGCTGGGATCTTAACAGGTGCTACCACCCCGGGTAAAGGTGGACCGGGGAACAACAGCAATTAAGAGGTGATACCGTACTACTTACAACCCCCCCAATCAGAGGCTTTGCACGTCATACGCAGGAAAACTTTTTTATTGAAAAGTAAAATCTGAATGCACAGTTGAAAACAGCTTTTCAACTGAGAATTTTACAAATAATAATAATAATAATAATAATAATAATAATAATAAAAATGACCTACTACTCGCCAACTATGCTCAGCGGATCTTAGTTACAGTTTCAGAGGAATAATGCATTGCCTTGTTGGTAACGATGACTTGATCTCATGGTAATACAACCATTGACAGCTTCCAAACAGTTCCGTCTACAAAATTTCACTCACATAGTTTGGCTCAACACGTGGTAAGATTTGTAAGGCACTTTCGAACGGACCCGCTGGGATTGCCTCCCCAGCCCGATAACGGTGTCTTCTTAAAAAAAAAAAAAATAGAACAGTCGGGGATAATTCGAACTTAAATATCAAAGTCGGGAAGAGAGCGTTCTAGCCACGCAACAATTATAATTATATACATATACATGCATCGGTTATATCTTCTTATATATATATATATATATATATATATATATATATATATATATATATATATATACAGGAAAGCATATTAAAACATTTTGCGTTTGAAAATGTGTTTTTTGACAGTATTTGTTTATTTCTACTATTGTATTTTAAATTTCAGACCGGCCTCGGTCCTTACATCAGAAACAAATGATTTTAAAATTTTAATTAGTAACGTATTTCGCGAGATTTCGCGAGAGTGTCCGTGAAGAGTTTTTTTACATCACGTGACGCGTTTGTTTACATCACGTGACGCGTTTGTGGAGAGAGTTTTTGTTTTTACATCAGGTTTCGTTGAAAGCGACAGATTTTTTAAAAATTATGTTTGTAAACGTAAACCTATCTTTAATAATTCTTGTAAATTTGTTATAGATAAAAAAAATTTTAATTGTATCTAAAAAAGTTTTAAAAATATTTTTAAATGTATCTAAAAACGTTTAGTTATTGAAGTATTTGTAAAAATTCAAAGCACCTAAGTCCCTATTTAACCCTAGCTTGTGTGTATTTAATTTTAAAATCCAGTATTTTTCTTTCTTTCTGCGTGCGTATGTAGAACTAAAATTGGAGTCTATTAGTAAACATTTGCAATTTTCTAAGGTGTGACCCGGTTGATTAAAATGTGCTCCTACTGGGGAATATTGATTATTTTGGCGTATATTAAGTTTGTGATTATTGAAGCGAAATCTAAAGCTATTACCGGATTCGCCAATATATCCACTATTGGGACATATTGAACAAAAGAGGAAGTATATAATGTTTTCGCTGTCACAAGTGAGGCGTGGTGGCTGCAATTTGATTTTGGTGTTGGGTACAGAGAATATTGTGTCGTTTACCAAATGTTTACAAATCAGGCACCTGGGTTTCTGACATTTTAAATTCCCTGATAGCTTTGTGTTTTTTAGATATTTGTTAGAAGTGAGTATAGTTGATAGTAATTTTAGATATTCTACAATTTCATGAAATTTAGAAATTTTTTTAGATATTCTACAATTTCATGAAATTGTAGAATATCTAAATTTTTTCTAAATTATATTACTCTGTCAAATTAAATAAATGAATTTAACATTGAATTCTTTTGAATTTGTCTCTATCGGAATTTAACTGACTAAGACACCAAGTATTCTACGTTATATATATATATATATATATATATATATATATATATATAAAGAATCCCGGTTGGTAGACGGAAAATTATGCTTTTAAAAACAGAGTTGTTGTTGTTGTTGTTGGTGGTGGTGGTGGTGGTGGTGGTGGTGTGTGTGTGTGTGTGTGTGTGTGTGTGTGTGTGTGTTTTTTGTTTTTTGCTTTGTTTTTAAACACGTGTACCTACTAAATAGTAATTTAGTAATTATCAGATTCTAAATAAACATCTACGCATTTCGTTTAAATTTCGGATACGAAAGTCAGCAGATATGAACTTCGACAAATTTTAACGAGAGATGCGCTTTCCTTCATAACGGAAAGTATTTTGCCATGAAGTCTTTTGGGCCTGAACGCTCTAAAAGCACATCGGGCTATAAAAAGGTTTCGCCTACATAAGGAGGACTGCCAAAACGCACATACCCATTATTAAAGGAACTCGAAAAACCAAGGCCGGTAGACAAAAATCGTACTATTTAAAAACAGGGATGTTGACTGAAACATATGTATCCACTAATTTGAGTACATGAACTTAAGTGCAGTACTAGATTGGCGGCTAGGTCTCATCACTTTACTGTTGAATTTGTGAGATGTAACCGTAAGTTGTATGCTAACAGTTTATTTTCTCGCACTTCTCGCTTGTGGAACTCTCTTCCAGATTTTTGATTTCCTGTCAAGTTTGATCATCAAAAATTTAAATGCAATGTCAATCGTTATCTACTGTCGTCTTAATTCCTGGTCTTTTATTTTCGCCCTTAATGTTTTTATTTTCTGCATTTTTATTACCTTGACTGGGGTGAAACAATTAAGACAGATATAGTTAAATATATAGTTACGTGAAATAATAATGTAGAGTATTATTATTCAGGTGTTAATAAAACGGTGCTCAATGTAGTATATTATATATATAGTCCCACGTCAAGTTTAAAAATTGCATATGATGATTGCATAACGTATGAAACGCAGAGTCATGCCTAAATGGCCTTATATATATATATATAATAACAATAATAACAATATTAATAATTGTTATAATATATTTCAATCCGTCTCGAAAAACCCACTGAGTATAAACGCGGAGGGGAAAAAAGGGGGAAATAAAAAGAAATAAACTAAGTACTTGAACATACGTCGAAATACTCGTTGAAAAGAAAAAAAAGCTCGAGACGAGAACCCTAACACTAAAGTGCTCAATACAATAGTAGAGCAAACAAATGAGAATAAATCTAAGAGCCAACAGACCTACCTAGGTTTCACCTAACGGATCGTCAAGGCAAGTCGGCTCTGTATATATATATATATATATATATATATATATATATATATATATATATATATATATACACGTGTATTTAAGCAGCATCCTTTCTTTTAAACACGTTGTATTAAACGTTAAAGACAACATAGTCTTGTGGATTTTCTATTGTATTTTCTCATATTTTCTAATGAGGCTTTCTATTTCAAAATTATATTTATATACATATTGTCCATGACTTACGCGAGTACTTTCGAACGTCATCGTTCATAATCAGGGTCAAAACTCGCCCATATGATTTGATTATTATAGTGAAGTCTTGTGCAGAACCAATCACACTTTCGGGAAGAAATGAATACAGATAACTGGTGCACATAGTGTTCCACAAGTCCAAAAACGACCCTCCTCAGGTTTTGAATTCAGAATTGTCCTTCTTTTAGACTGGTTGTCACTAAAGGATATAGGCCAGTTTTTGTACCTATAGGTAAATAGCAGGATATATATATATATATATATATATATATATATATATATATATATATATATATATAAATTAAAATAGGATTAATTCAAGGAAGTTGGATGACCATTTTGATATGAAAATCCCCACGGGGGATAACACATCACCTCAGCAACAAAAAAATCCGTTCAGAAACCCTGAAAGGATTTTTTTGTTGCTGGGGTGATGTGTTATCCCCCGTGGGGATTTTCATATCAAAATGGTCATCCAACTTCCTTGAATTAATCCTATTTTAATTTATATTTGCTTTGTAATATTTTATTACATGGAGCTCTCTTCCTGTATCATTTTTTAATATTAAAATAAAATTTTTAATATTAATTAGGATCGGGTTTTTGGAAATTATTTTCCTGCTTTTTCCGCTTGGATTAAAGTATCTGAATAAAAATACACACACACACACACATATATATATATATATATATATATATATATATCGCCCCAAGCAAGGCATTTTACTACCACTGTTGTGCAGAGGGTTTACAGAGGAGGAAAGTTAGTGAAAGCGTGACAGGTTACAGAGGGTCTCAGGAAGTGGATAAAAGAAAGATGAGAATACTGATGAGAGTGGAGTGAACGGAGAAAGGAGCATGAGAGAGAGGATGCAAGTTAGTGAAATAGATGACTATTGACTTTACATTTAAATTCTTGGAGATTGTAGCGGTCGGGGAAGCAAGTATATATATATATATATATATATATATATATATATATGCACCGGGACATGGAAATTCTCAGGTTGGTGTCTGGGGGCGCGTTTTATACCACTGGACAAGATACCATCCTTAGTCTTTGTAAAGACAGGTATCTAGGAGAAGGAAACTCTGATGTAAAACCTGAGGTCTTTACTTGCTTAATCTGTAGCAATTTTTTGCACCGACTTGAGATTATGAATGGATCCAAAAAGTGTGGATAGTATTTGCCCAGGCTTTCACCACTATAATCAAATCATTTGTGTGGGTTTCTTGACAACTTAAGTTTATTCAAAAGTCCTGTACACATAAAAGTCCACAGGCGATAGGGTGAAGACGACGGGAACAAGTGAAGGATATCACCGGAAGTTCCTAGCTGGATCTCTACACTGTGGCGACCGGTGGGTGATGGCCGTTCTCCACAAATACCTGAGCAATTGTGCAGTTCGTGTCCTCCATCGGTGACAAAGCAGCCCTATCTAGGGACAGTACTGCTTTCCCCATGCTGGGGAGGGGGCGATAAAAGGAGCCCTAAACAAATTCTTGCTCAAAACCACCCTTGACAGCGAACTGCAGCTGCCTAGGTATCTAGTGCGCAGTCCCAATAATGGAAGAAGCAAAAACTTTCATTTTGGATCTTGGAATGTCCGCACCCTACTTGACAATGATAATCAGCCAGAACGTAAGACGGCTCTTGTTACACTTGAGCTGAAAAAGTTCGGGATTGATATTGCAGCCATTAGTGAAACGCGCCTGGCTGGCAACTCGCAACTGACTGAAGAGAAAAGCGGGTATACCTTTTTCTGGAGCGGCAAAGGCCCAGAAGAGCCTCGTCATTCCGGAGTAGGATTTGATATCAAGTCCAACTTTGCCAAGTCATTACCAACCCTTCCAAAGGGGTTTTCGGATCGCCTAATGACATTAACCCTCAATCTAGAATGCGATACCCGTGTTGTATTTAGTTGTTATGCTCCCACGTGAGACAGACCAGAGCCGGAGAAGAATGAATTTTACCAACAACCGAGGAAAATTGTTACGAATGTGCGACACAAGGACAAACTAGTATTAATGGGTGATTTTAATGCTCGTGTGGGTGTGGATACCGCATCATGGGGTGGTGTTTTGGGTCATCATGGTGTTGGTCGTATGAATGATAATGGTCTTCTTTTGTTGTCACTTTGTAGGGAGTTTAACCTGTGTATTGCCAACACGGTATTCCAACAGAAAAACTCCCAGAAGACTACATGGATGCACCTTCGTTCAAGGGATTTGCACTTGATTGACTACATCATCACCAAAAGACGTGACATTAAAGACTTTCATATCATTCGTTCATTCCATACAAGTTGCTATCTTTCCGACCATGCATTGCTCCGAATTAAAACAAAATTGCATTTACAACACAGACGAATCAAACGCTCCTCTGTCCCCAAACAAATTAACGTCCTTCCATTAAAAAGCACCGGTCAACAAGCGGCACTATCGGCCCACCTTCATCATTTATTAGATTCTGTTATCATTACGTGACGCAATTCACACATCTTCATTGGTAGTTCTGGGTTTACCTATTCTTAGGAATCAGTTTGATGATCAAAATGTTGAGGCACAGGATTTGATCAACGAGATGCACAATGCTCACAAAATCTGGATTGAGGATAAGAACTCCACATTAAAGAAGAAAGAGTACAATGCATGCAAATGCAAAAGCAAGGTCCAGAAAACACTACGGCAGATGAAAGAGGCATGGTGGTTGTCACATGCCAAGTCAGTGCAAGAAGCATTTGATAGGAAGGACTCGAAAGCCTTTTATGAAGGTATTAAGAAAGTTTTTGGGCCACGCGAATCTGGTGCTTCTCCCATATTTGCAAGTGATGGCACACTGCTGACTGACAGAGCGGATATTTTGAATCGCTGGAAGGAGCATTTTGAAGCAGTTCTAAACAATGCTTCTACAACTGACGAAGAAATAATTTCATCTATCACTGAGCAACCTGAAATGCCTGAACTCTCTTTCCTTCCAGCAGTACATGAGGTTTTTGTTGCTATCAAGCAAATTTCTTCAGGCAAAAAATCTGGAAAAGATGTCTTACCTCCTGATGTTTTTAAGTACGGTGGTCAGAAACTGGTGAAGAAGTTGTATAGTCTCTTTGTGAAGATCTGGCTAACTGGAAATGTCCCTCAGGATTTCAAAGATGCACTAATTCAACACCTGTATAAAAACAAGGGCAATAGGAACATCTGTGACAACCATCGTGGCATCTCACTTTTATCAATTGCAGGGAAGATCTTGGCAAGGCTTATTCTCAATAGAATAATCAAACACCTTGTTGACGATATCTACCCCGAATCTCAGTGCGGTTTCCGTGCTGGTCGAGGTACTGTCGATATGATCTTTTCCCTCCGCCAGGTTGCTGAGAAAGTCCGAGAGAAGAACGAGGAGCTGTATATGGTTTTTATTGACCTTACAAAGGCCTTTGACACAGTCAACCGTGCAGCTCTCTGGAAGGTTTTGAAAAAGCTGGTAATACCCGACAACATGGTGAATGTAATCATGTCTTTTCATGATGGAATGAAGGTATCTGTTGTTTCAAATGTGGAGTCTTCAGAACCTTTCAATGTGACAAATGGTACTAAACAGGGTTGCGTAATGGCATCTGTGCTGTTTGCTTTGTTCTTTTCAGTTATGCTGAAGTATTCTTTTGCTGATATTGGTGCAGGCGTAGAATTCAAATTCAGAACAAGTGGTGGTCTCTTTAACCAGCAGCGTTTCAAAGCTAAGACCCTCATTCGACAGACTATCATTAGGGATCTTTTGTTTGCAGATGACGCTGCACTTTGTGCAACCTCTCAAGAGGAAGCGCAACTGTTTGTAGATAGGTTTTCCGCTGCTTGCAAGGCTTTTGGTCTGACAATCAGCATCAAGAAAACAGAGGTGATTTACCAACCTCGCACCACACCAAAACAAGTTCTGGGTGTGAAGCAGCAGCCACCAGTATACAACTTTCCCGATATACCAATCCGAGTAGATAGTAAAGATCTGAAATATGTGAAAAACTTTACCTATCTTGGAAGTAAGGTTAATTGGAATGCTTCTCTTGAGGCATTAATCATTAATCGAATTGCGAAAGCAACTAGTGCTTTTGGGAAACTGCGCCATCGGTTGGGGATTAGCCTAAGGACTAAAGTACTTGTGTATAAAGCAGTTGTGCTAACGACGCTGCTTTATGGATCGGAATCATGGACAGTCTATCATAATCACATCCAGAAGCTTGATGTCTTCCACAAAAATTGCCTTAGGACAATTTGTGGTTTCACCCTAAACAATCGGATGTATAATGCGGACCTATTCACTCGCTGCGGTATTAGTGGAATTGAAAGCTTTTTGAAGCAATCACAGCTGCGTTGGGCAGGACATGTCTTACGTATGGAAGATGACCGGATACCAAAGCAAGTGTTGTACGGCGAGCTTAGTAGTGAACGGCGGGTAGACCTCTGCTTTGCTTTAAGGATAAGATGAAAATGAATTTGACATTTACAAATATTCCTCACCGTGATTTTGAACGAATTGCCTCTCAACGAATTGAATGGAGATCTGCCTGCCAGAGGGGCATCAAGTATTTTTCTGAGACTGAGATTGACCAAATGCGCGTAAGACGTGAGAGAACCAAAGCATCTGCAAGTGTCCCAGCCGATCATTCGTGCAATCTCCCTTCTTGCCTGCATTGTGGACTTGTTTGTAAATCTCTTGCAGGACTCAAATGCCATTTACGATTGAGTAAGTGCAGGCATGCTACATCGAATTAAACGGTTGTCTAGACCTCATACGTCGTAATCGACGGGAGAGTCCATCATATATTATTCCACACTTAATTACTCACTCTCATTCTCTCTCTCTCTCTCTCTCTCTCTCTCTCTCTCTCTCTCTCACACACACACACACTCACACACACAAACTCACAGAATGCAATGGGTAAATTGTCGCCAGTTTATAATTTTTTATTTCGTGCATGTTCATTCTTTGCTTTTGAATTTGTTAATTGCACAGTATAGTAGGGTCAGTTGGACACCATCTATGAGAAAAGAGCACCATGACGCAATTCACTCCGCCAGAAGCTTGGCATTCGCACCGGAGGCTCGAATACGAAAATTTCAGAGTGTTTGAGTGTCGATCTGAGGCCATTGCAGAGAATTCCGAAAGAGTTGGCTGAGTCTAATGGTGATTACAGAAAACGCAATTTGCTGGTGAGTGGCTCAAACTCAATTCGGTGGCCTACATCCGGTTCCTTGATGAAGTAGAGCAGAAAATATGTCTGGCAACAGGACTCTGCATCATGCCACACACGCAGGAGAACCCAGTCATGTCACCCCTTACATCTAGCCACATAACTCTACAGACAGAAACCCTCTTGATTATTGTGTGTGGGATGCAGTTGAGTGAAAAACCAACAAAAATCCTTGTAACACCAAAGGTGAACTGAAGGCAAGCATTCAACACTTTAAACAAGAAGACTGTCCAAAAGAGATGCAAGAGATTCTGAAGTTGTCTGGATGTCACGGTTGAAGCTAATGTTGATTTGGCTGAATAAATTTACTCTTTAGTATTTCAAGATTAGTCAGTTATGTGCCATACGTGATACACGCTTGGGCGATCATGTCTCGAAACAGACATGACTGACTAGGCAGAAGATTATCCCGCAGTAGGTTGACATTGCTTTCTGCGGTAGACTGGTTGCCGACCAAGGCTATAGAACCCAATCTGTCCTATTATTTAACCCATAACTGGAAGGAAGAGACGGATTAATACCTTTTCCCAAGGGTATTTGCGCGTAAGTGGAGGCAATGAATTCAGCTGGAATTCGAACTCGGCTCCCCGATTTCTCGTTCCGAGCCGATATCCAATGCACCACAACGCACATCCAAGATACTGGTTCAAAATATTAATGTGGTTGGTTTCGCCCAAGCTTTCACCACTATAATCGAATGATATGAGCGGGTTGTCTGGTTGTAGATTCTAAGAACTGAACTCCTTGACCCTCATAGATCGAAAACGAGGTCTGAGAGTAGAGCAGCTCAGAGTCCAGTCGATATATTTCACGTTTGAATGACTAAAAAGTTTAGCTTAACAATTGACAATACACGACTGGGTTTCTTTTAACAGATTTCGATATAAGATTAACCCAATTTCTTAAATCTAAAAACCTAGTCTCTTCTAATGAATGCGATTCTTTCATATTTCTACGAGAGCTCACCCACGTTCTTTGTGTGTATATATATATATATATGTATATATATATATATATATATATATGTATGCATATATATATATATATGTATATATATATATGTATGTATATATATGTATGTATATATATGTATGTATATATATGTATGTATATATATATGTATATATATATGTATGTATATATATATATATATGTATGTATATATATATATATATGTATATATATATATATGTATATATATATGTATATATATATATGTATGTATATATATATATTTTTTTTTTTATTTACACAATTTATATAAAAATCAGGTCAGTATGTTTATTATTGTTAACGTTATATTCACTAGGTACAGTTTTTGAGTATGTATGCCTATCTTTTTTCCCTTTGAAAAGGTGAAATTAATATTTATCAGCATAGAGATCGATATTCCTACTAAAAAAGAAATCCATCCTGATAGGAATCACATCTATATCCTCTTTTCAACCAGGAAAACCTTTAAGCTAAGTGGTCTATACTATTTGGTCACTGGAAGCGATCACAGAAACATAAGACTCAGTTATGACATGCACAGCCCTTGTTGAGGCCTTTCGAAGTCAACATCTACTATTTTCGTTCCCGAAACATAACGAAAGTAACTTTGAAGCAACTAATGAATTTTTAATTCATTTTATATTAATAAATGTCTTGAAAATAAATTAAGTACCGCTATAATTAAAATTCTTAATAAAATTAATTAATTTTTTACTAAAATATTTCTGATATTTAAAGAATGATTTAATCAAAAATGAAGATTAACAAAGATTTTGATTTGTCTGTTTATCAGCATATCAACTTATGGGTCATTTAATGCCGAAATTTAATTTAAGAGTTTTGAAATAATAAAAAGTCATAAGTTGTTCCAATTTAACAATTGAATACATGGTAGATAATACTTAGATTTCGTGCATATATGTTGATGTTAGACATAATTACTTTTGGCGGTGATATGTGTGTTTTATGTCCTAGTTTTGGGTTTTTTTTAAATTATATTTTGAAATACAGTTTGATTTCTTTAAGAAATTGTGGAATATTCTACGGATTAATGTCATGAGAGAGAAGAATGTCAATGATATGATAATAATAATAACAACAACAATAATAATAATAATAATAATAAATAAAAATTAAATAATAATAATAATAATAATAATAACAACAACAATGATAAAAATTAAATAATAATAATAATAACAATAATAATAATATTAACAATAATAATAATAATAATAATAATAAAAACACATTGAAAGAATCCCTGGAAACCCCAGCTTAAGAGATATACAAAAATTGTCTTATTAAGTACAGCCCACACACTAAGGAGAACTTTGTAACGCTAGGGATGTTAGGGGCGATAGAAAAAACATGAAATGGAGCCAAAGCAACACACCACGACCTGCGTTATGTCTTCCTGCAGACTTGGTAGGTAGTGCAACCATAGCAGAAATCAATTTAAAATAAAAAATGACATAATAATAATAATAATAATAATAATAATAATAATAAACTTAAAGAAGGCGATTTAAGAAAAGCAAAAGAAAAGAAAAGACGCAGGTTTGACAATGTTCAATAATATTTCGACAGTATATGTTTTTCTAAAGTAATGTTTAAAATATAAAAAACCTAAAAAAATCATTAGTCTTTCTACAAAGTTCACTTGCCTTGCAGATATTTTTTCTACTTGTATACAATTTTTAAATGCATTTTGAAGACATATTGACGAACATTATCAAACACTGGGACTTTTCTTTTACTTTTCTGAAGTTGCGATCTTTTCTAATTATTGAAAAATATTGAAAAAGTTACGTTAATCATTTTCTTTGTTTAATAATAGAAATTTATTTCTCATTCACTAATAATCTAAATGGTTTAAAACGAAAAGGCAGATATCCCTTTGACATATTTACGCTGCATTATTTTACGGCCACTGAATATCTTCGTGGATTCTTAAAATAAAAAAATAAATAAAATTGTCGGAATTGTTTCTAGATATCTATGCAAACACATTTCAGCTTTTCGCCATGAATGGTCCACCGGTCCTCCAAGTTTGGGGGTTGGGTGCAGGGCTAACAACCCTATCCCATAAAAAACAGTTTGTTACGGAAACAGTAACAAAAAGTTGCTGCCCTACACACTATTGGGTGTAACGGATGAGATGATGATATGCAAAACTAAAAAAAAGCCCGTAAAATATCTCCAGCGGTAATTAAGAATATTTGCTTTTATTCTTTTTTTTTTTTTTTTAGATGCGAGAAAGAATGATTTACAAGGAAATATGTTAGTATTCCACAACAAAATAAACTTTTAGTTCATCGACATATGAAATAATACTTATGAATAAAATATAATTACAATTTGACAGATTCCAGATTCATGTGTGTGTATGTGTATGTAAGTGAATAAACATTTGCTATTTAAGAAATACGTTACACGCCTATAAAAAGAAATATTTATGTACCTACAAATACACCCGTATATACAGATATGGTGATTTTCTAAGTGCAGCTTAGATGTGGTACAAGGCCAAAAGTATGGAGTACGGAGTGAGCCTCCAACTCACTTCTCGATCTAGGAAGACAAGCTTGGTAACCATTACACGACGTCGAGTGCCTAAATATGATGATTTTCTAAGCATAGCTTAGATGTGGCTCAATACCGAATGTGTGATGTCCCTGGTGAGAATCAAACTCATTACTCAATTGTAATCAATTTTTTGAGACAAGCTTGCAAACCATTACACCACGCTGAGTGCCCAAATATGTTGGTTTTCTAAGCCCAGCTTAGATGCGGCACAAAGCCGAATGTCAGGTGTCCCTAGTGAGAATCGAACCCACTATTCAGTCGTAACTAATCTTGCTATTACACGACGTCGAAGTACCTACGTATATGTACAGAATGATTGCAAAGTAATTTCCTATTTTATTTATGATAGACGGGAGAGTCCATAATATATAAAATAGGGAGTTACTTTTCAATCCCCTGTAGATATATGCGGGAGTGTAAAACGTATTTACCATTGCATAGTGATGAGTGAATTGTAAACTGATTGCTTAGTCGAAGAGAATTAAAAGAGTATTAAACAGACAAGAAAAACTCAAAGATACATAAGGTATTTAATATTATAGAAATACAACGAAATTACAAAATGAAATTGATACTGTTATTAATGAGGTATGAGGAAGATGATATTATTATTATAAAACAAGCAGAAATAAAGTTCAATGCTTATCGAAGGTTAACTCAGTTTAGTCCTCAGGATTCTAGACAAAATTAGTCGAATATTGAGCACTTTATTGTATTAGATTAAACATTTCGACGATGTTAAATTAGATCATTTTACGTTAATTATTAATATATATATAATTTAAATTTAAATAACTTGAATACAATATATATATATATATATATATATATATAAAAGCAATGGGAGTCTAACCGTACTGATGAGCTGTGATACAGCGAAACAGATCTGTCTGCTGATGACAATATATATACATATATATAAGCATGTAGGATTAAATAATTTAAACATTTTATGTCCATTTACTTGTATTTTAATCCACCCGGAGTCACAAATAAGTTTCCTGGTATGGTGATTAAAAACAGCAAAAATAAATATGGCGCTGTAGGTATTTTCCTTAGTTTTATATATATATATATATATATATATATATATATATATAAAGAATAAATGGAATTTTAATTCGACATATTTATTACTTCACTATAATAATGTTTGAAATGTGAATACACAAACACACACACACACACACACACACACACACACACACACGCATATATATATATATATATATATATATATATATATATATATAAAGCTCTATAATACTCATTATATGGATCCCTGTTTATAATAAAATAAATGCCAGAGCACTCAAAATTAAAAAAAAAAACTTGATTCCTCTTCACCTGGAATTATATATATATATATATATATATATATATATATATATATATATATAAGATTAATGCAGAGAAGTTTGTCACTTAACTAAGCAGGTTCATGCCGATTTCACTCGTTAGGGCTAAGTTTTCATTACAGTGACGAACTTAAGTGAATTAAACCTATTAACGTTCTATCTCTACTCTGATATTGAGCACTTTACGATAAAAGGCCTGCTTGCCAAAACACCTTTCATCAGTAAATCTACTGAGAAAATCTCAACATTATATATATATATATATATATATATATATATATAATGTAATGTTGAGATTTTTATATAGTTTTTCCCAGTAGTTTTACTGATTAAAGTTGTTTTGGCAAGCAGGTTTTTATCGTAAATATCCGTGTATGACATATGGCACTTTTAACTGTTTGTATACCATTTAGTTTATTTTTTCAATAGATATTTTTTCTGAAAATTGTTCTTCATATTCATCAATATATGATTTTTATACACATGCAAAAAAAAAAAAACATATATATGTGTGTGTGTGTGTATATATATATGTGTGTGTATGTGTGTATGTGTGTGTATATATACAAAAAACATAAAACATATATATATATATATATATATATATATATATATATATATATATATTCATAAAAACAATATTCATGTGTATAAAAACCATAAAACTATTATATATTATTAATTTGTAAACAAACCGTATATGATTTTTTATATACGAAGAACAATTTAAACAAAAAATCTATTGTAAGCAAAACCTTAATAAACACACAGTTAAGTGCTGTACTTGATAAACGCTTGGGCGATCATGTCTCGAAAAACACATAACTGATTAGGCAGATTTTCACGCACTATATTGCCATTACTTTCTGTGGTAGACTAGTTGCCAACCAAGGCTTTTGACCCAATCTGTCCTGCTTTTTAACCTATAGCTGGAGGGACAAGCGACTGATAAATACATTTCCCAAGGGTATTTGAGCGTAAGTGAATGCAACGAATTCAACTCTAGCCTATATATCCGCAAAATACAGATTAAAAAAATAAAATAAATTTCAGCGGCGCCTCTCGTTTGTGTGCTTATCTAAGCACATCAACTTATATATCTCTTTAGTCCTAAATGACGAAACGCGTCAGACAAAGTTTATATATATATATATATATATATATATATATATATATATATATATATACACGGAAATTTCTGTTTCGAGATTTATCTCGTCATCAGCTAATGTTCAATTAAATCTCGAAACAGAAAGTTTTGTATCTCACTGTTAATTAAATTAATTAGAAATAAAAAAACAAATTTAATTATATTATGCTCTACTATCTCTACTTGTATTTTTTTTTAAATCATATCACCCCGAGCAACGCGGTAACGCCACTGATGTGCAGGGGGCTACATAAGAGTGAAAAGATTAGAAGAGAGAAAGCCGGAAATCACATCCTAAACAGAGAACAAGGGATGAGCCTCTACACCTGTTCAATAGACGTGGGTGGAGTGTGAACCGGGCGATAATTTAGTCTATCTACTCCAATTTTTTTTACCAATATTTTCTAAAAATAATGCAATCAGAATTGATTTCAGTCAATTATAAATAAGTCCTGAAATTTTCATCAAAATCTGACCATTATTTGATTTTTGCAAGAATTTCCAAATTAATGTGCCTTTCACATTCAAAAAAGTGTATTGTGCAATATTAAGTTTTTTTTTTACTTAATAAATGTTGCGTCAATTTAGGTCTCGCATTGACGTAAGAAAAAAAAGGCTTTCTACAAAAATTTTGAACGTGTTAGAAATAATTAAAAGTTTTTTTAAAATGCTTTGATCTATCCACTTAATGATAATATAAACATTTTGGCGATAAAACTTTGTTTTTATTTAGTTTGGGGCCTTTTTCCTTCATATTATGTTTAAAGGTATAATTTCTGAATAAGTTCCGAACACATTTTTGATGATAAATAATTCCAGCCATACATTACTGCTAATTGAGCACTTTTTTATTTTAAAAGTAAATACCGGAGGTCTCGGGATTCTAAACCTGTTGATTCTCTTCAGATAGATAGATAGATAGTGATGCCAAGTCCGTGAACGGAGAGGATAATCTTAAAAGATCTATTTAATATAAAATATTAAGAGTTAGATTTGTATAGAGATCTTAATGGATATTACCGAAAGCAATATGATATACATAAAGATAAACTCAGCACATCAACTAAAGTTATAAATTATAATCCATTTCGACAAGCTTGCAAGATAAGACTAAAGAATTCTATTCTGGGTCATATTACCTAATTTTTATTTCTTTAAAAATTTTTGGAGATATTCTGAGAAAATTTTGTACCAAACAAAATCGTAGTCTGATGAGATGAGCTTGTCGAAATGGATTATATTCGTTAACTACTTTAGATGGTGTGTTGAGTTTTGCTTATATATATATATCCAATCTTTTCACTTTTCTTTTTTCTTATTTTTTATATATTTTTTATTTATTTATTTATTTATTCATTTATTTTTCTTTTCAATTGGAGTAGATAGACTAAACTATCGCGCGGTTCACACTCCACCCTCGTCTATTGAACAGGTGTAGAGTCTCATTCCTTGTTCCCTGTTTAGGATGTGGTTTCCGGCTTTCTCTTTTCCAATCTTTTCATTTTTCATTTCTTTTTTATTATTATTTCTTATTTATTTATTTATTTATTTATTCATTTATTTTTTTTTCTTTTCAGTTGGAGTAGATAGACTAAACTATCGCCCGGTTCACACTCCACCCACGTCTATTGAACAGGTGTAGAGGTTCATCCCTTGTTCCCTGTTTAGGATGTGGTTTCCGGCCTTCTCTTTTCTAATCTTTTCACTCTTACATAGTCCCCTGCACATCAGTGGCGTTACCGCGTTGCTCGGGGTGATATGATTAAATATATATATATATATAACGTAGAACACTTGATACATAAGTCAGGTAAATTCAGATAGAGACGAACTCCAAAGAACTCAATGTTATTTGTATATATATATATATATATATATATATATTAGAAAAATATTTAGATATTCTGCAATTTCATGGGTAATGCGTATTTTGCAGCCGAAAAATAAAAGGCTGCTTCTTTGGGTCTGACGAGTAGCCTTTTTTCCGTATTACCCATGAAATTGTCGAATATCTAAATTTTTTTCTAATATATATATATATATATATATATATATATATATATATACACAAATGTGCAATTTGTAGCGGATAAAAACCAAAAATATGTACATGTTCTAAAATATAACTTATAATAAATATTCACAGCTCTATATATAATATATCGAGCACTGTTTTAAATTAAGGTTTTGGACGTTGTAAAAAAATTTTCTTCCTTCCTTATTCACTCGGATATATATATATATATATATATATAGTCCAGTACACATTTGTATTAAAAAGTTTTCAATACAATTATATTGTAGAACTTTTGAATATTTTCCATTTTTAAATTAGTTATTTCGCTACCCAAGTTTCTACCATGAGTGGTGTCTTCAGGCGATTTTTATTATTTTTTCTAATTAATAAGTTTATTTTTTATTTTTTTAAATAATAAGTTATTAAAAATTGCCTGAAGACACCACTCATGATAGAAACCTGGGTAGCAAAATAACTCGTTTAAAAATTGGAAAATATTTTTGTTTATCAAATTTATTCTTCAAAAATTCAAGTAAGGTTACATTTTATTCACTATTTTTTGCAATGACTTGATGCAGCTTATTAATAGTTTGTCTGTAATCTCCAACATTTTTTTTTTTTTTTTTTATGAAAAGCCTTTCGACGAAATCTTGAATCTGGTTTTTAGAGAAAGTTTTCCCCGGGAAAGGGTTTTGCAGCGTTCGAAAAATGGAATAATCGGTTGGTGCAAAATTAGATTAATAAGGCGTGAAAGATAGAACAATCCAACCGAGTTCCCAATTTTTACCATTTTTTTTTTTCTTGATAGAAATTATCCTTGCGTTTTCCTTGAGGAGATCAACATAATTTTTTCTTTAATCCACAACGTATTCTAATTTTTATTAACTGCAACGCCTGATTAGCAGCTACTTATGATATATTCACTATTACAATTGGTTCTTCAAAACGGAAATTACTTATAATTTGTCGCTGTGCGGTGCGACTCAGAATGAGAGAATCGTAGAACCGAGTTCGAACTCCAGTCAGATTCGTTACATTTACTTACGCACAAATACTTTTAGGAAAGATATTAATACATTAAATAAATAATAGGACTTGATATTTTACAAAATTGGTAATAATACAATATTTACACAAAAAAAAAAAAATTCGTACATTCCAAAATAATGTTTTGACTTTAAATAATCTACAAAGGATTGATAAGCCGTAAAAAAAAAAAAATATTTATATTATACGAAATTCAAGTGAGCTCGAACCCTCATTTTTTTTACACGTTTTCATATTTACCATATAAAAACTATAGAATTACGCGTTTTCATATTTACCAACCAAGCTATAGAATTCTACACCAGCGAAGAATAATAAAAGGGTGTTGAGAAACTTCCACTCTGGCAAGTTTCGTCATTTAATCAATGCCATCAGAAAAAATAACTCACAATCATTTAATTTGGGCACCTCGAGGTGGTGTAATGGTTAGCAAGCTTGTCTCGCTAGCACTATTGCAATTAAGTAGTGAGTTCGATCCTCACTGGGTGCCCCATACTTTCGGCCTTGTGCCACATCTAAGCTGCGCTTAGTAAATTACAATCATTTAATTTATTCTTTGAGGATAACTCGACTTTGTGTAATGGTTAGTTTGTTTCGCTAGATAATTTTACGACAAAGTAGTGAGTTCGTTCTTCATTTGAGTACCCCATACTTTTGGCCTTGTGCCACATCTACGATCTAATTAAGATTAGAAAATTAACATTTAATTTATGTTTAATTCTTTTTCGAATTTCGATTTATTCGTCGGTGAAGCATGTCAAATAGATTTTTTTTTACACGTTTTCATATTTACCATTCTAACTTTACCCTCCATTTCACAACAGAATAATGTGCGTGTGTCTGTAAGTTAAGTGCCATACAAGATACATGCATGGGTAGAAGATTTTCCTTAAGTAGGTTGCCATTACCATCTGTGGTATACTGGTTGCCAACCAAAGCTATAGAATTCTATCTGCTCTGTTATTTAACCCATAACTGGCGTGCAGAGACAGATTAATACCTTTCCCAAGGGCATTTGCACATAAGTGAATGCAAAGAATTAAACTGGAATTCGAACTCGGCTCACTGAATTCTCGTTTCGAGCCGATATCCATTGCACCACAACGCACATTCGTTCGCGGCTGGCTGGCTGGCTGGCTGGCTGGCTATGTTAAATAAATCTTATGATATTGATAGAGGATTAGTCTGGACAAAATAGTGTCGTATCTAATAGTGTCGTATCTAATAGTGGCGTATCTAATAGTGTCGTATCTAATAGTGTCGTATCTAATAGTGGCGTATCTAATAGTGTCGTATCTAATAGTGGCGTATCTAATAGTGTCGTATCTAATAGTGGCGTATCTAATAGTGTCGTATCTAATAGTGTCGTATCTAATAGTGGCGTATCTAATAGTGTCGTATCTAATAGTGGCGTATCTAATAGTGTCGTATAGATCTAATATAGATGAAACCATATCTTTTATTGTATTTCCAATTGATTAATGAAATGATTTTTCAAATTATATCCCGTTGAGATTTCTTTTTCCTTTCTTGTTTTAACGGATTTCAATTCCTGACTAAATGTTCGCGCACGTAAACATTTATCAAGATTTTAAATCAGCCATAATTTTAAAGTTTCGTTCGTAATAAATTGCTAACAAATTAATTTTAAAGTTTACCACAAAATAAGAAACAAAATCCAGTGAATTGCTAGCAAAAATTTTCATAAATTAATATCCGTTCTAATTTGTGCAAAGAATCTAATTTATTTGTCTTTTAAAATAAATGTCTTGTGTTCAGTAACGAATATTTAAACTGACATTACAAGAGATGTATTATTTATCAAACTATATTGATTAATTTTTGTTCTTGATGAATTTTTTGTATCACGCCGATGTAAACTATCAATAATTTTGTAATTATATAAGGAAAAACGATTTGTAGATCAAGATTCATAAATAATCTAATAACAACAAAATATACTCATTATTACCATTAATCTTATAGGGTGCTTAAAATGTTTCGATCTGATTTGCTTCCTAAAATTACTGTCTCAGTAGTCGAAGATCAGATTACTTATTTTGGAAAGGTTGTCGGACTGAGAAATTTTCGGCAAAACACGTATAATATAAGTTGCTTTATGAATTGAAAATTTATCATATGAATTTTTTATGCATAATATATAGCAGACTGAAAAACTGATAATAAAAATTAATTTAAAACGAACCTCCTTAAATCGAAACATTAAACAACATGTAAGAAAAATAAAGCCATTGGCGAATTCATTTTTTTTTTCATTTTTTTTTTTATATAACTTCACCGCGATTGATAATTTGATCATTTTTTCCTCAGTTTTAAGAATAAAAAAAAAAAGGAAATCCGTTCCAAAATTTTAATTTAATTTTAATTATTTAGGCGCATAATTTAATCACTTTTCTACCTTTATATTACTTTCTCATTCACTCTTTCCCTCTTTCCTGCTCTTTCGTTCTTTTCTTTTTTTCTTATTCCCTCTTTCATTTCCCAGTCCTTCAATCTTTTCTTCTTTTTCCATCTCTTTTACTTCTTTCCTTCAGACTCTATCGCTTCTCTCTTCTTTCTCTCTTTCCATTTCTCTTCTCTTCTTTCTTTCCCCTCTTTCCTTTGTTTTCTTCTCACTTTGTTTTTTTTTTTTTATTGGAGTAGATAGATCTATCTATCGCCCGGTTCACACTCCACACACGTCTATTGAACAGGTTAAGCGGCTCATCCTTTGTTCCCTGTTTAGAATGTGGTTTCAGGCTTTATCTTTTCCAATCTTTTCACTATTACGTAGCCCCCTGCACATCAGTGGCGTTACCGCCTTGCTCGGGGTGATACGATTTTTAAAAAATCCAAGCCCGTTCATCGTAAAGAAACATTTAGTTTTAATTTAATTTACCTAGTTTTTTTTGCCTGTCTAACTTAGTCTGGGGCGACCAAAACTATATCGTACGTTCGTGCATGAGTCGAGGATTTTTAATAACAGAATTTTTTGTAAAATATTCCTTCAATTCATTTATTTCATTTTGAATTAGAATATTAATTAATTGAAATTCAGTGTTCAGCTTAGTTGACAAAAAACCCCACTGAGAACGTTGCATACGTAACAACTATGGGCGTGCAAAATTTCTTAAAGCTCAGTTTTTAAATAAAAATAGAAAGGCGTTTCAATACAAAAGTAAACTCACTTTAAAGTAAAAACGTTGGAAAACTTGACACATTCTAGATATTATTGTCAGTGGTGATTCTAAGGAAGGTAAATGGAACCCCCCCCCACCTCCGAATTTTGGCTGGACCCCTAGGTTGCCCCCCCCCACACACACACTTTTATAAGCAACAAAAAGTTAATAAAATGATCAGTCTCTGATTTTGATAAGATTTGATCTTCAGCACTTTTCTCGCTGCGTTTTCTTTTTTATTTAGCTTTTTAAGGTGACATGGAGAGATCAGTTTAAAAAAGAAAAAAAAAAAAACATACAACAACCAGATAGATAAAAACAGACATGTTTTTTGTTAGGGAGGGAAAGCGACTTAATAGTCATATTTTCATATCTGAAGATAGATATTAATCAGAAATAATGTCCCCAACTTGATATCTAGATACATAGGCAGACAGTGATTTATGGCCGAGTGAAAGAATTACGCTGCTTGAGTTGCCCCTCTCATCAGAAAAATCTCGGCCCCTAAGTGGCCGCCCTCCACCCTTCTGAGTTCCACAATCGCCATTGACTATTATTTGCATTTTATGAAAAAAAAAACTATCATTTTCAAATTGGAAACATAATTAATAAATAAAACAATTGTTTTAAAAATATAATTGATCTTTTTTTCTTTTTTTTTTTTTTTAGTATTTTTAATGAACCTAGCGAGACTGGATCGCCTGTGGCTTATATTAAAATTTTTGTTTTCATATCTCAGTAAAAAAAATACGGTTAAAGACAGACAGACAGACAGACAGAAGGGTGTAAACATCAACGTACTTCAGGCAATAATTATATGTTATATCCAATAAATTATATATCAGAATTTATTAAAATGTCTACTTAACAGTAATCTTGTCAATTGTTACGGTTTTAATCGATTTTATTTGCTTGAAAACGTTTTACTATGAACAAATCAAGTGCGATGAAAAGAAAAGTTTAATTAGCCATTATCAGTGTTAAAGACAATAATAATTTCATTACCAGGCGGAAATTGTATCCTATTCAATTGTAAAGCCGTTCTTAAAGCATTAGGATGCGAATAAGTCACTAAAATGTCCAAGTAATGAAAGCAATTTCGCCTAATAGCGGAAAATGGTCACATAGACCTTATATCTTACTCATACTCCCTTATTATATGTAACAAAATATAGTTTTAAGGTATGTTATATTTATGGCTAGAAGTGATCAATATCAGAATGGTAAATGAAGAATATATATATATATATATATATATATATATATATATATATATATACTCTTTGAGAACTGCGTTTGTTATTTTTGGTAACTATTGCCGTTGCTAAGCAGAGTTTTATGTCAACACAAGATAAAATCGTCGCTTATGGTGGATGCTATTGTGTTACCATCCTTATAGCCTCTCTGAAGATGGCTCATGTGAGCCGAAAGCTTAGAACCAACTTAATAAAAAAATATCCAAATGTTGGAAAATTTGTCTTTATCTTCAACTAAAATTAAAGCCCAAATACGCCGTTTAGAATGGCTCATGATTAAACATAATAGACATTCATTGTCTCTTATATTTAACAGTATATGTTTTGAAAATTATTTACTGCCTCGATACACTAAATTTTTATATACATAGACAGATAGATAGATAGATATTGCTTGTTTAATTACTTAGTTTCTAATCATAATAAGATTCGACCAGTGCACATTTGTATTAAAAAGTGTTAAATACAATTATATTGTTTCAATAACTGATTTTACCGTTTACCGTTTATTTTTATTTTTTGTTTTTTTTAAGAACGCTCATGTAGCGGTGGTTTTTTTGTTTTTTGTTTTTTGTTTTTGTTTTTTTTTTGTTTTTTTTTTTGTTTTTTTTTTTGAATGCTCACGTGGCAGGGAATTTTTGAACGCGCAATTTTTAAAATTACAAGGAATTATGAAGTTTTCATCCATACTAAAAAAATACCTTGTAGGTTCATACAACCATAGATGAAAACGTCATAATTCCTTGTAATTTTAAATATTTAGTTCAAAAATCCCCTGCCACGTTCAAAAAAACAAAAAACAAAAAAAAACATCGTTACATGAACGTTCTTAAAAAAATAAATAAATAAACGGCAAACGGTAAAATCAGTTATTGAAAATCGCCTGAAGACACCACTCATGTTAGAAACCTAGGTCGCGTAATAACTCATTTACAAATAGAAGATATATATATATAGTGGATGTATCAAAAATATTTTTACGAACTTTGAGGACGGGTTCGTCACACCAAAACAAGGACAAAAGTCCATATAAACATATGTGCACAAATCTTTAATTTTCAAGCGAATTAAGTTTAAGAAGGTTTTTGGTAGATGGCGTTCTTTTGCTATGTAGACTAGGTTACATTTGTCATTTCTGTACATTTGTAGTTCATCAGTCATCAACGCGTCAAACGCGTGTAGTAGTGAGTTAACTAAGAAGTGTGGTGTTTAACAATGGCACGATGTTAATATCGGGAGCAGGCAGATATGATTTTACACATGAACGCGAGGCCGCATGGCAATATAAGATTGTGTTTCCAGATCGAAGGCAACCGAATCATCCAAGCTTTAATGCTGCTTATCATTGCGTTGCTGAGACAGGACCCGGGGTCCTACAAACTATGGATCGAGGAAGACCAAGATCTGGTTCGTACGCCTGACCACGCAGAACACATTCTACAGGCTGTTTGGGACGGTTCAGGTATCAGCACACTTCAAGGGGACCTAACATCTCGTACATCTCATACTACCGCATGGGGGTACGTCAAGAGAAGTTTCTAAACTGTATCATTTGCACAATGAGTGCAGGGTCTTTTGTGCTCTGATCACTCACCACGGGAGAACTTTTGCCGATGATTTATTTAAAAAACAGCCCATCCGTTGGTTGCCTCTTCTCTCTTTACGGATGAGGCAACATTTGGAAAAGATGGAATAACAAATTAACACAACCAACATTTTGAATTAGAATATTAATTAATCACTGAGAACGTTGCATTTAACACTGGCTGGACACCAGCATCGCTTTACGATTAATGTGTGGGCTGGAATTGGAAGTGACTGACTGGTAGGTTCATATATTCTCCCAGTACGACTTACTGGAGAGGTCTACATGGAATTAATTTAAAACATATTTCCAATCCTGCTAGAGGATGTGACCCTGCTAATATGAAAACGTTGTTCATGCATGGTAGGGTTCAAGCACATTTTAGTCACATTGTTTGCGATGCATTGGCTGACATCTACTGTTTACGGTCATATCACGTTGAATACACCGATTCTCGTTCGATCACCGAAGTTAAGCAACGTTGAGTCTGGTCAATACTTAAATGGGTGACCGCTTGGGAATACTAAGTACTGTAAGCGTTTCATAGCGGATGTTCGTTAGGGTGCAGTGGATATCGGCTCGGAAAGAGAAATCGGTGAACCGAGTTCGAATTCCCGTTGAATGCCCTGCATTCACTTACGCGCTAATACCCTTGGGAAAGGTATTAATCCATCCCTTTCCTCCTGTTATGGGTTAAATAACAGGACAGATTGGGTTCTATAGCTTTGGCTGGATAATTAAAATGGCTGAGTCTATACAAGGTAGGATTTGGGACCCTGCCCTTAAACAAATCCCAATGAATCTTTCTCCATCGAAAGCTTGCGAGGAAGCCTGCTCAACCTGACTAGGGTGAATGCAGCTTGCAACAGCATAACATTTACTCTCAAAGATGAATAGGTAGGACCAGGTAGGGGAGGATCGTTTCTATGGACTACACATTCCCCCGACCTCAATTGTTTAGGTTTTTATATGTAGGGCCATCTAAATCAATTGGTTTATGCAGCAGACAGTAATAATGCAGAAATGCTTCATTAACGAATCACAGGGTCCTGTGAAAATAGGCGACACCGTATGGGAGCATTTGAAAGGGTTTGCCAGTCAATCATCCGACGGGTTCATGCGTTTTTAGAAGCGGAGGACATTTGAACATACATTTACAGTTACATTGTTGAGATACAAAGATGACCTTTTGAAGATAGGTTTATGAAAACATTTCCACTTATTTTAGTGTCAGGAACACGCCTCTAAAATTTCTAAAACTATTATACACCGTATATATATATATATATATATATATATATATATATATATATATATATATATATATATATATCCGCAGACAGATCTGTTTCACAGCTCATCAGTATATACGCACAAATATCTATACGCACACACACACACACACACACACACACACATATATATATATATATATATATATATATATATATACACACACAAATATACAGATACCCATATCAGAAAAAGAAAAATATACTTCAGAGATGGAATGAGTATATTGCTGATCTCTTCCAGAACAAGAAAGAGCATCCAACAATACACAAAAATATGGATGAACCAGAAATATTAAAAACCGAAGTAGAATCGGCAATGGCCTAATTGAACAGAAACAAGACAGCAGGACCCGATAGGATTCTAATAGAGATGTTGAAGCCCTTAGAAGACTTTGGCATAGACAAGCTCACAGAAGTAATAAACGAAATCTACAACAACGGCGATATACCAAAGAACCAAAGCAGATCGATTTTCATAGCACTAATTAAGGAGCCAGGTGCAAAGAAATGTGAACTCCACCGAACAATCAGCTTAATGAGGCACATAACAAAACTCATAATCCGGATTCTGATGAACAAAGCTCGCAGCAGAATTGGCCCAGAGACAGGACAGGAACAGTGGGGCTTTTTTAAAGATTCTGCAACGAGGAATACGATAGTCATGCTCATAATGCTACCTGAAAGAACAATAGAAATGCATAAGAAACTATACCTGTGCTTTATAGACTACGCAAAGGCATTTGACATAATACGGCACAAAAATTTGATAGAGATGCTCGACAACCTTGACATTTTTGGAAAAGACGTTAGAATAATCAAGAATATCTATTGACAGCAAACTGCTTGCATATGGATATGAAGTGAATTCAAGTATACAAAAATAGAAAGGGATGTAAGACAACGATGTGTTTTCTCGCCGGATCTCTTCAACTTATTGCAGTGAAACAATTCTGAGAGAAATAAAACTCTTGCCAGGATTCGTCATTGGCGGCCAGAATCTCAACAATGTAAAATACGCAGATGACTCAGTGCTGAGAGCAGACTCGGAAAGGAGAATGCAGGACCTCATATAGAAAGTAGCAAAAGAAAGTGAAAAGAAAGGACTATGCATAAACTTCAAGAAAACTGAATGCATGGTAAGCAGCAAACGAAAGACCCCGAAATGTCAACTAAATGTCGGATAAACTAAAATAAAAACAAGTAAAGAAATTTAAATACCTGGGATGTATGTTAACAGAGGATGGAAAGTGCCAATTTGATATCCAGAGACGCATTGGCATGGCCAAAGACGCATTTAAAAAGCTAACCAAAGTACTGAGAGACAAGAAAATCTCATTGGTAAGAAAGAAGAGAGTGCTGGATTGCTCTGTGATATCTGTTCTTCTCTATGGCAGTGAATGTTGGATGATTACCTCAAGGATGAGGGAGAGGCTTGCGGCAGCAAAAATGTGGTTTTACAGAAGGATGCTGAGGATACCACGGATTGAGCACGTGACTAACGATGGGGTGTTGGAGAGGATGGAAACAATGAGAAAACCCATACTTAATATAAGGAAGAGAGAGATGAGAGTTCTGGGACATGTAATGAGGAAGGAGGAGCTGGAAATTTTAATACTCACAAGACGGAAAGAGAGAAAGAGAGGCAAGAGAA
This sequence comes from Ascarosepion bandense, assembly GCA_037127315.1. Lineage (NCBI taxonomy): Eukaryota > Metazoa > Mollusca > Cephalopoda > Sepiida > Sepiidae > Ascarosepion > Ascarosepion bandense. The sequence goes on along the minus strand of JBBBDQ010001642.1, from coordinate 1,932,550 downwards.
AACAGCGTGAAACCTACTTGATAGGTCTGAGCAAATGGATGGCAGAGAGG
>JBBBDQ010001642.1:1872500-1927500 GCA_037127315.1 Ascarosepion bandense | reverse complement strand
CGATAAAACTTTGTTTTTATTTAGTTTGGGGTCTTTTTTCTTCATACTATGCTGTTTTTTCAGCGAATTCGTGAAGGTACCTACGTTCAAATATAATTTTTAATATGCTTCGATGCAGATAGACAAGCATATAGATAGATAGATAGATAGATAGATAGATAGATAGATAGATAGATAGATAGATAGATAGATAGATAGATAGATATGAACAGATTGGGATAGATAGATAGATAGATAGATAGATAGATAGATAGATAATGAACGGACTGAGATAGATAGATAGATAGATAGATAGATAGATAGATAGATAGATAGATAGATAGATAGATAGATAGATATTCCCATTATGATACATTCTCAAAACATAAACATTACCAGAAATGTTGTGTCTGATTAAATCACCGATATCTTAATTCAAAATATGCTTGCAAGGTACACTGTTTTTCCTTCTTTAATTTAACACATTCATTGATATTCATTCGTCCATTTCGACGAACATGATCCTGATAAAAACAAAGCCAGTTGCATAATCATAAAAATACAAATATGAAATTCCTCGTTTGAACATAATTGTAAGTAAAATAAGAACAGAAAAATATGGAAGGCTATGTAGATGATGCTTGCGTGTCGACAGAAAGGCATTCAAAACATATTTTGAGCTGAGCGAAAGCAAAACAAAAAACAGTAACTTTCGGTTTGATGTAAATCAAAGGATGAAAAAACTATCAGCACAAAAAAAAAACGTATTTTTTATGCTGAGAAAAGTGAATTTACATTTGCATTTAACTATGTTTATCTAAACTCAAAGGGACAACTTTTCTGATTATATTATACAGGAAAAAACGAGTTGTAAAGGAGATGGTAAGCGAAAGAAAAAAAGGAAAAAAAGAAAGAAATGAAAAGATAAAATAAAAAGAAATAGAAAGGAAGAAAATGAAATAAGAAAGGGAAATAAAGAAAAGAAAAAGAGGAAAGGTAAAAAGGAAAGGAAAAGAGGAAAGGAAAAAAGGAAAGGAAAAAGGAAAGGAAAAGAGGAAAGGAAAAAAGGAAAGGAAAAGAGGAAAGAAAAAAAGAGGAAAGGAAAAAGGAAAGAATAAAAAGGAAAGAGGAAAAAGGGATAGGAAAAAAGAAAAAAGAAAGGAAAAATAAAAGGGACAAAGTTAAAGGAAAGGAGAAAAGGGTAAAAGGAAAGAGAGGGAAAACTAGAGGGGGAAACGAAAGTTGGAAAAAAGCGAATGGGAAATAAAAGCAAAATGAAAAGAAGGAAAAAACAGGAAAAGAACAAAAAGAAGAATGAAAAAATGAAGTAAAGAGAAAAAATATAAAAGTAAAAGGTAAAAGAGGAAAGAAAATTAAAGGAAAAAAGGAAATAAAGAAAGAAGAAATAAGGGAAAAACGGAAACAAAAATGATGGGAACGACGCCAAAAACGAAAGGGGTAAGGTTTAAAAAAATGGATGCGGAATCGTCAGAGAAAAAGAAAAAAGGAAAGAACGAAAGAAGTAAAGAAAGAAAGAAAGAAGTAAAAAATGAAAGAAGTAAAGAACGAAAGAAGTAAAAAACGAAATAACAAAAGAAGGAAAGAAAGAAAGAAGTAAAGAACGAAAAAAAAAAAGAAGTAAAGATCGAAAGAAAAAAAAGTAAAAAACGAAGGAAAAGAATGAAAAACAAACAGTATGAATAGCAGAAAATATGAAGGAGAAAAACAAAAAAGAGAATTATTTTTAAAAAAACGAGTAACAGAGAAAGAAAGAGACGAAAAAGAAAATGTCTAAACAGCAATATTTCAAAGAAAATGAAAATGTCCGAAAAAATAAAGAAAAAATGAAGAAAATAATAATAAATATTACTCCTTTCTTTATTTCTTTGCCTACTCCCACCCTGAAGTCTTTATTTATTCATTTATTCTGGTCGAAACAAAAAAAATCACCTGTTGTCATCTTTTGGTGTGTGGGTATGTCATGTTTGACTACAAGGTTCAGAGAGGAAACTGCTTCTTCACAACACGCGCTCTTGTCAATCCACAACTCAGACGTTAAAAAAAAGATAAACAACACACACACACACACACACACACACACACACACACACACACACACACACACACACACACACACACACACACACACACATAACTCAGGCAGAGCCTCCAGCGGAGGCTCTGACTCAGGCAAATGTCAGTTCATTGATGTAGAAAAAGAGGAAGAGTTTTTTTTTTAATATTTCGTTCGTAAACTAAAAACAAAAACTGCTATGAAATACCCCGTTTTTTTTTTTTGTTTTTTTTTTAATCATTTCACCCCGAGCAAGGCGGAAACGCCACTGATGTGCAGGGGGTTACATAAATGTAAAAAGATTAATTAGAAAAGAGTGAGGAGTACAAACTAGTTAGAAAGGAACAATAGAAAGCAGGTGCGATGACAGATACATAGGTTGGGAGAAAGGGAAGGTTATACAGTGGTGGAGAGAAAGGGAAGGTTATATAGGGGTGGGGAGAAAGGGAAGCTTATACAGGGGTGGGGAGAGAGCTCGAGTCCCGTTTTTCCACTGTTGTTAGTTCAAAAAGAAAAATAGTTAAAGTTACTGGGCGCTTCCCGCATTTACTGCTCTGTCGTTAATTTATTGCGATCTTTTTATTTCATGCGTCAACCACACGTGTATCTGAAAATGTGGGGAACCTTCTAATACAGATAATTTCCTTTAGATGTTTAAAGCAAAAAAATGAAACAAAACATGTCACAAATTCATTTATTTAAAACTTGTAATGTACACATTAATTTTCGTTGTCTGGTTGTTAATGAGAAAAAAAAAACAATTTCTTGAAGACTTGGTGCGATGTTCTCATAGAGAACGCATGAAAAATGAAAAACATTGTTTGAAATTATTCCTTTTTTATTAATTTTTAATACCGTTATTATCCTCATTTCATATTTAATCCGTTGTTTTTCTATATTTTAGGGGTTACGGCAATATCTCATCAAAACACCGATTCCTGGACAAAAACCGAAGATAAGCTTGGTTAGTAACTAGATATATTATATATAATCCATAGCTAAATCCGCTGCTAAGAAGGTCGGTTCTCTGTGTAGGTCAGGAAGTTTTTCCCGTCTGAAACAATCCTGCACATATATAAATCTACCATCCGCCTGTGCATTGAATACTGGTGCCATATCTGGTCGAGTGCTCCTGCTATCCACCTAGGGGTCCTTGACAAAATCCAACAGAGAATCTGTAATGTGATCGATCCCAACTTGGCAGCTCAGATACAGTCACTTTCTCATCGGCGCAACGTGGCTACCCTGTGTCTCTTCTACAAATACTTTTACGGCTTCTGCTCAGATGAACTTAGCTCACTGATGCCCACTATATATAAATTTACTCGAGCCACAAAATTAGCAACTAGGTCCCACCCGTTTACTGTAAAGCCAATAGAATGTAAACGCAAATTCTACTCCATCAGCTTCTTTTCTCGCACTTCACACCTGTGAAATTTCCTTCCGTTTACTTGCTTCCCCGACAGCCGCAATCTCCAAGAATTCAAATGTAAAGTCAATAGTCATCTCCTATCTCACGAACCTGCATCATCTCTCTCTCTCTCTCTCTCTCTCTCTCTCTCTCTCTCTCATGCTCCTTTCTCCGTCCACTCTCATCGCATCAGTATTCTTATCCTTCTCTTACCCTCTTCCTGACAACCCCTGTAACCTGCTACTCTTTCTCATAACTTTCCTCCTATGTAACCCCCTACACAACAGTGGCAGTAAAATGCCTTGCTTGGGGCGATATGATTACAAAATAAAAGATAAGGCGGATCCAAAATGCAGGTTCTGTGACAAATATCTGGAAACCATAGACCATCTAACCACAGGAGCGAGAGAAGCTTGGTAACCATTACACCACGTCGAGGTGCCCAAGAGAGACAGATAGATAGATATGCAGGATGATTGAAAAGTAACTCCCTCTTTTAAAATAATTATAAATTATTATTTAATGTAATTTTTGCCTCAAATCTTTTATGTTTAATCTTTAATGTATGGTAAACTAATCTATTTATATCTGTCTTTTAATTAGTTTGTTGGAAATTTGTAAGCCCCTACAAACCTGGCTAAACGTCTTACCCTGCAGGAGCGTGTTTAGCTAGCGGCATGCTATGAAGTTTGGAAATCCATTGTTCGAGTACCAAAAAAGGTGGAGGACCATTAGAGGGGAACATGATCCAGTTGATGCAAAGTCAAAAATTGTCATGCAAAACCCATGGCTAAAGGGTCTGTAGCTGATACTCAAAGAAGCGGTTGCCCTTCCAAGTCCCAGGAGACAGTGCAAGTAGTTCGAAAAATGTTTACACGTAGATCAAGAAAGTCAATTAGAAAAGCAAGAGGGAAAAGTGGACTCTCCTTTCACACAATATGAACTGTGCTTAAGAAGAAGCTTAAATAGCATGCTTGGAATCCGTTCTACTGTCAATCCCTCTCCACTGAAAACTACGACATTCGCATGAAGTTTGCTGGCTTGGTATGAGTTTGGTCATATCTTTTTAAAAATATCCTCTGCAATGATAAAGCGGTATTTCACGTCGGTGGTACGATCAGTTGACACGATTCCTGGGCGACTCGAGAAGCTGATAGGAAAATCCGCTGCTCATATTGAATTTTAAGCAAAACCACATGCTATACACTTTCTTCTCATACACATTTCTTGTAAAAATTATACTTAATAAATGAATTACAAGTAATTTAAAATAGGGAGTTACTTTCCAATCAACCTGTATAGATACAGAGTGTGAATAGTAAACTGTTGCCATATTATACTTTTAATTTCGTGCATGCGCGTTGTTTATTATTTTGTTGACTGCACAGTATAGATGGGTCAGTTGGGCACCGTCTGTGAGAAAAAGCGCACCATGACGCAATTCACTCCGCCGTAAATTTGGAAACGGCATGCTGCAGTGCCTGGTGTTCACGCCATTGCAGAGAATTAAAAAATGTTGGGTGAGTCTAATGATGATTACGAAAGTATGGCAGTTCAGAAAACTCACTGTGATCGTTCTAAGAAGAAAAGAATTCCCACATTTGTTGGTGAGGGCTTCAGACTCAACACGGAAGCCTATGCCAAGTGCGTTGAGGGGGTACTGTTGCTCTAGGTCAAGGGGGTGGATGCTGGAAGACTCTTTGTCCAGAAACAAGACTCTGTAGTATGCTACAGAAGAAGGAAAACCCAGTCATGCCTGTCAGACAATTTCTGCAAACGCATCACTCCTTACATCTGGCCAGCTAACCCCCTCCCCCCAGGAGCAAGCCCCTTGATTATTATCTGGGACGCAGTTGAGCGATAGATCAACAAAACTTTGTAACACCAAAGGTGAGCTGAAGGCAAAGATTATGGAAGTGTTCAATAACTTAAGCAAAGCAACATCCCAGAAGAGTTACAGGAAACTCCGAAGTGTTCTAGATAACATGGCTGAAACTAATGGTGATATTATTCAATAAATTTATTTTTTGTATTATTGTTTTATGTAATTTTGGTAAATATATCTGTTAAAATAAGATTTGAGTATTATTTTCATTTTTGTGTAATTTATACAATAATTTATCCGTCGCAGTATATATAGTCAGTTAATTGCCATACGTGATACATGCTCAGGCGATCATGTCATTTTCGAGATATGGCTGATTAGGCAGAAGATTTTTTCCACAGTAGGTTGCCATTACTTTCTGTGGTAAACAGATTGGAACCAAGACTATAGAACTCAATTTGTCCTGCTATTCAACCCATAGCTGGAGGGAGAAGAAATGGATTAATACATTTCCCAAGGGCATTTGTGCGTAAGTGAATGCAACGAATTCGACTGGAATTTGAACTCATTTTACCAATTTCTCATTCCGAGCCGATATCACCACAACACGCACACACACACACACACACACACATACACACACACACACACACATATATGTGTGTGTGTGTGTGTGTGTGTGTGTGTGTGAAAACAAATTATCACTGGAATTCAACGGATAAATGAACAAATTCATCTCACCGAATATACTCGTGTATAAGCCGACTCCATGTATAGTGTGACCTCTGAATTTTTCGCATGAATTTTAACCAGAAAAAAATTACCTGTGTGTCTCGTTGTGCAACCTGTCACTGAAAATGTTTGAATTTTAACCTCTTCAAAAAATAAATAAATAAATAAAATAATAATAATAATTTTTTTATCGTTTCACCCCAAGCAAGGCAGTAACACCACTGATGTGCAAAAAGAGAGAAAGATTAGGTAGGAGGAGAGTAAAGAGAAAGACGAACCAGTTAGAGAAGGATGGGAATACAGGTGTGATGACAGTTGCAAAAGTGGAGAGAAAGGAAAAGAAATATAGAGTGATGTAGAAAGAAATAGATTCAAGTGGTTAAGAGATGGGTATTGACATTGCATTTAAATTCCTGGAGCTTGTTGCCGTCAAGGAAGAAAGGATATGGAAAGGAATTCCACAAGCGGGAAGTACGAGAAAAGAAGCTATGGAGTAGAATTGTCGACTGCATTTGGTTTATCTAATTGTGAATGAGTGCGACCCAGTTTCCAGTCTGGTTACACGAATAAACTCCTGTGGCAGGGACACCAGTGACTTAAGTTCGTCGGAACAGAAGCCATGAAAATATTTATAGAACAAATAGAGGGAAGCCACATCCCGTCGCTGAGAAAGTGGCTGGAGTCGAGCCACCAAGTCGGTACCTATCACATTACTGATTCTATTTTGGAGCCTGTCGAGAACACTCAGATGAACAGCAGGGGCGCCTGACCATATATGACAGCAGTATTCCATGCACGGGAGGATGGTTGATTTGTATATGTGCAAGATGGATTCAGGCGGAAAAAACATCCTGGCACGACACAGTGATCTAACCTTTCTACCAGTACACGTGTATAGTGCAACTTTTTACTTTTTGCGTTAAAAGTGATTATAAAACATTTGTATTATACTTGACTATATAAAGATATTTATTGTTATTATTAACGGCTTGAAATTATAACGTGCCGAGTTTGAATTCCAGTTTACTTTTTTTTAAATTGACTTTCGCACAAATACCCTTGGAAAACAGACAAATCAGTCTCCTCTTTCTCCAGCTATGGGTTAAATAGACTGGGTTCTCTAGCTGTCGTTGGCAAAGTCTTCCTTCCTTCTTTCCTTAGGTATATACGTTATGCACTCTTGGACTATCAAATCTTTTCGATTCATGATTGATGATGAATTCCTACAGTAGACTGCCGTTAATTTCTGCAGTAAAATGGTTGCCTATCAAAGATATAGGACCTAGTCTGCCCTGTTATTTAACCCAAAGAGAAGAGATGACTCATACAATTCCCAAAGGTGTGTAAAAGAATGTAACGAACTAGACTGGAATTCGAACTCAGCTCTCTGATTTCTTATTATGAGCTATTATCCCTCATACAATATGCACATCCAAACTTATTCTCAAGTGGTCACCCATCTAGGTAGTGACCAGGCTCAACGTAGCTTAACTTTGGTATATCAGACAAGAATCTATGTTTGTATGAGATATGATAAATATGGCAACTAGTCCAAGAGAAGAAAAACTAAATTTCAACGGGAGAAGTGATCATAGGGTTGACAATGACATGATACTGACGCCGGTGATGATTGGTTGGTTGTTTTGTTTTTATGGCAAATCAACCTCGGCGGGTCATTTATTGCCAAATAAACTTTTTCTGTTTATTGCTGGTAATACCTTTTCTTTCAACAATTTATTGTTGTTTATGTAAGTTTTTGTGTCAAGTAATACATTTTTCTTTTTGAGTATCAAGATTCATTGGGATTTTTTTTCAGGGCAGGGTCCCTAAATTCTACCCTTGTTATTTAACCCATCACTGGAGGGAAGGGACGAATTAATACCTTTCCCAAGCGTACCAGAGCTTAAGTGAATGCAGGATATTCAACTGGAATTCGAACTCGGCTCACTGATTTCAATTTCCGAGCCGATATCCACTGCACCACAACGCACATCCGTCACTCTACGCTTACAGCACTCAATGTGATGAAGAGACGGTTATAGTAGATAATTAGATTTCAAGTAAATAAACATTAAAATTTACACTATTTACATTGTTCGGGCGGTTGTCCTTATCTTTACTGCAATATTCACGACATTTCGTGGCCCTGTAGATAAAAGCGTTGGTTGATTGATCCAAAAAGTGATTTAATCCAAAGATTTGCGAGTCAAGAACTTGGAAAGTTATCAATGCGAATAAACTAAAACTGAGATATCCAAACCATCTACCTTTTTGCACTAAATAAAGGGTTCGATTAGAAATACAAAAAAAAAAATTCTACTGACGACCGCAAGGTACAACGGCCGAAACGTCATAAACGTGACGTAAAGATGAAGATAACAGCTCAAACAATGTAAATAGTGTAAATTATTACGATACCTCATTTAAGAAATATAGACAGAATAAACAATGGGAAACAAGTTGAAAAATGCACAGGTCAAGGATAATTAGAGGACGCCAATCAGTTTTTCCAGGGACACATGTATGAGGGTCATATGACGAAGGCCAGGGTCATGCGCTAAATATACCTGGGACAATAAAGAAAAGTCCGCCTTAAGTCCGAACAAAACTAATTTCGCTGTCCATCGTGTTGATGGACAGCGAAATTAGTTTTGTTCGTCCATGTTGTGACTGTCATGTAGATTGTGATGACTAAATAGGCCTCTAGTCGCGTGCTTCACTCGTGTCTTAACCACGACCAGAAAATGGTAAATCTTTGTCTTATGTGTAAGTCACAGTCAACTGTTGAGATAATGACCACAAGGAAACTGAAAGGTTATTTCAGTTGGTTCAACGAATCATATAGTTTACTTATTGCCGATATTTTCCAGGTTCGTGGTCAGTCGAGATATTTATAGAAAATTAAACTGCGTCATTAGAGAAACATCTAAAAATATGTAATTAGAGAAATATTGGTTCTGTATTCTTAAGTATATTGAGCTCTCCACCTGCATAAATTTTTAATATTAAAAATCTTTTAATATTAATTAGGATCAGGTTCTTGGAATTTACCTTCCTACTTTTCCACTACGGATTAAAGAAAAACAATATATATATATATATATATATATATATATATATATATATATATATATATGTTTTAAGATATGCTATATTTCTGTAGATAAAGTGCCCAATATCAAAGATGGAGTGTATGTAAATAAAAAAAAAGTGGACAGTGAAGTCATCAACCGGAGGCGGCAATTTGTTTCATGCTTATACGCAATTAGTAGATTGACGATTGCCTTTAAGAACATTTACACTGACTGCCATGCTTATGGTCATATCCCGTTAGGCTGACGATTGGATTACGTCTAAGAATATTTAGACTGACTGCCATGCTTATTGTCATATCCCGTCAGACTGACGATTGGATTGCCTTTAAGAACATTTACACTGACTGCCATGCTTATGGTCATATCCCGTCAGACTGACAATTGGATTGTGTTTATGAATATTTAGACTGACTGCCATGCTTATGGTCATATCCCGTTAGGCTGACGATTGGATTACGTCTAAGAATATTTAGACTGACTGCCATGCTTATGGTCATATCCCGTTGGGCTGACGATTGGATTACGTCTAAGAATATTTAGACTGACTGCCATGCTTATGGTCATATCCCGTTAGGCTGACGATTGGATTACGTCTAAGAATATTTAGACTGACTGCCATGCTTATGGTCATATCCCGTTAGGCTGACGATTGGATTACGTCTAAGAATATTTAGACTGACTGCCATGCTTATGGTCATATCCCGTTAGATTGACGATTGGATTGCCTTTAAGAACATTTACACTGACTGCCATGCTTATGGTCATATCCCGTCAGACTGACGATTGCGTTTTAGCATGAAACAGACTGTCCCCTCCAGGTGTCGAATTCAATGTCCACTTTTATACCGCTATTTTTTTTTCTCACATTATATATAGCAACAAAAGATAGATGGAAGGTTGTAAGCAATCGTCCTCAAAGGCAACAAGCAACAAAAAGACAAAAAAAACAAAAAAAAACGCTAAATCCTATCCTAAGGAAGCAAAGCAAAAATGCACTCACATATTTTTGGGATCTGTATCACACTACTCGGGTTTTATACTTAAAATATTGCAGCTAAAATAAAAATTTGAATGCAATACTTTAAGTAAGAATTTTTTTTATTTTTTACTTCACTGTACTTCACCAGAACATCTTGTTCTTTACTTTTCCAGGTTTAATAACTTGCCCCGTTCTTTTCCAGGTTTAATATAATCTTAAGAATGTTACTTTTCATGCGCGCATTTTTCCATGTAATCCATGATTTAATAAAATTTAATGCTGATCACCGCATTCAAAGATATTAAAAAGAAAAAAAGTTATGTGCAAATGATTTTTTAAAATTAAAAAAAAAATGGTTTTTATAATTAATTCCGATAATCAATTCTGATAAAATGATAAGTGATGAGCAAAGTTTGATTGAGAAAAATGATAAAAGATATCAGAATTTAAATGTTGAAAACGCATGCAAAAATATTAAACAGAAAAAGTTATAAAGAATGAGATTTATTATTAGAAGCGTTATTCACTCATATATATATATATATATATATATATATATAAGAGGAATTTTTAACATAAAAAAATATATCTCAATCGTTAATTATTGTAACCCTCTAATTTCTTTATTGTTAATGTCAATAAAAGAAAAAATATTTGTGTGCTTTTAAAATAAACTTCCCTATTTTTCTTTTACTCACAAAATATATTTTCTCTTTTACACAATGTTTCATTGGAAATTTATCAAGAACAAATAGGATCGATTTCGTCAGGTGGCTAATTATAATTATATATATATATATATATATATATATATATATATATATATATATTAGTTTAAAATTCGCTCTATTTATAGGTGAAAAGTTTATGAATCTAAATGCAGTACTAGATTTTAGAGTTCAAATGGTTAAATGTAAACGTAAGCACTATACTGACAGTTTCTTCTTTCGTGCTTTTCGCTCGTGGAACTCGCTTCTGATTTCTTGCTTTCCAGTCACATTTGATATTCAAATCTTAGCCAGAGTTCTTGCTAAATGATGCTGTTTTTACCGTCTGACGTATGACTAATATCTCTTATTGTTAATATCCAAACAAAAAAATTTTGGTGAATTTAAAAAAGCAATTTCAACAAACAGTTTCTTTTTCAATTGTTTTTTGTTTCTAATTTTCACAGCATTTTTTGTGAACTACAAATTAGTTATGTCAAAAGTAAGCCAGTAAGGTAATTTAATATTTATATATTTATATTATATTTATTTACCCACTTCCTGACACCCCCTATAACCTGTCACTTTTTTTCATAACTTTCGTCGTATATAACTCCCTGCAAAACAGTGGCAGTAAAATGCCTTGCTTGGGGCGATATGATCATAAAAAATCGCAAGTTCAAGTTCGAGTTTAAGTTTTGTTTAACGGCATATCAACACTTCTGTGGGTTATTTAATGCCCAAAAGGTGGAGTTTAAGGTATTTTTTAATGTTCAGTTATAGTGATTTAGTCAGATTTTAATCAAAATTTTTTGTTTTTATTCTTTTTTATTTTAGAAAACTGAAAATGTCTTCTACTTTTGTATTCAAAAATGTTTTGCTTAGAATTTTTTTCCTTCAAAAATGTTTGGTGGTAATATTTTTTTTTCCAAAACTGTATATTTTTCTACAAAAGTATTTTTATGTATATATTTTTATAAAAGTTTATTTTTATACTTTCATAGTGTTTTGACCCCAGTTTGGGAGTTAACTATTTACCCATAGCTGGGAACCTAACAGGTGCTACCACTCCAGGTCAGGGTGGACCTGGGAACAACAGCGATTAAGAGGTGGTTCCATGCTCCTCACAACCTCCCAATTAGAGGTCTTGCTGCCAGATACAGTTTACCTATATGGCAAGCGTTTTAACAGACGACAAGAAATGTGATAGTGAAATCCAATTGCGCATCGGAAGAGCGAAAATGCCTTCCAAAAACTAAGCAAAGTATTAATAAGAAAAGTTCGTTAGAAGCAATAAACGAGTGCTAAACCGGTACATGTGAATGTGGGACAAATTCCTCTCAGATGAAGAAGAGACTTGAGGCAAAAGAGATTATGGCTCTACAGAAACATACTGAGAATTCTCACAGGTGGAGCATGTGAGTAATGAGTAAATTTTCAAGAAAATGGAAACACTAAGGATACTTACACCAAGAATCAGAAACAGACGAGTTAAATTTCTGGGACACAAGCTGAGGAAGAGCTTGGAGAGTATGACGGTCAAGTGATATATGGAAGGCAAGAAGGGCAGAATGCGTAACCTATCTAATGTACTTGCCTAACATGGAAGTCAGGTCAGAGAGTAAAAAATTAGTAAAATAAATTAATATTTTTAAAATGCTACAGAATATAGGAAGTTGTAGAGCGTAGTCATCGAACAGGTCCTGAAGGGAAACGGCACATAAAAGAAGAAAAATTCCAAACAAATTAAATCTATTTTTAGGTTAATTTTACTTTATTTTTTATTCTTATTTTATTATATTTATGTATTTTGCCTCTTCCCATCTTTCATACTCAGGGTCAGATACAATGTTACGCTTTTAAATTCAGACTTGTGCTTCTCCTTTAATTATGGCTAAAGAACCCAGTTTGCTATGCTATTTAACCAGAAACTGGGAAGAGAATACTCATACCTTTCTCAAAGGTATTTGTGTATAAGTGAGTATATCGCTTTGTATCAGAAAAGCATGAGGATTTATTATAGACTAGCAGTATAGCCCGGCGTTGCTCGGGTGTAATGAAAGCTTTAAAACTAATCCATGGTCCTGGAGCTCAGACTCAGCCTAAAGAATATTTGTGTGAAGTTTAGTGAGAATTAGATAAAAATTGTGGATTTGTATAAAGGACATACGGACAGATAAACAGACACACACACAAGCATCTTGCCTTATATATATATATATATATATATATATATATATATATATTATCGATTTTCTGCACTATTGTAAGAACTGTAACCTTGAAACTTCTGAATATCGTTTCTTACATCTTTTTCTATGAGTGTATCAAATTTGATTAAAATCGGACCACTCCTTCTATTATCCGATTTTTTCGATTACCGATTTTCGATATTTATCGGGAGTACCTCAACACAAAACCTAGCTAAGAACACTCGCAGACGCTTATAGTACAACTGTGTTAATTTTCAAGAAAATCGGTTCAGCCGTTTCAGAGTCTATAGTTAACGGACACACACACACACACTCACACACACACAATTTTTTTCATTTATAAATAAGTTTAGAAATTCTGAAAAAAATCATTGTCTGCCCCAGCCGTGTATCTTGGGCTTGAACAGTACTGAAAAAATCATCAAAACTACATAGTCTGTAGGCGTCATTACGATGATTTCGATTTTTCACAAAGAATCTGGGGGTTTTTTTTCAAGTTATATGTATATTTCCAGCATATTGTCATAACCTGACCGGCGGAGACAACAATTTGCTACTCACCCCCGGCTAGTAAAGAAGCGTTTTGCGAAGAATTGCTGAAATGGTTCTTTTCTGAAAACCAGAGATGCTTGGAAGGATTTCTTTGTCTTGCTGAGACACTTTTTAACGCCCCTTGTACAATAATCACAACCAGCTATAATCTTAGCTTTGATCTTTTACCTAGCTTAGATGGCTATTTCAGCTAGTTTTAGAAGACTATAAACCCATAAACCCATTTTTAAAAGCAGTTCATGATAAAAAATGATTAGGCAATTTTTTTTATCATTTCACCCCAAGCAAGACGGAACCGCCACTGATGCACAGGGGGCTACATAAGAGTAAAAGTTTAGTCAGAAGGAGAGTGAAGAGAAAGACGAACCAGTTACGGGGGGGGGGGGTGCCAGAGAAAGGGCAAGAGAATGATAGGAACACATGTGTGAAGACAGTTGCGAAGGTAGAGAGAAAGGAAAAGAACAAGATATACGGAGTGATTTGGAAAGGACTGGAGTCAAGTGGATAAGAGATGAAAATTGCATTTAAATTCCTGGAAGTTGAAGCCGTCAGGAAAGCAAGTATATGGAAGGGAATTCCACAGGCGGGAAGTGCGAGAAAAGAAGCTGATATCAATTTCATTATGAGTTACACATTATAATTTATGTTTAAAGATGAGAAAATGACGGTTTATTGTTCCTCTGGATGTCATAGTTAACACAGTGCGCAAAAATTTAGAGAAAAAGGCTTAAAATTTCTTGTAGTCTCTTTCAAAATACGTAAAGGCAGCAAATCAGCTCCAATCTATTTATTTAGCATCAAGTACAGGGACACATAGCTTCTTCACCTTTCAAGTGGCTGTTTATTAAAAACAATGTTTTAATACGCTATAGTGAATTGTATAAATATATGTTATGCTACGCTCATTTAAATTAATTTAATAATGTCGTTATAATGTATTATGATTTTTTTTCCACAAATAATAATTGGAATATAATATGCAACTGTTTGTTTATATACACGGATTGATATAAGAATGTCTATAAAAATACTGAATTTCCTACTAAAAATGATGTAAAACAGAACCCCTTGTTCAATTTTAATTTACTTTGGCACTATACTCGACATGGGTTCAAGGTGCAATATGGTCATCACGATAATACCTTCACGGAACTTCGAAGTCAGCCTGACTGAAATAACAGCGCTCAGCTAAGTGACATACTACACACACACACACACACACACACACACACACAAGAACAAAGATTTTGTCACTTTAACTGGGCAGGTTCATGTCGACTTCGAAGTTTCATGAGGCATGAACCTGCTCAGTTAATTTGACAAACTCTTTGTGCTTATCAACGCTCTATCGCCATCCCGATATCCAGCCCTTTACGTTAAGTTTTGCTTGCCAAAATATGTTATCTGTAAAAACCACTAAAAAATAAATAAATAAACAACCTTGGCATTAAGCCTTATCACAACCCAGCACGATAGATAGATAGATAGATAGATAGATAGATAGATAGATAGATAGATAACTGCTAGTTTCAATGTCAGTCAGTTAAGTGCCATACGTGAAACACGCTTGGGCGATCATGTTTCGAAAGAAGATATGACTAACTGGGCAGAAGATTATCCCACAGTAGGTTGCCATTGCTTCTGCGGTAGACTGGTTGCCTGCCAAGGCTATAGAACCCAATCTGTCCTGTTGTTTAGCCCATAACTGGAAGGAAGAGACGGATTAATACCTTTCCCAAGGGTATTTGCACATAAGTGAATGCAATAAATTCAACTGGAATTTGAACTCGGCTCCCAGATTTCTCGTTCCGAGTCGATATCCACCGATATTATGTTGTGGTGCAGTTTCAATGCAGTTTCAATGTAGTTTCTCTTTATTTTAATTTTTGTGTAATTATTATTTATAATTACCGAAATTAATTTCAATTCCAGAAACAGTCACAGTAATGCAAATAGCCGCTTTAGGCAGCCTTTAAGAAATCGAAATTTTTTTTATTTCAAACAAAATTTCAAAAATGTTTCTCTATTACTTTATTTTTATTTTTCATTTTATAATTTTTAATTTTATTTTTACAAATGTGTCTTTTTTTTTCTTGCAAATAACATTTTCTCAATCTTTAATGCAACAATTTTTAGTTGATTTTATCGAAATCTATTAATCATATTTGACTTAATTTTCCTGGTCTACCTTGATTATTTTCAATCTCGTAGATTATATAAACTGCTTTTCTCTCACATATTGTTCTGTTTAGTATAGACCACAGCCACGAATTTGTAGCACCCGTTAAAAATCGGTTTCACTAGTGTAGCAAGGCTTCGTTGCTGATCACAACTCCACGGAAAGTTACCTCTTTCCAACCAATCATAAGTCTTTTTTGTTACAATAAGGAAAGCGGGAGAGAAGAAAACAACGCTTGATCTACCAAACTTATGTAAATGGCTAGCAGAACAGAGATTAGGAATGATAGCAAAAAGACAAAATACATTAAGAGCTACAAGAGGAAGGAAACTGTGGAGAGCTATAATCATGCACGTCCTGAAGAGACACAGCACACAGGAGAAACTGTAATTACACCATGCATTTTTTTTAAATATATCAATTCCTTATTTTGTTGCATTTAAAGAAGGTGTCATGGAGGCGTGGCGAAGCCAATTTATGGTGATTGAAAAAGCAGGCGTCAAAAAATAAATTTTTCTATTCGGTTTCGTTTATTTTATATAAATGCTACGCTGACAATATTAAAAAAAATTCTCTAAACCTTTATTTGAAAAAATTATATCGCAACTGACGGAGTAGTAACTTAGAATAATCTTTAAAAAGCCTTTTGAATAATCTATGTATTGTTTATTTAAATATTTATTAATTATTGATGTTCTGTTTTTCGTATCGAGCACTTGTTTCCAAAATTCTGTAAATTTTATATATATATATATATGTATATATATATATACACGCTCTCGGCCGTCGACTGAGCACTCTGGAGAAATGGTAGACTTTATAAACAGTAGCTACTTACGCATTTACGCAGCGTTCATTCAGTAATGAATCCGAACACTCTTGGCTACTGGCGTGTCTTTACATTATGTATATATCACGCTAAAGAATTTAGCTTAGAGTTAGAATCACCGATTTATGTCAAATCTGGCTGGTTTCAATCATAACTGGAAGCAATTGGATGTCTTATCGTATTGATGAGCTGTGATGCAGTGAAACAGGACTGTCTGCGGATGACTATATATATATATATAATCATATAATTATGAATTAAAGTACATTGCGACACGGAAAATTC
Source organism: Ascarosepion bandense (assembly GCA_037127315.1). Lineage (NCBI taxonomy): Eukaryota > Metazoa > Mollusca > Cephalopoda > Sepiida > Sepiidae > Ascarosepion > Ascarosepion bandense. The sequence continues at coordinate 1,910,640 of JBBBDQ010001642.1, read as the reverse complement.
TGTTTGGAGATTTCTATCTCGTCATCAGGCAATGTTGGATGTTGGTTGTGAAAAACCAACATTCAACATTGTGATTTTTCACAGCCAACATCCAACATTGCCTGATGACGAGATTCTATCTCGAAACATAGAAATTTTCGTGTCGCAACGTGCTTTTAATTCATAATTATATGATTATAATATACTCTACAATATTTATTGTATTGAGCACTTTTTTTATAAAAAGTCAAATGCCAGGGAACTCAAATTCGTAAAACCTTGGGTCCTCTTTACCTGGATATATATATATATATATATATGTGTGTGTGTGTGTGTGTGTGTGTGTGTGTGTGTGTGTGTGTGTGTGTGTGTGTGTGTGTAAAGAAAAGTATTATTTCACATGTACCATAGTGCAAAGGAGCCTTTCTATTCGTTTAAAGTTATTCAATATTTATATAACAGTATCCTTTTATGCTTTAGGATCAGGGATCATAGAATCTATCAGTTTTCTTGAGAATCAAAATGTATTTTCCCAATTTTTTTTATCTTAGATCAGAGTGAAGTATCTGTTAATCTCCTCAGCTATATTTTTAGTTTCGGTCAGAACGTAAAACAAAAAAACTGTCAGCCTATTACTGGCAATTCCGATCGCTTAACAATGCCGGCCAGTTACGCAAAGAAGTACAATCGGGCTATAATGACTGGTCGTCGGTGCTGGGCAATTTTTGTTCTTGACCATGCGTCAAATTCTAAGCACTGATGGGAAAATAACGGACGTAGTATCAATCCGTTTTGTAGGAAATGTTGCGCGTGCGCACACACACACACACACACACACACACACACACACACACACACACACACACACACACTTAAGGAACAGATTTTGTTTTTTTAGTGACTATCCAAGTTTGAATAGACGCTTTGTTTATTTATTTAACGGTATATTTATTTTCATCTACAGACTTAATATTCGAGAAATAATATGATGTATATTTTTATTCAATCCGGTTTCTGTTTACTTGTTTACTGTTTAAGAAATATACAAAGACAAGAGGAAAACTGTATTTAACTCGCCTACGCGTTTCATCCTGTCATGGACTTTATCAAGAAAAAAGAAAATGTCCATCACAGGACAAAACGCGTAGACGAGTTAAATACAGTTTTCTTCTTGTCATCTTTTATTTAACTATCCTGTACTTAATCTCAAACCATAACTGAGTATATTTTTACATTATATATATACCGCTCATTCGATAATGAATTGGAGCACTCTAGCTATTGGGCGTGTTTATACGCGCTAAAAAGGGACGCTACTGGACGCTCGTGGCCGAGGGGTAGAATCGCCGACTGACGCTAATTCGATCGGGTTTCAGTCCTGGTCCTGAGTTAGGAAGCGACCGGAGTCTAAGCCGTACTGGTGAGCTGTAATGCAACGAAATAGATCTGTCTGCGGATGACTATAATATATATATATATATATATATATATATATATATGGTATTTATTATTATAATGACATATTGCAACTTAAGATCTATAAAGTTTCGATGTTAAAACACCATCATCAGGCAGTAAAATGTGGTTAATTTATTTTATAAATTATAGATAAGGAGATTTTTCTTTTTCATTTATTTTATGTTATCTTTTCCAACGTTTGTATTAGTATTCTGTCTTCCTTTTGCTTTATTTTTTTCTCTTTAATTTGCTTATTCTGCTTTATTTTTTCTTTCTTCCGGTTTAAAAATTGACATGTCTGGATTTCCACAGAAATTTCGCTACACAACCGTATAGAAAACCAAGCATCCATACTCACGCCGTTATTTGAGTTTTTATTTCCTCCCACCCCTCTTAATTCTTCCCTTTGACTGACCTTGTCTTTATTTCTTCATTTTTATTCATTTATTATCAATATTTTTTTAATTTCCTTATCTATAATTTACAAATTAAATTAACCACATTTTACTGCCTGATGTTGGTGTTTCAACACCGAAACTTTATAGCTATCAAGTTGCAGTATATTATTATTATTATTACCATATATTTATGCTCTACTGTTGTATTGAACACTTTTTAAGGGAAATAGATATTTAACAGTGGAATATACTTCCATTAATAATAATAAAATTAAACTTTTCCTTACACCTAATGGTGTGTAGGGCAGCGTTTTTGCTGTTTCCGTAACAAACTGTTTTTTATGGGGAAGGGTTGTTAGCCCTGTGCCCAACCACCAAACCTGGAAGAAGGTGGTTTTCTAAGCGTAGCTTAGACGTAACACACGGCCGAAAATAGGGGGAACCCAGTGAGGATCGAACTCACTACTCAGTTATAATTATTTTAGCGAGACGAGCTTGCTAACCACGCCGAGGTGCCTATACTTCCATTAGCAACTAAATATTATCATCATATATATATATATATATATATATATATATATATATATTCAGAAATTATAACATAAATATGTTATAGTATCACTACAAAAGTAACTATTTTATTTCGACACTACTTCTGGCGTATCAAGTCTTGATAAGACACAAGTAGTGTCGAAACAAAATAACTGCTTTTGTAGCGATATAAAATATTATAAAATATCTATGTTATAATTTCTGAATAAATATTATTAGCTCTAGTTTGTATTGAGCACTTTTTAAGAATAGTTTTTCTTTGGATACGGAATATTATTCCATCCATACCTACCCTATACTATATATATATATATATATATATATATATATATATATACACGAGTTGAATATATGAATTTAAATCTGATAAAATGATAGAATAAGTAAAGAACTGGTCGGGAAAATGTCTATAATCTAACATCTTTCACTTTATTAGGTTTCTTCAGAGATTTGTTAAGACACGGATTTAATTTTTTTTTTTTTTGTATACATTATTTCGCTACAATTTTAAACGGGAATATATTTCGTTTTATCATCTGCACACATATTAACGTTATCCACTTATAAATAGACACTTTTATACATTTAACCACTCATGATATCATACACATAATTTTAAGAAAATCATCCATCGTTTAAATACACTTTACATTGAAACAGACATTTATACACAGTTACATTTAAAATAAACATCTATTGATCTTATTACATATGGAACACATACATATAAATAACTGATTTTCTAAACACGGCTTAGATATGGCACAAGGCCAAAAGCAAGAAGGGTACCCAGTGAGGATCGAACTCACTACCAATATTTTCTAGCAAACAACTTGCTAACCATTACACTACGCCGAGGTGTCTCACATACATATGAATAGGCATGGATTTCCTACATTGAAAATGATCATCTATTGCTTTATTACACGTGACACGTTTCTGACCAATGAAATCAAGCCTCAAGCAACATTCTAATATACTTAGTTTTTTTTCTAAGAATTTTAGCTTATTTAAAACCGAGTCTATATAAACAAATTTCTGAAGAAACTTAACGTGAAACGTGTTATATTAAAGACACTTTTCCTACCTGTTCTTTACATATGTTATCATATATATAACTAAACTTATTTATAAATGGAACTTTGTCTGTGTGTGTGTGTCTGTGTGTGTGTCCGTTACCTATAGACTCCGAAACAGCTGAACCGATTTTCTTGAAAATTTATACAGTTATACTATAAGCGTCTGCGAGTGTTCTTAGCTAGGTTTTGTATCGAGGTCTTCCCGATAAATATCGAAAATCGATAATCGAAAAAATCGGTTTATAGAAGGAGTGGTCCGATTTTAATCATATTTGATACACTCATAGACAAAGACATAAGAAACTATATTCAGAAGTTTCAAGGTTACAGTTCTTACAATAGTGCAGAAAACCGAGAATATATATATATATATATATATAAGGCAAGATGTTTGTGTGTGTGCCTGTTTATCTGTCTGTATGTCCGTTATACAAATCCACAATTTTTATCCGATTCTCACCAAACTTCACACAAATTTTCTTTAGGCTGAGTCTGAGCTCCTTGACCATGGATTAGTTTTAAAGCTTTCATTACACCCGAGCAACGCCGGGCTATACTGCTAGTATATGTATATATAATCTAGAAAATTTTTTTAGACATTCTACAATTTCATGGGTAATACGTATTTCGCAGCCAAACCTGCTGCTCCTCAGACCCAAATGATACAATAGTTAATATTCAAAATCATCCAGAACAAATTCACATACAGACACTGACGTGCCCATATCGAGAATAGACATTTGTAACGGTAATCTACAAAAAAAATTTCCTCGCTCATTGAAAAAAAAAACACCAAAGAAAGAAAGAAAGAAAAAGAAAAATATAGAAAATTAATAAACGGAAAGAAGAGAAAGAAAAAGAAAAGAAAAGAAAAGAAGAAAGAACAGTATAAAGAGAAAGGAGGTTAAAGTTAACGTCTTAGTTCGACACCAGCGTCTGTTGCAATTCATCTGCTTTCTTAGAAAAACATGACATGGAAATTTAACATTAAATTTAGTTTTAAAGATAATGGGATGTATCTATGGTATAAACATAAATGGTAAATCATAATACAAATTAAAATATAGCTACTAGCAATATAATATTATAAATATAGTTAAAATAATTAAAAAATTAATTAAAAAATAATATATAAGGAAATGATAAATAAAATATTAAAAAACAATCTTAAAAATGATCTTAAATAATATTAATAAAAATAATAATAATAATAAAATATAAAATATATAAAAAATTTAAAACAATAACACTATTAATAATAATAATAATATTAAAAAATATATGTTATATATATTGTATATATAAAAATATATATTATATTTCTATATATATAGAGTAATATATATATAATAATATATTTGTAAATTGCTGCCAATTTATTTTTTATTCATTTTGCGCGTTATTTGTTTTTGTTTGTTTCAACAGCACATTACAGTAGTCAACTTTATGGTGTTTGGAGTGATCCCTAGTGATGGCGACGTTATGCCTCCATCTTCCCACAGGGCCTCAAAGTCAACAAGGTGGCCTACATAAAGTGTCTTGAAGAGGTAGTGCAGCCCTGGGTCAAGAAGGTGGCTACTGGAAGACCCTATGTTTTGTAACAGGACTCTGCACCATACCACACAAGCAGAGGAATTCAATCATGACTGTCAGACAATTTCTGCAACCACATCACCTCTTACATCTGGCCATCTTACTCCCCAGACTGCAATCGACTTGTTTATTATGCGTTGGGCGCCGTCGTGTGAGAGACCAGCAAAACTCCTTGTAATACCAAAATTGAACTGAAGGCATGGATTATGGCAGCATTGACCAACTTAAACAAGGAGACCGATCAGAAAAGTTGCAGGAGATTCCGACGTCATCTGGAGGCCGTAGTTGACAATTTTATTGAGTAAATTTAATCTTTATCATTTTAATGTATTTTTGTCTAATTCTGGAAAATATATCTATTAAAATTGCTATGTTAAGTGCTATGTTAATGTGTAATTTAAGCGATAACAGCCATTGCACCCTATATATATATATATATATATATATATATAAAGAGAGAGAGAGAGAGAGTGCGACGAATATGTTACCGTTTAAATTACACACACACACACATACACACACACACACAAACACACATATATATATATATATATATATATATATATATATTAATTAATTAGTTTTAGGTCACAATTGAATTAAAACCAGAATACAATTGTATTAAAAAGTGTTCAATACCAGCATATTGTAGAACTTTTGAATATTTTTCATTTGGAAATGAGTTATTTCGCGACCTAAGTTTCAACCTTTTGGTTTCTTCAGGCTATTTACAATAACTGATTTTCACGTTTTTCAAACGTTCGAACAGGGTTTTTTTACGAACGCGCGAGTGGAATTTGCAAACAACCGAAAATATTTCAAAATTATGGGAGAATTATTTAAGGATCTTAGAACAGTTTCATCCATATTTGCATGATTCTAGTAAGTATTTATGGGTATAATTACATTTGGACATAATTTCTGATCATTCATTTAGTTTTTTTTTCCTTCTGGAGACAACATTTTCTCCGATTTTACCTCCTGGTACAATATGCATACGTTGCCACCGTTGTATGGTTTGGCTGTTTTCACTGTACTCCAAATTATATCATGGTTTTTTCCATATTTCAGTTTTAATCTCTACACGTGTCTAGTCAGTTTGGTACAATATTTCAGGTTTTCCAGTTTAAATTTAGATTTATGATTATTCAAACTGATTTAAAAACCGTCATTGGTCGACCTCAAATATGTTTTACTTTGACCATTTATGTCCTGTACTTCTGCTTTGTAAATAACCCATTCTGTATTACAAAGTCCGTTAAGTGGGCATTTGTTTTTGTTTCTACAGTTACATTCCTTGCTAATGATGTTATTTTGTACGATGTTATTTAGGTTTCTGGCGTTTTGTTGGTGTGTGTGTGTGTGTGTGTGTGTGTGTGTGTGTGTGTGTGTGTGTGTAATTTTCTAAATTACTAGTACAGCTATAACTTATTTTGATTGAATTCTAATTGAAAATTTTGTTTAATTCTGAGTTTTTGGGAAGTGTTTATTGATTAAATTTTTAAAGAAATTGTCCTATCTTGGTTTTTACTTCGAAGTTAAATGGTATGCAATAAGAACGACAAGGAATATTTTGTTATTTGTTATTCTACTAACACTTGTTTTCGTACAAGTGAACGAATGGTTGGTTAAAGACTTTGCCGAAATTGGCCTATAGTTCATGTTAACTATCACCAAAACTAGTGCCGCCCACTCATAAAAATGATATGATAATGAAAACACAACCACCAGTTTTAAAAAGTTTACTAAAAATTGAAAAGATTTTCAGTACTATTCTACAATTTTTCATGTTTAACGGGTTATATTTTAGAAGATTTCATGGAAATATTTTTTATTATTTGATTATTTTCACCCCTACTTTTAAAATATCGTGAACAATTGAATATCTTTTTTTTTTAAAGGGAAGGATAGATAAATTAAAATAATCCCTGAATATATATATATATATATATATATATATATATATATATTCAGGGATTATTTTAATATATACAAAAAGGAACTCGATACGTAATGCCACAAATTTATTCGCCTGAAGAGAGTCAATCTTAGACTCGAAACACGTGTAACGTCACAAATACCATTATGGACACTTAATGTATCATAACACATATAATAACAAAAACAATAAATATACACTTTAAAGAAAACGTTCACGGCTTCTCACACATTTTATTCTATCCCAATTTCTCTCGTTGGAACAAGCCTATTTCTTTATCCAATATATATATATATATATATATATATATATATATATATATATATTGTGTGTATTTTGGCAGCATTTTTTCATTAATGCAGGTTTCATTGAATAATATAGACAAGTTTTGTCTATTAATTTTGTGTAGGATCCGTTCATACCGTCTGATATACTTGATGGTGATGTCGTTGAAAGACAACAAAAAATCACAGTAATTGTTGATTTTTTTATCGGGTCTAAGCTTTCGGCTCACATAAGCCATTATCAAAGAGTAAATATTAACACACAGTAAACATAGAACATTTAAGTTATAAACAATAAAGAGAATTGAATTGAAAATATAAGTCCATCCCTATATATATTGTTAACATGTTGAAAATTCGTCAGAAACCTTAGCAAAAACCATTCCTTAAAACTAAAAAAGAACTTGCTGAAAATCGATGCTTACATAATTAATTATCTCAGATTTGACCGGAAAAATGTCGACATTGAATAGTTATAAATAAAAACATTAGTTGTTCGTGTTGTTCTAACATAATATAGCTCCTCTTTGAGACTTTTTTTAAAATTAAATAAAGACGAGTCTAAAGAATAAAAAATATAAACTTAAATCCCATTCTTACAAAAACCAAACATAAAAAAAATAAATATGAAGAAATTTATTTATTTTCATTTTTACACCTGTTAAATTATTTTTTGGGATGGAGTTATTTCTGTAATTCTGTATAGATAATTAAATTCTATAAGCTTCTATCATTTTTTTCATTTTTATAGCAGTACATTATTCAATTAAAATAATCTCAGTATAATTATACAAAATTAATTTAAAAATTATTAAATGATAATTTGAGTTTTCTTCGTTACATTTACTTTTTATTATTTTTTTTACCTGTTTCATGTTATATCATTTAATGGCACCTAGTGTATGTGTGTGTGTGTTTTGTTTTGCTTTTTTTTCTAATAATAATGGTTTTAAAATTTAATAATCCAAAACACTGATTACTTGATCTATCTTCTTTTTTATTTTTTTTATTTAATCATATCACCCCGAGCAAGGCGGTAACGCCACTGATGTGCAGGGGGCTACATATTAGTGAAAAGATTGGAAAACAGAAAGCCGGAAACCACATGCTAAACAGCGAACAAGAGATGAGCCTCTTCACCTGTTCAATAGACGTACAGGAACTGTCGGCATTGTGATCATTCTTCTTAAATTTTGGTCTGACTTCTGTTGTTATCAAGAATGAAAGAAATTAGGATCTCAGGATATCGTTTTCTTTTTTTTAATAAATGTTGCTGAAAGAAGAGGTATTTTCAATTTCCAAATACGGCCACTACACTATGACCGTGTTCATGATTAATGTTATCAAATGTTGGTTTCCTTTTTGTATGTTTTTGTTGGTTTCTGTTTTTCTTTTTTTAGATAACGGCTTCCATCAAACGATTTTACAAACGAAGGTGTGCATCCCATTGCATCTCGAGTATGGTATGATTCCACGCTGATTTAAATGTGTCCGTACTGAACCCATAAGGTTCATAGCTCATTAGGTAAGTGCGTTACTCTGAACAAAAAAAAACTTATGGCATAATCTTCATTTTTAAAATAATAAAATCCGGAATAATTTATCGAAGTTTTGAAGTGGTGATCTATTATCAATTATATTTATCTATGGGGGTTTATACATTTAACAAAACTTGTGTTCAAGTTCTTAATAATTAGATATTCCGTTGCTAGAATAACATACAACATTACTCGTCACTAACAAACAAAAATGTTTCATATTTCCTCAAGAGAAAATCACGTTATATTTTATTTAAACGACATGAAAAGTATATATATATATATATATATATATATATAACGGACAATGAGTGCTGGTCCTAATAATATAGGGGTCAATGTATAATAACTGAGCTATAAATCATATTAATAAATATACATTGTTTTTATCACTGTTGACACAACTAGATAAGTTTCATGTACAATGCAATCGTCAGGTTCTGAATAATTTCCTTCACCACCTGAGGACTGTACTGTGTATAAAACTTATTTATTAAATTATAATATTCCTTATTAATACAGAGATATTCACAATGTCATATAGGAATAATGTGTCACTGCCGACACTTGCGTTCGAACGCGAATCGCCAAAGAGTAAACACAGTCGACCTCGTTCTCAAGTAATTAGTGGTACTGTGATGCTGGGATCACATGCCACGTAGAATATATATATATATATATATATATATATATATATATATATATAAAGAGAGAGAGAGAGAAGGAGTCAGAAAAGAATAAGTGTTTGACACAGTATTGTTCAAAGGAGTAATTATATTTGTAACTGAGACTTTACAAACTAAGTTTACTAACGTAAAAGTTATAAAACTAACGTCAAGTTTAGTTGAACCTAATAAGGTTACAAAGAAAACGGACTGCATGATTTTGTTAGCCCTAGCAAGGTTACAAAACACACACAGGCATTATATATATATATATATATATATATATATATATATTGATAGTTTTGGGTCATCATAGAATTAGATCAGTAGACAGTTGCATTAAAAAATGTTCAATACAATTATATTGTAGAACTTTTGAATATTCTTTATTTGTAAACGGGTTATAACGCGACCTAGGTTTCTACCATGTGGTGTCTCCAGGAGATTTGCAATAACTGATTTTACCTTTTTTTTTTTTAAGAAGGGATTTTTTTGAACGCTCACGTAACGGATAATTTTTGAACGCGCAATTTTTAAAAATTAGAAGGAATCATAACATTTTCTTCCATGGTTGTATGAACCTAATAGGTATTTTATGGTATGGTTGCACTTAGTCATAATTTCTGTTCTTTCATTCAATAATTCATTTTTCTTTGGGAATAACATAATCGCTAACTTTTCTTCCTGGCACAGTCTACATATTTTGCCACCGTTGTAAGGCTTGGCTGTTTTCACTATACTCCACGTTATGTCTGGGTCTTTTCCATATTTTTCATTTCAATTTCCACACGTGACTAACCAATTTTTTTGTAATTTTTTTATTTTCAAAACACAGTCAGCACATTGTGGCCGTGTTCCCAGTTGATACTATTGAACGTTAACTTTTTCTTATTTCTTAATAATGTTCCCATTATTTAATTATTTACATGTGGCTGAGGCTATTATATTTGTATTGTCAACGAGTGTATTGCAGATAGTGTTTGATAGGTCTCCATGTGTATTTAAATGGGACCTAATTGAGCTATGGTCAGAGAGATGTAACGTGAGTCTCCTGTTGGGCATGTTGTAGTATATCTAATACAATTATTTATGAATTTGGTTTATGCACATTTTTGATGACCCATGTAAACCAGCCTTATTAGACGAATTAATTGTATTATCAAGTTGTTTTCCAGAGATATTTGTTCTGTATTTATTGCTTTAAAAGATTCGGCGGGCCTGAAGAAGATTACCATCACATTTAAATTTGTTGTTTTTCATTTTTTTTTTTTTTTTTTTTCAGTGCAGTCTTATCGATTACACCATAACCTTTTCGAATGACAAAAACATTTGGAAAGATTTCAATTTTTAAACAATTTTTCATACAACGTTATAGTAAATCGACCCTCCATTTTGGAATCACTCGCCGGTACGACATTACCACCAACTGTACGTTTGTTGATTATCAATTTTTTTTTTTTTACTTTTTTCATTGCAATCTTATCGATTAAACCCTAAACTTTCCTATTAATAAAAAAAAAATTGTTAAAATGTCAACATTTAAACAATTTTGGGTTGGGGGGCTCAGTTTTTCATACAACCTTAAATCGATCCTGTGCAATTAACTTTTTTGCATGCGCATATTCAACAACTGAATCCTTTGCGAAATTTTTGAATAAAGCCATTTTCCGAAGAAGGTGCCATCGTAAGAACTGAAAAAAACTTGAAAAAGACAAAAACAAGAGCAACAACTCGTCCCAAAAGAAAACAAAACAAAGCGACCCCAACGCGAGTGGCTCCAAAATGAAGGATCGATTTACTATAATGTTGTATGAGAAACTGAGACCCCCACTAAAATTGTTTAAATATTGAAAGTTTTTCAAATTTTTTTTTTTTTTGATAATCGGAAACTTTATGTAATAACTGATAGGACTGCGCTGAAAAAAGTAAAAATAAATAAAAACAACAAATTTAAAGGTTGTGGTAGTCTCCTTCAGGTCCGCTAAAGATTCATGTCAGAAGTTACCATTTCAACAGGGAAAAATTTTTTAAATTCTGTAAATTAACTGTATATTTTAACTTCGCATAGAAGAACAAAGTGATTTTTTTTTTCGTTTTTAGTAAAATATTAGTAAATATTAACTATGTATTAACAAAATATAGTTGCATACACGTTTCATAATCTAAATGGCATAACTATTACGGATGAATGTAAGATATTTTACTATTTATTTACCTTTTTTATAACCATTTAAAAATATTAAACTTTAATAATAAAAAAAGAATAAAATATTTAGAATAATTCTTATTTTCGTTTTTACTTGTAATATAAAAAGCAGGCAAAATAATAGTGTAATATCTGTTCTGTAATTCAAAAATATCTCATATTTCTTAATTATATAGAGAGAGCGAGACATAGATATAAAGGGGGAGAGAAATAGAGAGATAGAAATAGATAGAGATAGAGAGAGAGATGTGTGTGTGCCTGCAGGGTCACGCGTTTGATGTTAATACAATCAGAACAAAATAATGACATTTAAAAAGGGAATATTCAATTTTAAAATTCGAATAACTTAAATCTCTAAAAATACAAGTAAAATATTTAAAAAACAAAAATAAAAATATACTATTTCGTACTCAAATTAATAAACCTAACTGTCAAACAAATTCTGCATACACTGGTGTATTATATGCTAAAAGAAAAAAATAATATTCAGTTTTTATTCTTAAATATAATAAATAAACATACATAATAATTATGGAGTTGTGTGATATCATTTATGTGTGATATTTATGTGTGATATCATTTATGTGTGATATCATTTATTCCCAGGTATTTCTTTTTAATATTTTTTTAGATACGCTTCTTAAATTTGTATTTATCTTACAGCCATTAAAACTGTTTTATGTGCATAATAAATAATTTAGTAGAATTTAAACTTCATTAGGTTTATTAAATTTTACAATAAAATCGACAGTTTGACTGAAAGTTTCTTATTAAAAAAATGACACCATAATTTTAAAGTCGATCCAAAGATATTTTGTGAATTTGCGGGGCCTTAAATTTGTTTTAGGTAAATACAGCTCTTGTCGAGTTATTTTGATAAGATATATTCTAGGCTTTGTTAGGACAATTGAACTCCTTTGTGATATATTAGCCGATTTATTCTACAGTGTTCTCTCTGAGTTCAGTTTTCTGAACAAAGCCTATAATATTAATAGCTGAAGAAAATATTAGCGTGCAGTTTTAATGAAACCAAGAAAGAAATACATTAGCTCAAATATTGCTTTCAAAACGTTCGGCAAGCACACACACACACACACACACACACACACACACACATATATATATATATATATATATATATATATATATATATTTCAAATAAAACAAACATTTCGATATTTAAATGCGTTGGATAGCCATTTCTACGAGTAATTCTTGGCTTCTTCAGCAGCGGCTGAAACCAAAACTTCATTTATTCAGATTCAAAGAACACGTTTGAATTTGAATAAATAGATAAATAAAGAGATTTTGTTAATTTTCATTTAACCTCATCAACAGAAGAGGAGCAAACGTGGCTCCGAAACGCGAAAATTTTTGTGTAGTGATACTATGCTTTTATGAACCATTGTAACAACATTACAATATATATATATATATATATATATATATATATATATATATATATATATATATTGACTGCTTATTTACTTATTTTCTGGTCATAATAAGTTTAGACCAGTGCACATATGTTCAACACAATTAAATTGTAGAACTTTTGAATACTTTTCATTTGTTAACCGAGTTATTACGAGTAGTGTCTTCAGACGATTTTCAATAACTCATGTTAGAAAGCTATGTCGCGTTTAACTCGTTTACAAATGGAATACATACATACATACATACATACATACATATATATATATATATATATATACGTACGTACGTGTGTGTGTGTGTGTGTGTGTGTGTGTGTGTGTGTGTGTGTGTGTGAGACTCGATTTCGGTCGGTATTCATAAATAAATGTTCCCATGTCTGAGTACTATTGGTTAATACCATTAGTTAAAAGCACTTAGCCATGGGAAATATCAGTTACCAAGACAAACAAGAAATCAAAAATTCATTTGAAATACTAAAAAATTTTAGAAAATAATCAGTACGAAGCTTTCGCTGGTTTTTCATCAAATTTGCATAAAGGAACAACTCCTGCACAAATATATATATATATATATATATATATACCATTATGGACACTTAATGTATCATAACATGTATAATAACAAAAACAGTAAATATATACTTTAAAGAAAACGTTCACGGATTCTCACACTTTTTATTCTATACCAATTTTTCTCGTTGGAACAGCCCTATTTCTTTATCCAATATATATATATATATATATATATTCATACTATGTAAAAGTTGTATTTGTCGACCACGTGTGTGTGTGTGTGTGTGTGTGTGTGTGTGTGTGTGTGTGTGTGTGTGTGTGTGTGTGTGTGTGTGTTTGGTATAGCCGATTTCGAATTCCAGTTAAATTCCTTGCATTCACTTACATGCAAATACCCTTGGGAAAGGTATTAATCCGTCTCTTCCCTCCAGTTATGAGTTAAATAACAGGAAAGATTGGATTCTCTAGCCTTGGTTGGCAACCAGACTACCACAAAAAGCAATATTAATCTACTACGGGATAATCTTCTGGCCAGTCAGTAATGTCTCGAAAGAGACATGATCACCCAAGCGTGTATCACGTATGGCATTTAACTGACTCATCGGTGATATAAATAGTATGTATATGGATATCAACATTGCATGGCGACTGACAATTTCACTCTTTCATCATAGAAAAAGAAAAAATATTATATCACATGAAATATATATATATATATATATATATATATATATATATATATATATATATATAATCATCTCCACAAAGTGCACTTATAAATGCTCCGAACCATATTAAAAAAAACATTTAAGATTTCGATTTCGCGAAATACAGATTCTTTCCTTTGAATCAGTAGAGAAATAACAAAAAACAACAATAATAATAAGTGGCAAAGCAATTGCCACTGAACGGCAGACTCTCAAACATTAGAAAGGTGAGTTCGATTCTCACTAAAGTTTTAGTCTTTGTTTCAGACTCACTTTGCTTCCTAAAGATCGTTGTGACTTAAAAATGTAAGAAATAATCCTAAAGAAATAATAGACAAAAGTTAATTGACAATCTTTTATTTTAACAAATTATTCCTCTTATAACTTATTAAACTTTAATGTCCAAAAAATTTGAATAATCTACAAAATGAGCTTATGTATTAAAATTAAAAATTAAAATAGATAAGTGTTAAATGCACACAATGAAATAAAAAAGATTTATTTTACAGAAAATATAATTATTTTTTAAATATCTTCTTTCACTTAAATCAATATTTCTGCCATAGCCGCAGAGATCAAACATTATATTGTGAACATTTCAGATCAAAATTCAGATAATAATTGTGTCTGGCTACAGGCTTATTGATCTAGCCTTGTATTTACGTCTAATCGTCTGTCATAATCATTTTAAACTGTTTATATTTTTAAATATGACTGAAAAATACTGTAAAAAATGTAAACTACGCACTTGATCTGAAGCTGTTATTTTTTTTGAGACTCTTTAAATATGAACTCCCGTTTTTTGGCGGTAATTTGACATTTAAGAAACAAAATTCATACAAATGTTAAGAGTGGAGGAAATTATTATGTAAAAATCATGCTGATATGAATTTTAATACTTCAGATAATTTTTATTTTTAGCGGCAATAGATTAAATTCAAAGTTCCTTGACTACTAGAATATTCCTGAGAAATATTTATAGAAAAATCACAGAAAATTACATTTTATTCCCTGTTTCATTTCTTATTGTAATGATCAGTTTCAAACATAAAAAATGCATTAAATTTTGAAAGACTTCGGATTCTAAAATTATTTCATATCTGGCACGAGAATGAAGACATTACCACTTCATTTAAAGATATCTTTAAAATTAACTCTGTTATCTGAAATTATGTTAATACAACACGTTTTAAATTAATAATTTTTTAATTTTTACTTTTTTATTCACTTGTTTAATGAAGGAATCCGTCAGAATTCTTAATAAAAACGTTTGTAATAAAATGAGTTTATTGCCGAAAGGTGATGAGACCATTTCAGATTGTCTGTTAAGTAAAAATAAAAAAGCGAATCTTTTTCAAATTTGACATTTAAAGAATTGAGAAAATAGATTCCTAAAAATTAAATGATTATATTTTGTTTTTGTTTCTTGAATCCTCAAATGACCTTACTCACTTTCTTTTTAATCTTATTTTCTACAATTTGATTTCTGTCACAAAACTTTTCAAAAGATAATTTCCTCTTTCATGGTCTTGTATGTTATTATCTCAAGACAAGAATGTTTACATCTTTCCTGTATAAAATTACATTTTAACGCCAGCTTTCACGGTCTATTCATAAAAACGAAAAAAGTCAGACATGATCATATCTATAATAAAAAAAATAGTTTCTAATAAACTAACTCAATGCTAAGAGTGGAAATCTAATTCCGCTTTAGGATTTACTCTTCTCCAAATATATCGAAAACATGACCCTAGTAGATTAAATTCAATGGATGCCAGAATATTTTAAATGCTGTTGTGTTTTTATTTCAAAGAATTATTAATTCGTACAACACGTAAATTAATAAATTTCATATCGTTGTAATGAAAGATTTATATAGACATATCTGCAAAATCAAATGTCGCAAAATGAAAGAAGCAGACGACATTTGGACGAGAATTAGACGTAATGATAAATATATAACAATATTTTTTTTTACTTTATGATTTATCCATAAACTGGCTTTTCGGATGACGCCGATTCAGCAGCAAAACATGTAAAAAGTTATTCAAATTGTATTATAAATTTACGAAAAACGTTTATTAATACACACACACACACACAATCAATATATATATATATATATATATATATATATATTATTATATATATATATATATATATATATATATATATATATATATATATATATTATAAATTATGTTTTAGAACATGTACATTATTTCTTCTATATATGTCCTCTTCTCTACAATCATATACACACTCGGATATGTATATATATATATATATATATATATTATAGAACATAAATAAACAAAATATAAAATCTAGGTATAGAAGACTATAATATATAGTCATAGTATTAAGAGAAACAGAAAATAAACGAAGATTAACTTTTAAATCTTAATGCATATTTCTTGTGTGGAAGAAAGGATAAAAATAAACAATTTAACTTGAAGATTTGCGATTTTTATAAGAATTAAATATTCTAAATTGTTTTTGTCGACACGTAAAGATCGAATGGTTTAAATATTAGAAACTAAATTACAATAATATAAACTTAATCTTTTACATGAAACATTATTTTGTTTTTTGAGGAGATGCAATAAAAAAGCAATTGAGATTAAAATGAAAAATTACGAGCGAAAAATGTATTTTTTGAAAATGAATTGCTTTTATTTCACATACGTATAGATCGTTTATTTTTCACAGAAAAATGTCTAATTCTATATTAGGTACACGGATGGAAATATATACATAATTTTAATAAATATCTGTAATTTAGAAATTATTAATTAGGATATTTTACACAGATAACTGGTGTCATCATTTGAAACAAGAGTGCAATAAAAATGTAAAAGATTTTGTGAATAAACTTGAAACTGAATTCAAGCATACGTACCTCCCCTAAATCACTAAAAAAAACCCCAAAAAACAGCTTAATATGAATAAAAAAATACCCCAAACTTAATAAAAATGAACTTTTTTCCATCAAAATGTTTACAATATTATTAAGAGGAAAGATCAACGTAATTTTTAATTATTTGAAAAAGATTTTAATCCCTTCTAGCATGTTCGAAATTGTTTTGAGTTAGCGGACAATCAAAACGTTACGAGAATTTACAATGGAAAACGTAATATGACTCACTTTTTTCCGGTGACAAACACATTAATTCGGAAATTCTCACAAAAATCAAATAATTGTCGAATTTTAATTAAACTTTCAGTACTCATTCACAAATGAATGAAATTATTTTTGAAATTATTATTTTTGAAAATTTTGATGAATTTTTTTTTTTACATTTGTAACACCCCTCTCCACGTAAATCCATGAGATTTCAATAAATTTAACTTTGTTGCAAAAAATGGTTTTATTAGTTAAACGGAAGACTCATTGCGGAACATAACTCATCTTGTTTTTTTTTTTCTTTAATTTGGCCTCTGTTTCCGAAAATTAGCTCCGAATAGTAAAATAAAAAATGCAATACAACTCTGATATTATTTAAACGTTATCATACACATTTTTGTTTCTTCTATTGTTTATATTTATTCTTATGTAAAGTAAATTCATAATTCGATTTTGATAGCATAGATCAGTGGTTCCCAGACTGGGGTACATGTACCCCAAATGGTATATTTGTACTCTTCTGGGGTTACACTGACTCATAAAAAATAACAACTACTTTACAATAAATGATGTAATTTCCCTCCAGATTGCATAACATTTTTTTTCTCCAGTTTCCTTAGTAAGCAAAGCTTTTAATTAAGTTATATCAAGAGTGCAATGCATTTTCACTATTATGAAACTTCCTGCGGCGGGAAATCTGTACCCGTACCGGACCTGAAAAATATTTATATATCACTTGCGTTTAATTCCCTAATGTTATGAGTAATTGACTCTACTAAAAAAGACTTCATAATAAAATTTCTAAATTTCAATTTCATTTTTTTTATCTTCAATTTTTAGGGGTACATAGGAATCTATAAACATTCCAAATGGTACAGAAAAACAAAAAGATTAGGAACCTCTATTATAGAGATCATATCTGTCAATCAAATATACCTCTACTTCAGTTAAGAATGTTAAAAATAAAGCGGGAATTATAAGACCAAATAGTCGCTTACAGAAAATACTTATCTTTCACGTCGATCACAATTTATTCTGATTTATGGATATTTTTTTAACATTAAAAAACGGAAAATTACGCGATATATACGATTAGTAATTTATTTATTTTTTTTTAAGACTAGAGAACTTTTTATTATTTTGCTTCGAATTCTTAAATACGGCTTTACTCGGATACTTAACTACGTATTTAAAATTTAAGAAAAAAGTCGACTTCGTCCTCATTCTTAAAAATACAAAATGTATCACCAACACAACGATAATACATTAGTGGACGTTCAGTGCGAGAAAACAACAGATACACACAATAGCCAAAAAAAAGTTCGCTAGGGATGGACCCAAAAGAGACCCCATCGCGACCCGGTCAATTTGTCCATACATAATAATATCATTGAAACAAAATTCAACCGACACGGTGGCGAATTTCATTAACTCAACAAATACCGACTCCGGAAAATTTGGAGGAGACAATGTAGACGTATAATGAAAGTCACTATATATTTCAATTGTCTCTGTTAGGGGAACAAATATCATACGAACACATAAAACAACTACTGAGGTGGGGGGAGAAAAATTTTGTATTGATTTAACAAAGGTAAAGGACTCCTTAATACGAAACTTACTAAAGTGTAACAACACAAGTTGTAACACTATAGAGAGCCAACTAGCGACCGGATGCTGAGTAGATCCAATCATTGGTTATAGGTATATATATCCATGAAAATAGATTTTTCTAGAAAAATAGATATTTTTGAAGGAAAATATTAACAACAATACATTTTTGAAGGAAAAAAAATTATTACCAGCAATAGATTTTTCAATACAATACTAGAAGACATCTTCAGTTTTCTAAAATAAAAAACAAATTTTTCCATCAAAATCTGACTAAATCAACTTTCTCACTATAACTGAACATTAAAAAAAATACCTTAAAACCCCCATCTTTTTGGCATTAAGTAACCCACAGAGGTTGATATGCCATTAAACAAAACTCAGACTCAGACTCAGATCTAATCATTGACAAAATTGATCTTAATGGGACATCATTCTTATGTACTTTTTGGTAACCCATATAAGCGAGGACGAATTGAACCATAGATGTGTTATATTATGTAAGGATGTGCGTTTTGGTGCAGTAAATATCGACACGGAACAAGAAATCAGAGAGCAAAGTGCTAATTCCAGTTGAATTGTTATATTCACTTACGCGAAAATACCCTGCTTTTCCCTCCACGTATGGGTTAAATAGCAGAAAAAATTGGGTTCTATAGTCTTGATTGGCAATTAATCTACCACAGAAAATAATGGCAATCTACTACGGGAAAAATCAGTCAGTAATCTTTCCTTGGAGACATGATCACCCAAACATGTATTACGTATGACACTTCACTGATATTATGCAAAATTAATATTATTTAGATACTGTACTGTAGTCGTTGTGTATATGAACACACCATTCTTGGAATTAACATGTTTGGAGATCTTTTCCAAATAAATCACATCATAATACTAACAAAATTATAATGCATTTACATGTTGCCTAGCGTCTTCATTTCTTTCTATAGACGCAATTATAAGATTGCAACACCATTTTAATTACATTACTTAATAACAATTAATCAATCCTGGATGAGGCCATAAATTTACCTTTCACTTGAAAATTATCTTAGTCGAAACGAGTTTGATTTATATACAGCAATAGATGACGTAATAAAACTTCAAGATACACAATTACACACCGGATGTATAAAGTAATAAAATAATAAATACACGCGCCGGGCGCCTCGTCCTGGTGTAATGATCAACGAGCTAGTCTAGCGGATCACTTTTAGGGAGTTCGATTCTTACAGGCTACTCCATACATGTGGTCTTGTATTAAAACTAAGCAATGCCTTGAACCTGTTTTAAATACACACACTCATATATCTGAGAGAGAAATATTAGATAAGATGCACCGTTTATATAAATTTGTTAAAGACAGTTTTTTTTCTATATTTATGACTAATTCCAATATATATATATATATATATATATATATATATGGGTTATGTTTTGAAGGCTGTCACAATGCGTTGAGTAAAATAAAGGAAGGTAAAGAAGTGTTTGGGTATTACCTATTTATTAAACATTAATATTTCGAGATTAAAATCTCTTCAGAATGGCAGAGAAGCTTTTGTCTGTCCGGATTTCTTCACGAAATATTAATGCTTAATAAATAGGTAATACCCAAAAACTTCTTTACCTTCCTTTATTTTACTCAACACATTGTGACAGTCTTCAAAACATAACCCATATAACTATTTTACACAATGCTTTAAGCAAATTACAAAACTTTACTATATATATATATATATATATATATATATATATATATATATATGAAGGGGCTGGTTAATGAAATTTGAGAAATAAATACAACAAAATGGTAAAAATATTATCAATAAGACAGATAATATTTATTTTATATTAGTAATCCTTTTGACTAAATTGAAGCTTGAAGAGAGATTTTAAAACAGGAATTTTCGGTCACGCCTGTAACCTTTTTTCAGTGAGACAAGAAATACAGAATTAAGTGCGACTAACTATTCCAGAGAATTTTTTGCTGTTTTTTTCTTCTTTTTATGTGTTTTTATTTTGGCCTACGTCCTGAATGAACAGGGCACATAGAAGAAGAAGAATTTACCACGATTAAATTTGTGGAGGGTCTGTAGAAGGCTCTCTGTAAAACCAAACCTGCCACAACCTCCATTTCTCAACAGTTATGTTTGTACATAAAGATTTAATATCTAATCTTGTGATAATTTTAACTTCATATTTCTGTTTTCAATTTGTTTAGACTAACATAATTCTTAAGTGCTCAGTCTTAAACTAAACGAAATTAAACATACAACTGAATTCACACACAAATATATAAGTGGGCATTGGAGTCAATACCCAGGGGCGATAGTCTGTTTCATGCTAAACGCAACCATCAGCTCTGATACTGAGCACTTTAACTCATAAATATACCTTACCTTAAAATTATATTTTATTATTAACCTGGTGTATGCGACCCCCATCGTCAGGGACCACCTGCTATTAACGACCGTTTTTCTATGCACGGACTATTTGTTAATGTTAATTGACCCCCAGTGAGCGACCTCTTCCAAAACGCAACCAACGACCAGCATGACAGAATAAAAATCACTTGTCAAGCGACCACTTTAACAAAAATTCATTTTGGCAGTACAGTCCTAACTTCTAAATTAAGAGAATTTAAGTTAGTAATCTTTTTCATTTTCCTTTAATCTAAGCCGGAAACACTTTCTCGTTGTTTTGTTATTCTACTGAAGTGTCAACTTTCTATTATTAGTTGAAATGGCGGTGGTCAGATGGCGGCTGTCTTGAATTAACATGTACTTATTACATTTGACAAGTTCAAGAAATTTGTCGGTTTCTGTACCAACTTGGATAAATTCGGGCGTAGGGGAAAAATATCACATCTATGTGAAATTTAAATTTTCACTGTTTATCGCTTTCATTAACTTTATTTTTTCTCATTTGTTTTACTCTCTCTTTTTCTCACTCTCTCTCTCTCTCTCTCTTTCTCTCTCTATCTCTCTCTACCTTGATGGTTGTCATTTTTTTCTTGTATGTTTGTTTATTTTTCCATATATTATCGCAGATTCTCTTTTACTATCACTCACTTCTAAGAAAAACTTGAAAACGTATACATCGCGAACTTTTCCAACGTACATATTTTATAATGAGTGCCAACATCAATTAGAATCGAAGCGGTCATATTACAAAAAAAAAAAAGAAACACCACACAGACTGCAATAACTGATTTTTTAAGCCTACACCAGTGTGAATAGATGATTTTTATTTCTTTTGTTAATCGTTGTAAATAAGTTTTTAATGTTAAAAAAATAATTATGCTGAATACATTTTTTCAAAGTTAGACCATCTTTTATTCTCATTTATTTAACCAGATTACATGGTAAAATTACTAAAATATGTACATTCTGGAGAGTGAAATATACGATCGTGGGGAGGATAGGCCACGAGTCTTTAGTGAGCGACCACCTGCCGACCAGTTTTTGATGGCAATATGGGTAGTCGCATACAACAGGTTCCACTATATATATATATATATATATATATATATGTGTGTGTGTGTGTGTGAATACGTAAGAGAAACCTTCAGTCAGTTAAGTGCCATACGTGGTAAACGCTTGAGCGATCATGTCTCGAAAGTGACATAACTGACTAAGCAGAAGATTATCCCGCAGTAGGTTGCCATTGCTTCCTGCGGTAGATTGGTTGCCAGCAAAGGCTATAGAACCTAATCTGTCCTGTTATTTAACCCATAACTGGAAGGAAGAGACGGATTAATACCTTTCCCAAGGGTATTTGCGCGTAAGTGAATGCAGTGAATTCAGCTGGAATTTGAACTCGGCTCCCCGATTTCTCGTTCCGAGCCGATATCCACTGTACCACAACGCACATCCTACGAAGTATAAATAAAAGATTTTATAGAATAGCATACTCAGTTCATTACTTGCTCACGTGGTCATAATTTTGGTTTAAAATATGCTAATTAAAAGAGAAAGTATTTTACTAAGATGAAAGTTTATAGAAAGTGCTTTAATTGCTAGATCATCCACAGTAAATTTACGCCCAGGTTTTTACAAAATTTCATCTTTTTGGGGTGGATCTCTATTTTCACAATGTTGGATAATTTAATAACAAAGAGTGAAGGGAAACAAAAACAAAAAGAAAAATAAGCTAAACGAAACTGGCTAGACTATATACCCAAAGTATATTTGAAAATGGGAAGAGGAAAAATTATTCATTAAAAATTTTCAGTGTCCCCTCTCCTTCCTGAACATGTGTAGTCATTATTTCAATGAAATCTTAAAGAACGAAACGCGTCACATGGAAACTATTTCCACTTTGGTATTTCTTCCCTAAAAAAAACTCGTTTGCATGTGTACGAATGCATGTGTGACAGCAAAATGTATGCATATATATTATTTTGGGGCGCAGAAAATTTCTCAGTCTGAACTATTTCTCAAAAATGAAATTCTTAACTTTTGAAAGTCTCTATGTAAACACACATATATTTAAGAAATTAAATATACTGTTTAATAATAAAAACAGAACTTCTACTGATTATATGATTATCCTTATTTTTTTTTTTCAAGTTGTGAGTAACTAACTGCCAATTTATCCGGAAATATACCATTGTTTACTCAAGTCAAACTTATCTACCAAAGGACCATGTTGCAGGAGGATGGTAAATAAAAAAACGTTTTCCGAAAATTCAAGAAATTGTTTTTTGTTTATTCATTATTAAAAGAGCAGAGGAACATATAAAAGATTTATTTTCTAATACAAGTTTAATCGACTTTTTTTTTCTTCCATTTTCTTCAGATTATAAAAATTTCTCATTGTTATATATATATATATATATATATATATATATATATATATATATATATATATATATATATATCATTGTTATATATATATCTCATTGTTATATATATATGTATATATATACATATCTCATTGTTATATATATATATATATATATCATTGTTATATATATATATCTCATTGTTTTATTTATATATATATATATATATATATATCATTGTTATATACATATATATATATCACATTGTTATATACATATATATATACATATCTTATTGTTATATATATATATAAGAGAGAGAGAGAGAGAGATAACCATATATTTTTATGCGCCAAGAACAATAATGGGCAAAAATGTATGACGATTCGTCCGATGAAGTCCAAAAGGACGAAACTCGCTACAAGAAAGCTTTTCCATTTGAACTGATGTGACAATAAATTAAAACAAAAACGGAAAGAAATATAATGAAATTAATTAATAAGAATTGAAATAAAATTAAGGAAACTATTGTTTAGCTTCAAAATATTACGCCCTAAAGGATTACGTCATGTATGTCATTTCTCTCCATTAATGTATTTTTAAATTTTCTTTCACTCCCAGAAACCCTTTGCATCTTAGTGGCATCATTGCCTTGCTTGAGGTGAAATGATCATTTGAATGTATTTCTACAATAGTCTATAGAGAAAGGTCTTTTAAAAAATCGCAAATGCTAAATGCCTATTGCTTCTTATATGAAGAGAAAAGCAAGTAATAAAAAAAAATCCTATATATGTTTAATAAAACTTGGGCTTTTAAATCTTACAACAGCTTGATATTTAAATTGTAACAAATTTTGAGAACTTTTAATTTTTGCTTCAGTAGACATATTAATATCTATCTACCTGAATAATAAGTTGTAAAAATTCTTTTTTGATTTTTGAGATAAGGAATGAAAAATAAAGGAAATCAGTTAAAAAAAGATGAGTGACTGAAAAAAATCAACTCATTAAATTTCCTCATAAGGTGACTACAAAAAATTGCGATTTAATTAGAAAATAAAAACAATAATAAAAGTAATAAACGCTAAAAAAAAAAAACGAGAAACGTTAACACCAAAATATATCGAATGTCGAAATATAAATTTCATGCTTGAACGTCTCTGTATTTTTTAACGTTTTTTGTGTAAAAAGTAACCAAAGTTTGTTGTGTTTCCTCCAAGATTTTTCAATATATATAATGTGTGTGTGTGTGTGTGTGTGTGTGTGTGTGTGTGTGTGTGTGTGTGTGAGTAAATATTCTCAGATATAATCTGTAGAGAGGAAAAATATGATTACAAAAGAGACAAAAGGAAAACAAAAAACTAATTGATTTATTTGAAATAAAATATCTATGAACAAAAACAGAATGTTTGATAAAGCCAGTCAGTGAACAAAACGCGTCGGCTAAAAAAAAACTAAGCAGTTTTCCTCGTCTCTTTTTTAATCACACACACACACACACACACACACACACCAATTGAAGAAATTGCATATTGGAAAAAAAAATGAATCAAAGATTTTTCAGCCGTGTCATTCACTCACGCATTATCATTGTTACATGCTTATTTTCATGTCATTATATTTCTAAAATTTAATTTTCAGTACGTTTACGAGGGATGTGCGTTGTGGTGCATTGGATATCGGCTCGGAACGAGTAATCCGGGAGCTGAGTTCGAATTCCAGCCGAATTCACTGCAGTCACTTACGCGCAAATACCCTTGGGAAAGGTATTAATCCGTCTATTCCTTCCAGTTATGGGTTAAATAACGAGACAGATTGGGTTCTGTAGCCTTGGTCGGCAACCAGTCTACCGCAGAAAGCAATGGCAACCTACTGCGGAATAATCTTCTGCCCAGTTAGCTATGTCTCTTTCGAGACATGATCGCCCAAGCGTGTATCACGTATGGCACTTAACTGACTGACGCTTACACAAAAAATAATCAACACAGAGTTAGACAAAATCACCTGACTTGTTAATAAAAAGGGCTATAACACAAAATATATAATAATTTCTTTAAGACTATTTTATTCTTTTGCAATCTATTCTCTCTCTCTCTCTCTCTCTCTCTCTCTCTCTATATATATATATATATATATATATATATATATATATTTATAATTTGCTTAATGATTATTAAACTAACTAAATGTATATACTACCCAGTGCAAATTATACCATTTTAATTACAATTTAATTACAATTATCAGTACCTGGTTTTCTTACCTAAATATGTTTTTCAGTTCCTATTAATGTTAACTCAAAGTACGAATTTTGAAGTGCCTGCATGTAAAATATTTCAAAGAAAGATTTATATTTAATTTTTTAAAATTTTTTTTTATATTTGCAAAATCGGGTATAAATGTATACTGGTGGTGTAACTTTAATTAATGGGTAGTATTCCAGGGTTAAAAAGCCAAAGTTTCGAAATCCTTATTTTTATTGTTTTTTTTTTTGTTTTTTTTTTTACCCCGGGTATTGTCGGCAACTGTCTCTGTCAACAAATTGATCATTCAGGGTGCAATTTCTTTATTCTATATCTTTCTTTTGTACAAAATATAACACTCGATTTACTGGGTGGTTCTAACCTACACCCGAGGCAGACCAATGAACATATCGGCGTAAACGTTGTGTTAAAAAAGTATGAATATAATTACCCCGAACAATTCGTGGAATAATGAAAATATTTAATTATCAAACTTTCTGATGTTTTTCTTTTAAGTATATTTCTTTCAAGTTCTAACTTCGAAATATTTTCAAACATCTATTTTCAAATGTTGCAATAATGTCAAAATTATGGAAACAAAATCAACGTCTATATGTTTTGACTGATTTTTCTAATCAGCTTACTCCGAATTTGTTATTTTCAAATCTTAGAGAAAGCAAAGCGATAATTTGACGGATTTATTTTAGTCTTTTTTAAAGCCATATAAAGCGTTATATGTCTTTAGGCCAAAGTTAAAACGTGGAAATATCTTTGAAAATTATGCCAGAATTATACCTACTTAATTTCTGAGGCCGTAGGCTAAACTTTGTTTAGTTTATTCCTAAATACCGCATTGTAGAGCAATAAACGCTTCTATTTAATTCAACGTTAACCTTTTTGCTAATTAAAGCAATATTCTGTTATTCTTTTCATTTCTTGCATAAAGATTCGCAGTTCTAACAAAATAAAATAAACAGTGCCTGTTACGGTAAAATTTTATTAGTTTCCAGCCGTAATTACTATATTGGCCTGCAGATTTTTTCCCCAAAAGATGCATTAAAAATTACCCTGCGTCTAATACAGCAGTATCATGTATGAGAAGAACAGGAATACCACAAAAATGTGGGGTTTACTAGGGGCCAGTGCACGGTTGGTGCTTATTTCTGAAATAAGGACTCCTGGAAATGAACATGTTTGTCAATAAAAAATATCCCCGATAAAGAACATGTTTGTCAATAAAAAAATACCCCTGATAAAAAAAAAAAAATGTTTGCCAATAAAAAATATCCCCGATAAAAAAAAAATGTTTTTTGTCAATAAAAAATATCCCCGATAAAGTTCACTCAGGAAAAAGAATTTTATCTAATTGCAAAATATTTTGCTGCTTGTTTTGTAGAATTACAAGGTTTTACAGAAATATTTGCTTTGACTCATATATTACTGCTGGCTTTGTGTGCGTTTGTAATTTGGTTTTCTGCGTGTATGATATGGGATTTCATTCATTTAACAAGTACAATATTTGTTTTTTGATTTTCTTATATGTACCAGTGTTCACTGATACCAGCAAATTTCTTTGTGGCTATTATAAATTTAATAGTATGTGCCGATGCTGAACTCTGAAAAACGACTAAAACAATTTTTAACAAATGCACGATGAAATGAACCAAAATTCTTCTTTTCCAGAAAAGGTTCTTGTAATTAAATCTTACCTCATTTCTAAAAACAAAAAAGTGCCAATCGTATAACTTGTGTTAATACTGTAAATTTTTCTTCATGGTCAGTAAGAATGTCAGTAAGGTTATATTTTCGATTTTTTTTTTGTTTGTTTTGATGTGTATTTTTTTCCGTAAATATTCCATGCCAAGATCTGGGTGCGTCCAACCAGCCAGTAAATACGGTGATTCTAAACAACAATCTGCTTGAATACTTAGTATTCCTTTTTAATGAGATGATAATAACGTTCAATCTTATGGTTAAGATAGTTGTGCCAGCATGCACAGTTTAAACCCAAGTAGAAGAAAATACATTTAAGCTGTTAATTTTTAATATAGAATGCTTTCCCTACAACTTCGGAATACTGATGCTATACAATCTTTTTTGGAACAAAGTAGGCTAATCTCCCTATTAATAAAAGTCTGTCTCGTTCAATGATGAAATTTCTTTAAATGAACTTTAAACGGGTTTAATTATGACATTATTTATTTGCTTACTATGTGTTGAAAGACCAGCAAAATTCCTTGTAACACCAAAGATGAACTGAAGGCAAGGATTATAACAACATTCTCAAACTTAAACAAGAAGACTCTCCAGAAGAGTTACAGGAGATTTCAAAGTTGTCTAAAGGCCGTGGTTGAAACTAATGGCAATTTCATAAAATAAATTTCCTCTGATTTCAAGATATTTTTGTTTAATTTTGGTAAATAAATTTGTTCAAATGACATTTCAGTGTTATTTTAATTTTTGCGTAATTTAAACGACAATTTATCCATCACACTATTTGTGTGTGTATGTCCCTCTTTCTCTCTTATATATATATATATATATATATATATATATGCAAAGAATTTGTCACTTTAACTGAGCAGGTTCATGCCGAATTCGAAGTTTCGTAAAAAGCAACGAACCCAGCCCCGATGAGTGAAGGTATCAAAACGATGTACTCACGAATCCTTATTTAAGGTGAGAAATTCTTTGCAATAAAACTATCAACGCTCTATCTCCACTCCGATATCAGGCACTTTATAATAAAAAAAAAAGCTGCTTGCCAAAGTGTCTTTTATCAGTAAAACTACTGGAGAAAAAAAGCAACATTCTTAGCGCTAAACATTATCACAACTCAACACCAGATAGATAGATAGATAGATAGATAGATAGATAGATAGATATGAAAGAGAATGAGAGAGAAAAAACAAGGATCAACACTGTATGGTGATTGTCAACTTCAGACTATATAAATATCCTATAAAAAAAAAAAAATATATATATATATATATATACTGTTAAAGATAAGAGACAATGAATTTTTTATTAAGATGGTTCTTAGTTTTCGGCTCACATGAGCCATCTTTAGAGAGTTTACTAGGATGTTAACATAAAAATATCCACCATTAGCGACGATTTTATTTTGTGTCGACATAAAACTTTGCTAGGCAACGATAACCGTTACCAAAAATAGCAAACGCAGTTCGTAAATTTGTAATGTGGTTCTATGACGTCACACACTCTCTGAAGATGGCTCATATGAGCCGAAAGCTTAGACCCAATTTAATAAAAAATCATCCGAATGTTGGAGAATTTTTGTCTTTATTTTCACCTGAAATTAAAGCCAAAATACGATGTTTAGAACTGCTCAAGATTAAACATAATAGAAATTCATTGTCTCTTATATTTAACAGTATATGTTTAGAAAATTATCTGCTTCCTCGATACACGAAATATATATATATATATTACTCTCAACGCTATTTTTTATTGGCATACAAGTTTGAGTATATTTTTGTTTCTTATTATTATTGCCATTATTATTTCTTAAGCAGTGAAGTCAGTAGCAAACGGTCGACATCAAGAAGTCCTACTGAAAAAAAGTACCTCCAAACAGATAGGCTCACTTTTATTTGTTGTTATTAATTTCACTGTTTAAACAAATGAAAAAACAAGGGAGCAAATAAAGTGCGTGTATGCACTAAAAATAAAATTTACAGTAGGGAAAAATAATATCAAATTAAAAACTTTAGTAACTAACATAAAATAAAGCATAAAAAACTAGCTACGATGAGAAAAGAGTGACAAATCCTTTGCACTAAAACTATCAACGCTCTATCTTTACCCCAATATTGAGCACTTTTCGATAAAAAAAAAACTGCTTGCCTTTTATCTGTAAAACTACAGAAAAATCTTGGCGGCAATAACTATCACAACTCAACACTATATATATATATATATATATATATATATATATATAATCATGTTGAGTCGTGATGATGCTTAGTGTCAAGATTCTTGTTTTTCAGTTGTTTACTGATAAAAAACGTTTTGGTATACGGGTTTTTTGTTGTTGTAAAGTGCTCGATATTGAGAAAGAAATAAAGAAATACGATTAATGTGGAGAAAATTGTCACTTAACTGAGCAGAGTCATACCGACTTCGAAGTTACGTGAAGGTGCTGTTATAATGTCTACACTCCTTAGGTCTTATTTTTCCATAACTCTGCTCAGTTAAGTGACAAATTTCTCTACATTAATCAGTGTGTGTGTGTGTGTGTGTGTGTGAGAGAGAGAGAGAGAGAGAGAGAGTAATACATAAATCATGGCATTTTTTTCAGGAAATTTGAGGTTATATATGCCCTAATTCCAGTTGAATTCCTTGCATTCACTTTCGTATAAATACCCTTGGGAAAGGTATTAATCCGTCTCTTCCCTCCAGTTTTGGGTTAAATAATAGGACAGACTGGGTTCTATAGTCTTGGCTGACAACAAATCTACCGCAGAATGCAATAGCAACCTACTGCGAGATAATCTTCTGCCCAGTCGTTCATGTAATTTTCGAGACATGATCGTCCAAAGCGTGTATCACGTATGACACTTAACTGACTGAACTGATATGCCCTATAAGAAAGGTGTATATGGTCGATACTAGCAGGTAAAACAAAAATTATAGCGTGACAGGTTCTATGCCTTAGAAAGTAAAGAATACTCACTTGTATACATACTATCAAGTTTTAAAAAGTCCCAGAAACTCAAATCGATATTTTAAAGTTTTTCAGTTTTTATTAGAAGCGTATTCTAAATTTTATTTTTTTTCTTGGGGGAAATGTTTTTAGAAAGAACTAGCAGTATAGCCCGGAGTTTCTCGAGTGTAATGAAAGCTTTAAAACTAATCCATGGTCCTGGAGCTCAGACTTAGTCTAAAGAATATTTGTGTGAAGTTTTGTGAGAATCGGATGAAAATTGTGGATTTGTATAAAGGACATACAGACAGATAAACAGACACACACACAAACATCTTGCCTTTTATATATATATATATATATATATATATATATATATATATATTGTAAGAACTGCAACCTTGAAACTTCTGAATATCGTTTCTTATGTCTTTGTCTATGAGTGCATCAAATTTGATTAAAATCGGACCATTCCTTCTATAACACGATTTTTTCGATTATCGATTTTCGATATTTATCGGGGGTACCTGGACACAAAACCTAGCTAAGAACTCTCGCAGACGCTTATAGTACAACTGTGTAAATTTTCAAGAAAATCGGTTCAGCCGTTTCGGAGTCTATAGGTAACGAATACACACAGACACACACACACACACACACACACACACACACACACACACACACACAAAGTTCCATTTATAAATAAGTTCAGATAGATTATACATTAATACCAGCCACTGTTCTATTTTTGGGACCTTGCCTCAATCCTGTGCTTGTAAAATCTACTAGTTTTAAAGATATAAAGAAAATAAATAGTATGTGAACAGTTTCAGCAAATGCGCCCTCTTAGTTTTAATTATTTAAAGAATAACGGCAATTATAACTTAAGTTAAAGATCAAATGCAGATCAAATATGAATCGTAATCTGATAAGATGATAATTAAAGAGCCACTATAAAAGACATATGAATCCAACATGTTGTATATTTATTAAAGCTTCGTCAGTGATTAAGAAAAATAGACAGAGACATGAATGAAATACATCTCTAAAACTTTATTCATATATACCAGGTGCGATGAATAATTTGTCAAAAATGAAAATAACACAGACGCAGCTACATTTACCAAAATTACACAAAAATATTTTGAAATAATAAAAAGTAAATTTATTCAACTGGCTTCAGCCACGGTCTCTAGACGACTTTGGAATCTCCTGCAACTCTTCTGGAGAGTCTTCTTCTTTAAGTTTGAGAATATTGTTATAACCCTCTTCTCCTTGTTCAAGTTGGTGAATGCAGCTATAATTTTTGCCTTCTGTTCATCTTTCGTGTTACAAGGAGTTTTGTTTGTTTCTCGCTTAACCAGTTCATCCAAATCTTTCCGAATTATCTGCACTGTCCGCAGATTCACAGACAAACACGCTAAAATAATCGTTTTGGAGCTTCACGGGTAAAAGCCAAGCTGTACAGCATGCCGTTTCTAAATTGTGTCATGGTGAATTGTGTC
Source organism: Ascarosepion bandense (assembly GCA_037127315.1). Taxonomy (NCBI): domain Eukaryota; kingdom Metazoa; phylum Mollusca; class Cephalopoda; order Sepiida; family Sepiidae; genus Ascarosepion; species Ascarosepion bandense. Next base: position 1,878,353 of record JBBBDQ010001642.1, on the reverse strand, counting down.
ATGGTGATCTTTTTCTCAGAGACGGTGCCCAACTGACCCTACTATACTGTGCAATCAGCAAAATCAAAAGCAAACAACGCGCATGCGCGAAATTAAAAATATAAAATGGCTGACAATTTAGCAATCGCACCTTATGCATATGTAAGATTAATGGTCTGTCCATATATATACTTTATACACGAAGTCGGTCTTAGAAGATAAGTCATTTAACATTTCATTCGTTAACGTGTATATATATATATATATATATATATATATATATATATATATATATATATAAGAATAAATCTAACCTAGAGACAACAGACCTACCTAGGTTTCACCTAACGGATCGTCAGGTCAAGTCGGCTAATAAGGTAGAAACAAAGCAGTAACTTTTAGATACTCAATAACCACATGACTAAAACATAGAAGACACCAAAATTTATTCTTATTTGTTTGCTCTACTATTGTATTGAGCACTTTAGTGTTAGAGTTCTCGTCTCGAGGTTTTTTTTTCTTTTCAACGAGTATTTCGACGTATGTTCAAGTACTCAGTTTGTTTCTTTTTTTTATTTCTCCTTTTTCCCCTCTGCGTTTATCGAGACGGGTTTAAATATATTATAACAATTATTATTATTATTATTATTATTATTATTATTATTATTATTATATATATATATATATATATATATATATATATATATATACTGTAAAGGTTGTTACAATGTTTTTTAAATTTCTAAAAAATCACCTGAGGATGAAGCCAAAACATAATGGGCTGGCTTCGAAATATGAAAAAAAAATTTTTGTGTAGTGATACTATGAATTTAAAAACATTGTAACAACCATTACAGTATAACGCTCTACATTTGTATCGAGCACTCTTTATAAAAGTAAATGCATGAACAAAAAGGTAAATAAACCTACGAGTTCAACAACTTAGTTACAGTATATATATATATATATATATATATATATATATATATATATATATATAATATTCCAGTTAATATGGTGTTGTTCGGCCGATCACAAATATAAGTTTCAACCTAGTAACACTCGCAGTCATCAATGCTTAATTAGCAGTGAGATTAGAGGTTATATCGTAGCTGTGTCGAGGTGTCCAAACAAGATTTAAGAACGTCACAGAATATCAGAAAAGATCATTTTATTAAAAATTAACTTTCACCTTTTGTTACTTATCAGCTTATGTGAGGTAATCCGAAAATAAGGCTTCATTTTTAATCATCCTGGCCGAGTTTTTGTGCTGTTACAGCTTTCAGTTGGTGACAGTCTGACAAAATGGCATCTGACATGAACGAAGTGTGCAAAATAAAAGGCTATCATTGCACCGAACAATAACTCATTGACGCTGGCTGAATGTTTATACTTTCCGTTTTGTTCGGATTTTGGCGCCTTCTGACTTTCCTGGTTTCGAGGTGAGGAAAGATACAAGTCTTCTGACAAAAATTTTCTTATTGTTGACCTGTAAAATATGCACAACTTGTGGTGATGGTAATTTGCTAATTCCTACAGTGTTGTGTTACCTGGATTTGTTATACTTTTCGTGAAATCAAAAATGGCATTACTTTCGAAACATGCTAGCATTATGATCCATGAACACATTGATAATATTGCTTTCGATGTGCCATATATATATATATAACCACTTATTAGTTTTAGTTAAAGAACAATGAAATTTCTTTGTTAAAACGCAAAGAATTTGATATTTAAAATTATGAAACTGGTATAGCAAAATAAACAAAAGCTCTTTATAAAAGCAGAAAGAATTCAGGCATTAAATTATTTATATTTTAAATACGTGTTGAAAACCAGAAAAATAGTTCAAAGCAGAGAAAAATCTAAATAAATAAATCTTTAACTAAGAATTTTCATTAGTCATTAACCAAATCTGTATATATATAAACTACTGACCAATTACACACACACACATGTGTGTGTGTGTGTGTGTGTGATTAAAATATAGTTATAAGGTATGGTATATGTATGAGTAGAAGTGCTTAATATCAGAGATAGAGCGTATGTATATATGAAAGTGGGCACTGTGGTCAACACCAAGCGGAAAAAGTCTGCTTCATGCTTGAAACCAATCTTCGGGGTTGAATATTGCATTCAAACAGTAAACATACAGTCGCCTTTTGATATTGACTTGGTATTGAGCACTCTTTATAAAAGTAAGTATGAACAGTTTTAAACTGCACTTTTACTCCCTTATATATATATGAATTGAGTTTTTCCTTATATATATATATATATATAAAAGAAAGCTCAATTTTCCTTTAAAAAATAGCATATTGCTCTGGATAACATCCGTTGAGCTCTCTATACAGATATAACACTAAATATTCTATATTCAGTAGATCTTGTTGGATTATCCTCGCCGTTCACGGACTAGACACACACACACACACACACACACACACACACACACATATATATATATATGTATATATATATATACATATAACTTTCCGGTGTACAGCGGCCGCTCACTGTTGATAGTGCCATGTGTCTTCCTACAATCTCTATGTAGTCGGAATTGAACAATTTTTATTTAAATATGGTAGGGAAAATTGGAATTTGAACGTTAAAAAACACCTTAACAATGAACTTATATGAATTAAAATACCCAAAACACAGTCTCTCTCTGTCTCGTTCTCTCTCTCTCTCTCTCTCTCTATATATATATATATATATATATATATATATATTATGTAGTAATATATGTTTATTGCTGGAATTTATAATAAAAACATTTTTCTACAAAAGAGCTGCTGTGTTACGGTACTATGAAATTATCTATAGTACCTCATGAGGCGGTATAGATAGTACCAAAAGACGACAGCTCATGTGTAATGGCAAAAAATGTTTTATCATAAATTTCAATAATAAAATATGTAAATATTGTCCCACTACTAATAGAGCACTTTTTAAAAGTAAATCCTACAAACTGTTAAAGTGTTATTCCATTAGTTCTCGCTTCTACTAAGATATATATATATATATATATATATATATATATATATATATATATATATATATATATATAATTTGTCCCAGTCATTATTTATTTAAACTATAATCACTTTGGTAAATTTTTTGATGTTTTTTCAGCACTGATGGTATTAGTTTTCTTTTGTTTCTATGGGAAAAAAATTTTCTTAGCTTACTTCCCCGTCAACCACCCCTTCCCTTTTTTTCCTTTCTTTTTTCTTTTTTCTTTTTTTCTTTTGTCCCCCCTACCACTTCTTTTTCCCTGACATGGCTAAATTTAATCTTTTAAACTCTCAATTCAGATAAGGGGGAGTGGATATCTTCTAATATGAGACATTAGTATCTGTCTGCTTCTCTGTTTACTTCCTTAAATTCAAAAATTATTAATCCCAGTCCATTTTATTTTCCTGTGAATAGATGTTATTTTTTTTTTTTTTTGACTTCTACCGGTATAAAATTTTTTGGCATTTGAATTTGATTAAATAAAATTTTCGTTTCGCCGTTGCTGACGAAGCGAAGAAATCTTCGTAGAAATTGCTATTCAACGGATTTAAACATCGAGATTTTTGTTATATATATATAACAGAAGGTCTTAAATGAGAAAAAGCAAAACATATTTATAGCTATTGCAGACATTTAGATGCTGCTTAAAGTTTCATGAACGTGGCAATAATCAGACAGACATTTAGAGTTTTTATTGCTAATCTTTTATTTATAGCCCAAATTCATAACCATATGTCAATCAGTTAAGTGCCATACGTGATACACGCTTGGGCGATCATGTCTCGAAAGAGACATGGCTGACTGGGCAGAAGATTATCCCGCAGGTAGACTGGTTGCCGACCAAGGTTATAGAACACAATCTTTCCTGCTATTTAACCCATAACTGGAAGGAAGAGACGGATTAATACCTTTCCCAGGGGTATTTGCGCGTAAGTGAATACAATGGATTCAGCTGGAATTCGAACTCGGCTCCCCGATTTCTCGTTTCGAGTCGATATCCACTGTACCACAACAATTGGCCGTAATACAGACTTCCGTATATTTATATTTGGACATGAAACTTTAAATAACAGCGATCGTTTTTGGAAAATCTATATAATTCTTTATATATATTTTTGTATATATATATATATATATATATATGCTAAGTTATAGCTCTTCCAAACATTTCTTATGACACTTGCAACATTACTGCTCCTGATAATGATTGAAATGATTGAAAATCGTTGAAAAATCGAAATGAATTTTGGACAGGTTATCAAGAGACAATATTATTGATCTGGATATATGACAACTTATTGGTAAAATGGAAAAATATAAAAAGCAGAATAATATAACAAACAGAACCTGTCACCTGAATTTAATAAAACTTGATTGATAGGATCTGTATAAAATTAAACTAAACTAAAAAACAATTATCCGTTATCATTTCCAAAATAGTTTACGATTCGTTAATTGGTACTCCAGCTTTCTGGAAAAAACTAAAATACTGATAAATATTTTGATTTCTTTTCTTTTCAGTCACATTGCGCACAGACCTAAAGCGCTGTTTAATCCGTTCTCTCTCTCTCATATATATATATATATATATATATATATACTATAAAAATTTATTACTTTTAATATAATAAATTTTAACAAATGATAAATAAATAAAATAAATTACTTTACGTTTCGAATATTATTCATACTTAAAACGTAATAAACTATTTAAACTATTTATAGACACACATACTCTCATATATATATATATATATATATATGTGTGTGTGTGTGTGTGTGTGTGTGTGTGTATTAGTCAGTCTCAGTTCAGGCGTCTGAAAACTGTGCTGTGTATGAAACTCCGAGTTGTGCTACCGGTGAGTAATAATATGTAGATGTATCAATATATAATTTATAATCCTGTTATTTGTATTACATCGAGCACTATTTCATTTAACCCCAGCAGTCAATGTGCGATATATATATATATATATATATATATATATATATATATATATATATATATATAAATTGAATTTATCTGATAAAGCCTACCTGAGATATCATAAACATTGAATTTTAAAATATTTTAGGATGCTTTCTGTTGATTCTTTTAAAAACATCTACACTATTCATTATTTGCCTCACATTTGAACAAACTGAATATTAAAATGAATGAAAGTTATTTTAGCATAGATTCTTTTGGTGATGAATTTTACAATAATTAAAATAATTTAATAATATAATACAGAAATTGTCTCATTATCTAATAGAATGGCAGGTTACAATGCAGTGTCCTTCATAGCATTTCTCAAGCGAATGAGATCGACTCGGCAGTGCCTAACTCCTCTCCAGGTAGCAAGGAACAAATAGTACAAACAGCAAAAGCATTACTAAACGCAAACTACTTTTCTCGGGATTCGAACTCTGTTCGTTGATTCGAGTTTTGTTTTTTTAACTGTTCAACCAACTTCGCACCTTCCTTGATTCGTGTAATTCCGACCTAAGAAAAGTTCATGTTTAGGATGTGCTTTCCGGTTTTTCTCTTTTCCAATCTTTTCACTCTTATGTAGCCCCCTGCGCATCAGTGGCGTTTTCGCCTTGCTTGGGGTGATATGATTTTTAAAAAAAGTATAATGTTTGCATTGAATATATATATATATATATATATATATATATATAAGAACACACACACACACACATATATATGTATATATATATATATATAAGAACACACACACACACACATATATATAAGAACACACACACACACATATATATATATAAGAACACACACACACACACCTATATGTATATATATATATGTATGTATGTATGTAGTATGTATGTATGTATGTATGTATAAGAACA
>JBBBDQ010001642.1:1660000-1870000 GCA_037127315.1 Ascarosepion bandense | reverse complement strand
ATTATATATATATATATATATATATATATATATTGTTTGTGTGTGTATGAGTATGTAAAATGCCCCTTTTGTGTTCATATAATCTTTTATTTAGCTTCCTTGAGGTTTCTCTTGTGTATTTTTTGTTGTGACAATAAGCGTCAACCATATATATATATATATATATATATATATATATATATATATATGTATATTAACTCTCAATCCCTAACGAACAGATAATAAATATTTCTTCACCGGAATTCTTGTTTGTTCGCCAAAATAACTTAATATTTATGAAGAGAAATGATAAGCTATTTTTTGTAAACTCTTTCGTCATGAATACAATTTCTGCAAGTGTCTTCATTTCAGCTAACCAATTTGATACGAACTCTGTCTTTTAATATTTACGATGTATATCTAGCATTATACATAATGACAGATTTCATAATAAAATTGTTATTAATCGAAGAATGTTGGGAAATTTGAAAGCTGTATTTATTTTATATAATAAATATATCATGTGAAATTCAGCTTATAATATCTGGCTATATTAGCATTTCTATTCTTATGAATGATTCTGTTGTACAGCTCTTGAGTCTTTCATCGTATTGTATTAAATCATTGATAGATGAATAGAGTCATAGATATTTTTAATTTCAAGTATATAAATATTCCCATGGTTCGTAAATTTATTTTTAAATTATTGTAGAGTAAGTGAGTGATTAGAACGACCGAAATTATAAAACAGCCGGGCAGAAACCAGGGGAACAATGAAAAAAGACATTGAAAACATTAGTAGGTAAAAACATGTAAACCTTTTTTTTTTTAATGTCAGAAGGGATTTAAAAACAGTCAAAACAAATAAAAGTAATAAACGCAATTATGGATTTAACAACAAGAAGATAATTTAAGCTTGTGTTGCGTATATAAATAATTTAAGAAAATATACAAAATATTAAAAAAATTGGTTGGAGGGATGAAAGCAAAAAAACTACTATAAATAAACATCATATAGAAAAAAATGACTTTTTAACTGTAATTTTAGTGATTAATGCAGAACTGTAGACCTGCTCTTTCAATGAACTTGTAAATCAGCATGACGACAAGACAACAGTAGAAGTTAGAGCAATTTTCTTAGTTTTGTAATCAGTAAATTTATAAGTCCCTTCAAAGATAAATGCAGAAAATTATTGCAGATTCTCGGGAAAATAATTGTTTTAAGTGATGAGGCTACAAGGGAATATTAAGTTTAAAAAGGAAGATACATTCAAGACAACATTCCATCATGTTTTACAAAGCTGACTGTTGCCAACCCTGCATAAAAAAAGGTTTTCAAAGGCACCAAATTAATGGAATGGTTTCTACCCTCTCTAGATATTAACAGAAAACAAGTGATAGAATGTCAATCAATTGATTCGTTTTCTATGGCTCGTCAATCCTTTGGGAGAATGTTAAGTTCATCTTAATGCGTAAAATAATAAAATTATTTCTTCCGGTTTATGTAATTCTGTGTTAAACAGAAATTTGTTTTGGTGGCCATTGTCGTATTTTCGCCTTGCACTTAATTTTTGTAATACCTACAAAACAATTATAAATATTCTTTATAAGGACAGATATTATAATCGGAAATTCACATAACATATTATTCATATAAATGACTTTATAAACATTGGTTGGTTAATACCAATTTTAGTGCGAAATATTAACCAGGATTGTAACATCCGATATAGTGGAATTTGTTTTTACTGCTTATCAACCTTTTGCAGGTTATTTAAAGCTAGAAAATATTTTTCACATGGTAAGAATTGTTTTGAAGATAGTAATGATTTGCTTTACAATTATTCCATAGCTGTGAGAGTAAAGAGATAGATTCATACCTTCCCCAAGGGTATTTACCTGTAGGCGAATATAATAAACACAATTAGAATTTGGATCCTATTCTCAATTACAAGCTGTTATCCATTACATAAACCACACATCTAAGCTTACAGCGGTATTCCCAAGCGGTCACCCATCTAGGTAGTGACCAGGTTCGACGTGGCTTAACTTCGGTGATCGGATGCGAACCTATTTTTCAACGTGATATGGACGTAGGCTTGGCAATGTAAAAGGGAAGTTTGAGTTTTAGGAAAATCTTTTCTCTCCTAAACTTATCGCATCGAAATGGTATAAAAAATAGTATTAACAAAGCTTACGAGTGTTTTCATTTTGTGTTAACTGCAGAAAGAGATATTAACGTTATTCAGGTAGAGATGTAAATCCTTTGACAAGTCATCGCTGAGTGTAGCTTCGAGGTAAGATACCTGAAATGTCACATCCTTGGTTGTCTATCATGTATTCACAAAGTTGAAACCATAAAAACACTTCAACGCAAAACCATTTTTTTATTCCTTCAGTGTTTTTCTTTAGTTTTCAGACTTCTCCAGAGAAATTTAACTTCCAATTGGTTTGAAAATCTTCCATGAAGGTATTTTGTAATTCACTGACTATATTGTTGACGATAAATCTACAAACTGGGTTTAAGTTTCATTCAAAAAGTTTATATAAATACAATTAATGATGAGTGTCACGCATTTTTAGTTTCTTGACGTTTTGTAACATGTCAATGGTCGTGTATATATTAACGATACTTAGTTTTATCTAGTGCGAAAGCAAGTTAGCGTTGAGTAAAGAAGTTTGCTAATCTTCCGAGGGTGGAAAGAGGATCTGTTTTGAAAATCAGAATTCGAAATTCTAGCTTTTATCGGTGCTAGAAATCCAGTGACTGTCTCTTGTCAGAACTGCACAGTCATCTTAATAACAAGAAAGGACCAAAGTCAGGAGCTTAGTATATGGCATATAAAATATCAGATGCGTATCTGCGCATTGAATGATCTCTTCTGTGCTTATAAAATTTGCTATTGTGAGACGCAGTTATTATTGTGATAGATATTTTTTGCTTGTTATTAATGACTGTCAGCAACAAAATATAAAGAACATTGGCGTAGAAAGCTGGCTAATATTAAACATAATAACTTAAGTAGAAAGATTAAGATTTTTTCATAACTGTCATCCTTATATATTATTATAATGTTAAAGATAATAAGAAATATTAAGTATTCTATATTTCTTCTATAAAATATTTCTTACTCCACTTCCCCAGCTTAAAAATATCAAATTTGTTTTCATTAAGTCTTGTTTTTCATTAAAAATATCGTTTGTTACCTACACGCTAATCAAATAAGGTTTCGGTAATTAAGCTTAATGAGTTAAGTAACAAATAGGTTGCTTCGCACGTTGGGAATCGTGGGTAGGGGTAGGAGCAAAGCTGACTCAGGTAGGGTGGGTGGGGTGGAAGTGTTGTGTAACAGCGGTGGGTGTTGGCGGTAAAGTGACCATGGGTGGAGGTATCGAGTAAGAACAAGTGTGAGAGGGGCTATCATCGTAATCATTATTATTATTATTATTATTATTATTATTAACAATAACAAGTAAAAACTTGTAAACACCGATGCGATAATAAGCGTCCATTATTACTACACGCACGATTTGTTCGCATGTCGAACCTGTTACTACTGCTGCTGGTACTTCCATCGTCATCATCGCGCTAGCTAGTTATCTGTAAATAGCACGTAAATTGACCCCATCGCTTCAATTTTCAGAAAAATAAATTAAATAAACTCAAACGCCTATCGGCTCGTGGTTTGCTAATATGTGAAGATGAGTCTCGCCGCGCCATTGGAAGTTTTTGATTGAAGGCAGTGTGGGTTGTTATTTTTACAGCAGGAGTGCTCTGGACTTGGCATACAACTTACTTGTTTGTACGTCACAGTTTCAGTTTTGGGAAGTATATAGACAGAGACACAAGGCTCTTCTACCTTCACTCGACAAGAATCAAGATGTTAAAAAATATATACAGACACATACAACAATAACCGAAAATTAGGACGTCAGCTTTTAAAAGCACAATGTGTTATTATCACCCTACAACATAAACAAACCTCTTCAATGTTTTCAGGCTACCAAGAAAACATGACATGTTTGAACACAGTTATTTATTTTAATGCTGTCGCATTGTTTCTAAGCCTTTCTACCTTTTTTTCTTCGTATTATTACTGTCGCAAACTGAAGTTTACGCCATATTATAGGTCAATGAAATTGTGGTACAGGCATTATTACTATGAAATCTTATAATCTTAGTGACATAGCGAGTAGTCGCTGTATGCAAACATTATTTGGAACATTTTCTTACCTGCTACCCCGTTCATCATTAGGGACTCGGATAAGCTGATGGACGCTGGAGATGAATTCAAGTCCATGCCTTCGTCTATGTCTGGCCTCCAGAAATTTGTCTCTTCTTTTCCTCTGTGTTTTCGCCTCTCTGAATGCCGACTAGCTTATATTCACGCCATTGGACGGTTAGAGAATCTCCGCCGTAAGATAAAAGCTTGCTAACTATTGGTTAATTGGAACGGCTGGCGCGTGCACCGGGGCTTCCCGAAAAAGGGGGAGGTAGAGAGAAAGTCAAAGACAGAGAGAGAGAGAGATAGTGCGAAGGGGATGGTTTGGGTGATGGGTTGAGGGAGAGAGAGAGAGAGAGAGATAGAGTTGATCAATGGGTGGAGTGGTATGAGGAAACGAGAGACGGTGGGGTGTGAAAAAGAAGTGACAGAGAGGGAGGAAACGAATGACGAACGGATAGACAGGATAGAAATGAAAGGAGATGAATGAAAGAAGAAAGACGGAAGATGAAGAGAAAAGAAAAATGTGTAGCACAGAAGAAGAAGAAGAAGAAGAAGAAGAAGGAAGATCAATAATATCAATATACTTTTAAATAAAAGAAATAATAAAGAGGAACAAAATTAAATTGAATTATAAGAATTATCTTTTGTGGGATAAGCGGTAAAAATGCTGACTGACCCACAGAAGGAAAAGATAAAAGAAATAAAAATAAACTAAAAAAAATTAGGAAAAACAATGACTGCGTTTTTGTAGTAAAAAAACAAGAGATAAAAAAAAAACTATGAAAGCTCAGAGTGATCGAAAATAATTTCTAAACTGATAAAGACCGTCGAACAGAGAAGAAATAGATTAATGAAAGAATGAATGAATCGAATAAAGAAGAAATAAAACAACGAAAAGCGAAAAAAAAAGACGCTTTCCATTGAAAACTGTGTTATTGTTACCGCTGTTTGCAAGGGAGGAGGCCGAGAAGCGAAACCTATTTGGTTGGCAAGCTGCGAACGGAGAGTAAGGAGAAGTGGAGTGGAGAGTAAGGATAAAACAGGAGTAAGCAGGGGGAGATTAACGAGATGAGAGCGAAAAGATGCAATGAGTGTACAGGACCAAGAGAAGAGAAAAATGAAAACAGAGGTGTACTTGAAGCCACAGAGAGAGAGAGAGCGGCAGACATGTACGCTGCAGAAATAAGGGCTGTTGTAGTTTGTGGAGGTTGCTGCTGAGTAGACGTAGTCATTCAAGATGAAAGAGGGGATGGTGGGAGTGGTGCTCTCAGCAAAGAGAGTCGTGACAGTAATGGAGTATTAGTATTGGTAATAGCAGTTGAAGTAATGGTAGTAGGTAGGGGCTCGGTGCAGGTGTTGGGAGAAGTAGGAGTTGATGTGGCACGTGGCGCTGGTTGGCCCTTCGTCCGTCTACATATTTCATTTACTTTTATCTATCTCTTTCTTTATATATATATATATATATATATATATATATATATATATATATATATTGTTATCTACTCTCCTGCTGATTACTCTTTTCTCTTCCTGTTCATTATTATTTTTTCTGTCCGTTACTAATTCTTCCATACTCTGTATCACCTTGTGTCTAGTATCTTAGTGACTTTACTGCCTTGCATGGGGTGATGGCTATTTTCAAAAATACAAACATATATATATTTGAAGTAATATATATATATATATATAATGTGACAAACTACATAATAATATTGGTTCTTAATAGCAGTTGTGGTTACTGTCTAAAAGTTAATCAAAATATTTTCATAGTGAAATAAGTGTCATTTGAATATAATTGCTTAATACAATTGTTTCTCACACTTATAGCATTTAGTCTTAATTAGGAAGGAGATTGATTACTTTTCAAATAAGAGATTCTGTAACTCTCTACCTTGAGTGGCTCTTGGGCATTGTAGAGAGTGGACGATATTGTAAAAGAAAAAGAGCTATAACGAGCAAAATGTGCATAATTTAGGAGAGTATACACCCATCTCACTCTATCTTTCTGTTTTCTGCTCTCCTTCTCGTTCTCTCTCTCTCTCTCTCTTTCTCTCTCACTTGCCTTCGCTCCTCCTCCTCTCTCTCTCTCTATATATATATATATATACTGTGCAAAGTATTAGGACAGGAACTATTTTATCTTTTATGAGGCATATTGACAGAAAATAAACAATTTAATTAAAGTAATTTTATTTGATTTACTCAGCAAATGCTTTAATAAGAAAAATACTTGTTACAAAATAAATTTAATATTTATTATAATAGGCTGTTGCTTTGATCACAGCTTTCATTCTGTCAGGCATTGACATCACAAGCTTCTTCAATGTATCTAATGGTATCTCCTGTCAAGCAGCTTGTATTTGTTCCCAAAGTGTGTCTTGCAAAGTAACATTAGATTTATCAATTCGAAAGGCGGGGGGAATGAGAAAAAAGTCAGTCATATCCAAAGGTAATGGAATAATGAGTAATTTCAAAATAACTTGTTTAATAAAAAATAGGAAAAATTAAATATAACTTCTTTTTAATACATTTCTATTATACCTAGTTTTAAACAATCAACATTTATTAGTAATTTACTTGGCTTTTCACCCTGTATTTGAATTTCAGTGAGGCTTTTAGGAAAATCACCCCTAACCTAATACATTTGCATACTAGCAGTAGTGTGCAAAAGTGTTAGGACAGGGTGATTTTAAACTTTATTTTGATGCCTCTTAAAAGATAAAATAGTTATTGTCCTAATACTTTTGCACAGTACTGTATATTTATATATATATATATATATATATATATATATATATATATATTCCATTTTTAAATGAGTTATTTCGTTACCCAGGTTTCTACCATAAGTGGTGTCTTCAGGCGATTTTTAATAACTGATTTTATCGTTTACCGTTTTTTTTTAGTTTTTTTTATTCACAAATTAGTACTAGTCTCCCTCTATTATGACCAAAAACTAAGTATTAAACAATCAATACATACACACACACACACACACACACACACACACACACACACACACATATATATATATATATATATATATATATATTGGATGTCTAGCCACACTAATGAGCTGTAATACAGCGAAACAGACTTGTATGTGGATGACTAATAAATAAATATATATATATATATATATATGTGTGTGTGTGTGTGTGTGTGTGTGTGTGTGTGTGTGTGTGTGTGTGTGTGCGAGCGCGCGTGCAACTTAAATTATCTCACAACCATGCAGATCGTCATCCAGGGTATTTTTCCGGGTAATGTGGGACATATCTCCCTTTCAAGTAATATTCATCAGATTACATGGAACAACAAGAAGTAGTAACTGAGTTCTGACATAATTAACTGGGAGAAGTGGGTTCATGCCTTTTGTGATTGAATCAGAGCAAAGCTAAAACAAACAATATTTCCCGGAATGGAAATACATTTTGGTGTTGACAAAATGAAATTCATTCATCATTTTTGTTGGAATACCTTTCACATTTTTCAAATTTTTCATCAGTTAAATTTGAATAATTCTTGCTCCAGTGTTTGAACTCAGCTTAAAAGCAAGAACACAAACACGTTTGCAGCTCATTTTTCAAATATATCAATAAAATCTCCAAAAACCTTACGCAAAAATGTATGTATATGTGCGTATGTGTGTGTGTGTGTGTGTGTGTGTGTGTGTGTGTGTGTGTGTGTGTGTGTGTGTGTGCAGTTGAACATTTACTTTATTATAAAAGAAGAGGGGACAATATAGGAAATATACCAGTTAGAGACATTGACAATATGAGTATATGAATCAAGACTGTTAGATGCGATCTTCAAACCATATCTGAAGATTGCCTAAAGACGTGAAACTGACAGTCACTATGCATTGTTGAACTTACATAGTTACTGTTTGTCAATTTGTCTGTCTGTCTGTCTGTCTGTCTGTCTGTCTGTCTGTCTAGATAGATAGATAGATAGATAGATAGATAGATAGATAGATAGATAGATATGAGCAGACCGAGGTAAACAAAAAATTCTCAAACCAACTAACTTCCAAAAATCTTACTAGAATTTCTTTTCAAATCAGGCTGTGAATATTTCAGTGTACCATCAATATATATACATTGTGTATTAGAATTTACTTTCGTTTCATATATCTATCTATATATATATATATATATATATATATATATATATAGATAGATAGATAGATAAACAAATATGAACAAATATTTAGAATAGATAGATAGATAGATAGATAGATAGATAGATAGATAGATAGATAGATATCCAAAACGAAAGTAATTTCTAAGGAATTAATGGATTTTATTTTTAATCGGTCATTTTAAACAATGAAAACTACATCTCCCGAATATGCAGACCGGTAAACGTAATTTACACTGTTCAAAATAAATACGAAAAAGCAAGGAATCTACTTGACCACGTGTATCTACAAAAAATATTCTTTCAAGTGATATATATATATATATATATATATATATATATATATATATATATATATTTAATCGTATCACCCCGAGCAAGGCGGTAACGCCACTGATGAGCAGGGGGCTACGTAATATTGAGGAGATTGGAAAAGAGAAAGCCGGAAACCACATCCTAAACAGGGAACAAGGAATGAGCCTCCTAACCTATTCAATAGACATGGGTGGAGTGTGAACCGGGCGATAGATAGATCTATCTACTCCAATTAAAGATCTATCTACTCCAATTAGATCTATCTACTCCATCTATCTACACCAATATATATATATATATATATATATATATATATATATATATATATATATTGTTGAATATAACAGACAATGAATGTCTATTATGTTTAATCATGAGCCGTTCTAAATGTCGTATTTGGGCTTTAATTTCAGGTAAAAATAAAGACAAAAATTGTCCAACATTTGGATATGTTTTATTATGCTGGTTCTAAGCTTTCGGCTCACATGATCCTTCTTCAGAGAAGTTACAGGGATGTTAACATAAAGACATCTACCAGCACAAAACCAGCATTTATTTTGACCTGAAATTAAAGCCAAAATACGATGTTTAGAATGGCTCATGATTGAACATAATAGGCATTCATTGCCTTGTTATATTTAACAAAATATGTTTAGAAAATTACCTACTGCCTCGATACACTAAAAAAAAATATATAAATATATATAAATATAGAGAGTCAAGTTTCAATCATGGCTAAAAGTAATTGGATGTCTAACCGTACTGATGAGCCGTGATACAGCGAAACAAGACTGTCTATATATATATATATATATATATATATATATATATATATATATATATATATATATATAAGTGAGGTTGTAAAAATTATGCTCGTGTCGAAAAACCTTCCTCGAAAACTATCGAAGAAAAAAAATGGTTTTAAAAAAAGAAAGAGCTTAGTATATGAACGTCAGTCAAAAGACTTCAGACCGAGATCAGCACGAAGCCCAAAAAACCCCGATACGAGTAATCAACTAACAAAAAGTTCTCAAGTGGATGTAGAACAAAAATATATAAATAAATAAAAACCTAATGAGCCAGACGGACCTACCTAGATTTCACCTAAACGGATCGTCAGGGAAGGCTATATATATATATATATATATATATATATATATATATTTTAATCATTTCACCCCGAGCAAGGCGGAAATGCCACTGATGTGCGCGGGGGGCTACATAACTGTAAAAAGATTAATTAGAAGAGAGTGAAGAGTACAGACCTGTTAGAAAAGAGCAATAGAAAGATGAGAATGCAGGTGTGATGACAGTTACATGGGTGGAGGGAAAGGGAAGAATATACGGGTTGGGGAGAGAGCTAGAATCCAGTGGTTAATAGATGAGTATTGACATTGCATTTAAATTCTTGGAGGTTGTAGCCATCAGGAAAGCAAGAATATGGGAGCGAGTTCCACAGTGGGGAAGTGCGAGAGAAGAAGCTGCAGGAGTATATATATATATATATATATATATATTAAAAACGACTGACAATTTAATGAGGTTATGTTTTTTATGTAAATTCTTATAATTTTCATTCTTCTTTTCTGGGAATGTAGAATTTTTTTTCGTATGTAGAAATTGGTAGCTATAAGCAAGAGAAATCTTCCTCTGGAAACATTATAGAGAAATATACAACTCCAATCGACAAAAACAAAATCAAAAGAAAATAATTATCTATTATAACATATTTTTAACTGCTAACCTCATTGTCAACAATTAAAACCCACTTGCAAGATTCAAATTACAGAAAACCAATATTATATGCGAACTGAATTGTCCCTTAATGAACTGTGTTCCTAATCAATCCAAAATTCATAAATAATTACATTGAATATGTTACAACATGCTTAACAGGAAGACACACCTTACATCTCTCTGACCATAGCTCAATTGAGTATCATCTGAATACACAAAGAGATCTACCAAACTCCACCCACAACATACACGTTGATAATACAAATAAAATAGCCTCACCGACATGTAAAATGTATGGTGAAAAATTATGGAATAATTATTACTAAAGAAGAAAAAAACCAACACTCAGTAATATCTACTATGAACACGGCCACAATGTGCTGACCATGTTTAAAAAATAAATAATTCCTATAACTCTAGATACATGCATAAAATGATTCATACTGGTACCTTGGTGAAAGGTATTAATCCGTCCCTTCCCACCAGTTATGGGTTAAATATCTGAGGTCTGCTGTTCAAGCCATCCGTGGCAAACTTCTGTAACGATTGCTTGTTATCAGCAGTTCCAAAAAGGGTGGATGGTGCTACACAAGCTTACACAACTTAAAACAATTCTTTGTGTAGCAGTTTAACACAGTTAGACACTCATACATCGAAATCGACGGGAGAGTCCATAATAATATATATATATATATATATTTATATATTCCATTTCTAAACGAGTTATTATAAGCTTAATAACTCGTTTACAAAGAGAAAATATTCAAAAGTTCTACAATATTATTGTATTGAACACTTTTAATACAAATTTCCACTGGTCTAATCTTATTATGACCAGAAAATAAGTAATTAAACAGTCAATATATATATATTGACTGTTTAATTACTTATTTTCTGGTCATAATAATACAATATGAGGAGTGTATATATATATATATATATATATATATATATATATATATGTATGTATGTATATACACTCTTCATATGTATTTTTATTAAAATACGTGAGGATATATATATATATATATATATATATATATATATATATATATACACTAGCAGTAAAGCCCGGCGTTGCTCGGGTGTATTGAAAGCTTTAAAACTAATCCATGGTCCTGGAGCTCAGACTCTTTGAATGTTAGCACGAAAGACTAAAAAGCAATAGTTGTTTCCAGTTAAAGCGAAACCGTAGACTGAAAGAAAAATAAATGGATGTAAGTCAAAGTTTGATTTCCTGGTATCGATATCAAACAAGGTTTTTCGTCGTAAACTGAATTTTGAAAGCTAAATAAGTCCTCTGAGTAAATGGTAAATAATATAAATGGTATAATGGTATAATGGCTGAGTCTAAGAACGACAATCATACCTACTTAGAGCCAAACCCGAAGCAAAAACTAAAATAAAAGGACTGAAAAAGAATACAGACATACAGGCAGATAAACAGACACACACAGAAGCATCTTGCTTTATATATATATATATATATATATATATATATATATATATATGTTATCGATTTTCTGCACTATTGTAAGAACTGCAACCTTGAAACATCTGAATATCGTTTCTTATGTCTTTGTCTATGAGTGTATCAAATTTGATTAAAATCGGACCACTCCTTCTATAACCTGATGTTTTCGATTATCGATTTTCGATATTTCTCGGGGATACCGCGACACAAAACCTAGCTAAGAACACTCGCAGACGCTTATAGTACAACTGTGTAAATTTTCAAGAAAAGCGGTTCAGCCGTTTCAGAGTCTATAGGTAGCGACCACACACACACACACACACACAGAGAGAGAGAGAGAGAGACAAAGTCCTATTTATAAATAAGTTTAGATTAGATTAGCTAATTTGGAAATTAGTTATTCCCGCAACATAGGCTTCAACCATTCGTTATCTTCAGGCGATTTATAATAATTCATTTTTCTGTTTTACAAACCTACAAACAGAGATTTCTTACGAACGCGTGACTAGAATTTTTTAACAATCGAAAACTTTAAAAATTAGGGACGAATTATTTAAGCATCCTAAAACACTTTCATCCATGTTTGTATGATCCTCGTATGAATTTACAGGTTGATTACGTCTGGATATTATTTCTGATTTTGCATTTAGTAACTTTTTTCTGGGAACAACATAATGGTTAATTACTCCTTCTGGCACAATCTGCATACATTGCCCCCGTTGTATGGTTTCGCTATTTTCACTATACTCCAAGTTATATCAGGGTTTTTCTATTTTTCACTTTTAATTTCCACACGTGGTTAACCCGCTTGGTTACAATTTTTTAGGTTTTCCAGTTTAAACCTACATTTAAACTGGAAAACTTCAAAACTATGTTTTGGTTGATATATATATATATATATATATATATATATATATATATATATATAACAGAAATAGGGTTGTTCCAACGAGAGAAATTAGTATAGAAGAAAAAGTTAGAGAAGTTGTGAACGTTTTGTTTAAAGTGTAGATTTATTGTTGCTATTATTATAATCATTACTTGCTTTTTGTATGATGTATTCTTCTTCTTCTATGCGCCCTGTCCCTTCAGGACGTAAGCGATCATGGCCTTCTACGTTTCCCTATTCCTGGTGGTTCTGAGCATGCCTTCTCCTGTTACACAATGCAATCCTCGTTCCGTCATCCACCTGATCAGGTCCTTCAAATATGCTATCCGTTGCTTTCTCCTGTCTCTTTTTCTCTCTGTCTGGCCTGTTAGTATCAGATTCTCCAAGCCCTTCTTCCTCATTGTATCAGCAACTTCAGTTGTCTCTTCCTGATGCTCAGTATTAATTTCCTTTTTGTTTCCATCATTTCTAAAACTCTATTTGCTCACATGCTCAATCCATGATATTCGCAGCGTCCTTCTGTAGAACCACATTTCAGTTGCTTCAAGTTTTTCCTTCGTCTTTGCTGATATTGTCCAGCATTCACTACTATATTGAAGGACAGTAATCTCTTCCTAGTTTCTAGCAAAATTGTCCTGTTTCTTAATACTTTACTCAACTTCTGGAATGCTTCATTCGCCAGGCCAATTCACATTCGGATCTCTTTGTCGCACTTCCTGTTTTCTGTTATAACGCTTCCTAGCTATTTAAATTTTTGTACCTGCTTGATTCTGGTACCTCTGACCTGTATTTGGCATTTTGGCCTGCACTTTTTACTGATGACCATTGATATTTTTGTCGTTACACGTGTTTCATGCCTAAAATTGACACTATTTAGGTGAATAAACTTGTGACGTCACATATCGAGATCCGTTTGTTTTTCTGATGGCCAAGGTATCGTATATAAATAGACAAGTCAAGTGGTAAGTAAGTCAGAAAGTTCATATAGGCGCGTGCCTGTTTTTTTATGATTATATATATATATATATATATATATATATATATATATATATAGCCTTTGAGATTTCACTCGCCCAATTGACGCAGTCGATTAAAAACTTAATTGGGGGATTAAAGTTTATTGCTTTACTCGCTCGTGGCCGATTAAAAATCCCAAGGAAAATCTGATTTCTTTTATAACCCAAACGTGTGCCATTGAAGATTCTAAAGTTACTTAGAATGAACTATGATGACATTATTGAACTCTTTAGTCTCGCTTTTATCGTCTCGGTCAGTGTAAACATTTGTTTAATTAACGTTTCCAGAGTGGAGTCAAAATGTCTTTGTCACCCAGATTAAAGACGCTCACAGATTTTTAGAAAAATATTATTTTTTTGGAAAAATATTATCCTTGACACAATATCTCTATTTTTATTCACGCTTACGAAAAGTAAAAACGAACATTTGAAAGAAAGAAAGAAAAAAATAATACGCATAAAATAATACGCATAATTCTTTCAACCACACACCGAAAAATAAATTATAAAAGTAAGTTTTTATAGAAAATCATTGAGAAAATCAGATTTGTTATTTTTCATCATCTTTCAGATGGAGGTTGTAGTCAAACTGAAGAAAGAAACTACGAATTCATCTACCTCTACTCAATTACTAAAAACAAAAAACAAAAAAAAAACGAAAAAGAGCATATCAAGATGTTAAAAGGGCTCAAACTTAATAAAAACAAAGTTTTTTATCATCAGAATGTTTATGCTTAATAGGAAAGATCAAATTTTATTTGTATAATTTTGAAATTTTTAAAAAATCCTTTCTAGCACGTTCGAAATTTTAATTAAAATTTCAATTTTAGTTTTCCGTCAGATTCACGCTATGTTTACGTAAGGCGACTATTAAGAAAATGGAGTCGGTCAAGTAAAATGATTTGGGGGCGAGTAAATTTTCCCTCGCTCTCGATCACCGGTCGAGGGATTTTCTTTTTCAAATCTGAAAGTCTATATATATATATATATATATATATATATATATATATATATATATATATATGTATATATGTTATCATAAATCTACATTCATGATGTCCGGTGTTACTGATGATAATTGTTAAATGTTGTAAACGTTTTATACTAGAATACTAATCATCGGTGTTTGGTAGGACCATAGATTATATGTAGTTGCATTTTCATCCTGTTTATAATTAGGATGAAAACCTAACATAAAACCAAAATATTAACTTGAATCACCAGAAATGTGATTTTCCGGAAGGTTACTAAGAATCTGATGATACAAAGTTTCAGAGAAAATGAAAACAAAAAGAACACTTACACTTTGCATCAGAAAGATACAGTTAGAATTTCCAAAACGCTTAATGAGAAAAGAGAGCTTGGAAAATTTGGCACTAACAGAACGAACTGAAGAGACAAAGCAAAGGAACACATAACGAATTTTTGTTCATGGTTAGCAGAACCGAAATTAGGAAAGAGCAAAATATGGAACTTTGCGAAGAACTACTTAAGATACAATATTATGGAGAACCATATTCGTCAATGTCCGGAAGAAGAAGAAGAAGAAGAAGAAGAAGAAGAAGAAGAAGAAGAAGAAGAGAGAGACTTGAAAACCATCGCACTACGTTCTTTGTGTCCCGATTGTCATATTAGTTCTCTTTATTTTACGTTTAAATCATTTTTAGATCAAATAAAATATGGCTATTTTTATTTCTTTTTTCTGTTGAATTATTAAATTTATTTATTTTTACATATATTTTTTTAATCATATCACCCCAAGCAAGGCGATAACGCCACTGATGCGCAGGGGGCTACGTAAGAGTAAAAAGATTGGAAAAGAGAAAGCCGGAAACCGCATCCTCAACAGAAAACAAGGGATGAGCCTCTTCACCTGTTCAATAGACGTGGGTGGAGTGTGAACCGGGCGATAGTTTAGTCTATCTACCCCAATTGAAAAAAAATAAAGAAAAGAAAAGAGAGAAAGGATTGGAAAAGAGAAAACCGGAAACCGCATCCTAAACAGGAAACAAGGAATGAGCCTCTTCACCTGTTCAATAGACGTGGGTGGAGTGTGAACCGGGCGATAGTTTAGTCTATCTACTCCAATGAAGTCTATCTACTCCAATGTTATTTTATTTATATTTTATTCACTTTTCTTCAACCTCGTTTTCTGCATATTGTCTTCTCGGTCAATTTGCAGCTTTCTTTAGTTCTGCCTCGGTTTAACTGACACTGCATGTTTTGCTTTTGCTTGGGTCATCAGAAAGAAATTTGGACTTCACCGAACAAATCAATCGAAAACTTGTGCAAAGCAATAAAATTAGAAGCACTTCAAGGTAAAATGGCGCAACTGATTAAGAGTCAATTAAAACTGGATGTTCATTTGACGCTTTCTTAATTAAAGACAATAGAAATTATACAGAATTAACTAAATAATTCAATAAGGAACAAATCATACGACTTCCACCGATCTAGCTCTATTTATCTTTCTCGCTCATTCATATATATATATATATATATATATATATATATATATATATATTCCTCTTACGTATATGAGACTGTCCTATTTTAAGTTATTATAAAACATCTATGTTTACATAAAACATATATATATATATATATATGTGTGTGTGTGTGTGTGTGTGTGTGTGTGTGTGTGGAGAGAGAGAGAGAGCGAGAGAAAGAGAGTGGATTGAGATAGATAGATAGATAGATAGATAGATAGATATGAACAGAATGAGATAGATAGATAGATAGATAGATAGATAGATAGATAGATAGATAGAACAGAATGAGATAGATAGATAGATAGATAGATAGATAGATAGATAGATAGATAGATAGATATGAACAGACTGAGATAGATAGATAGATAGATAGATAGATAGATAGATAGATAGATATGATATGAACAGACTGAGATAGATAGATAGATAGATAGATAGATAGATAGATAGATAGATAGATAGATAGATAGATATGAACAGACTGAGATAGATAGATAGATAGATAGATGGTGAAAAGTTATTGGAACGTTTCTATTTCTTTTGACTCGTCGAGATCTTTTCAGCACCACATATCTATTTATCTATCTATCTGCCTGCCTGTCTGTCTGTCCGTCTGTTTCTCTCTCTCTATATATATATATCTTTCTCCCTATATATTTGTGCCTGTGTGTATGTTTTTGTACATATATATGTATGTGCAAAAATATGAATACATACATATATTTGTACTCATATATTAAATTCATATTTATAATTTGTGAATATATATTTATTTACAATTTATGGATATATATTAAATATTTATTTTATATGTATATAGATGTATATATATTTAGAATATACGCACACACTCATATATATATATATATATATATATATATATATATTAATCATCTCACCCCAAGCAAGGCATTCCACTGCCACTATTGCGCATGAGGCTACATAGGGGAAGGTAAAGAGAAGGCGTGGTTAGACATAGGGAATGTCAGGAGGAAGGTGACAGATGAGTAAGGATACCGAGGATGAGGGTTGGGCAGATGGGAAGAGTGTTTGATAGAATGGGAGCAGGTTAGTGTGTTAGGAGGTGTCTATTGACCTTACATTTAAACTCCTGGAGATTGTAGCTGTCGGGGAAGCAATCGTTTGGAAGAGAATTCCACAGTCGGGAAGTGCGAGGAAAGAAACTGTTGGAGTAGAAGTTACGGTTGCATTTTATCGGTTTCACTGTAAAAGGGTGGGATCTAGTTGCTAATCTAGTATCTCGTTCAAATACGTATTTAGGGGGCACTAGTGATCTAATTTCATCGGAGCAGAAGCCGTGAAAGTATTTATAGAAGAGACACAAGGAAGCCACGTCGCGCCGGTGGGAGAGAGACTGCAGGCGGTCTGCCAAGTCGATATCTATCACATTACAGACCCTCCTCTGAACCTTATCGAGAAGCCCGAGGAGAACAGCGGGGGCACCCGACCAGATATGGCAGCAGTATTCAATGCACGGGCGGATGGTAGATTTATAAATGTGCAGGATAGATTCAGACGGAAAAAACTTCCGGGCCCTACACAGAGAACCGACTTTCATAGCAGCGGATTTTGCAATGGATTCGATATAGTCATTCCATTTGAGGTCCGCTGAAAGTGTGAGACCAAGGAGGCGCAGTGTTTTACTCTCTGGGAGGCAAGCCTGGTCCATGCTAATGGGAGGTAGGTGAGATTGTCGATGATGGTTAATTGAGAGTAGCTTCGTTTTAGAAGCATTAAAATTTACTAACCATTTCTTACCCCAGTTCAATATGGATTGGAGGTCTTTTTTAATCTCGGCTGCGAGGTTAGCTTTGACGCATACACCAGATTTTTGTAGGAGGCGAGAGTAAACTGTGGTGTCATCGGCGTACAAACCTATTTGGGCTCTTATGGAATCAGGGAGATCATTAATGTATATATATATACCATGGCAAGTTAGACTTACATGAAAATTGCTAGCTGAATATCTATTTGAAAGTTGTTAAATTAATGCCAACTTAAAGTTACTGAATAATAAATCAAACAGAATATTTATATTCCAATATTTGTCTTTCCTTTATTGTGTATATAGGAGAATGTTAAGAAAGGTTATTGGCCCGACTAAGTTCACAGAGACTAATCAACTAAACAAATAGCGTCCATTTACAGAACTGTGCAAAAGTATTAGGACAATAACTATTTTATCTTTTAAGAGGCATCAAAATAAAGTTTAAAATCACCCCTGTCCTAACACTTTTGCACACTACCGCTAGTATGCAAAAGTATTAGGTTAGGGGTGATTTTCCTAAAAGCCTCACTGAAATTCAAATACAGGGTGAAAAGCCAAGTAAATTACTAATAAATGTTGATTATTTAAAACTAGATATAATAGAAATGTATTAAAAAGAAGTTATATCTAATTTTTCCTATTTTTTATTAAACAAGTTATTTCGAAACTACTCATTATTTTATTATTCTTGGATATGACTGACTTTTTTCTCATTCCCCCCGCCTTTCGAATTGATAAATCTAATGTTACTTTGCAAGACACACTTTGGGAACAAATACAAGCTGCTTGGCAGGAGATACCATTAGATACATTGAAGAAGCTTGTGATGTCAATGCCTGACAGAATGAAAGCTGTGATCAAAGCAACAGCCTATTATAATAAATATTAAACTTATTTTGTAACAAGTATTTTTCTTGTTAAAGCATTTGCTGAGTAAATCAAATAAAATTACTTTAATTAAGAACTATTTTATCTTTTATAAGGCATCAAAATAAAGTTTAAAATCACCCTTGTCCTAACACTTTTGCACACTACCGGTAGTGTGCAAAAGCATTAGGACAGAGGTTATTTTCCTAAAAACCTCACTGAAATTTAAATACGGGGTGAAAACCCAAGTAAATTGTTAATAAATATTGATTATTTAAAACTAGGTGTAAAAGAAATGTATTAAAAAGAGGTTATATTTAATTTTTCCTATTTTCTATTAAACAAGTTATTTTGAAACTCCTTTGTTGAACATCTATGGGATATTTTGGGTAAAAAGTTGAAATACAGGCTGCTTAGCAGGAGATACCATTAGATACATTGAAGAAGCTTGTGATGTCAATGTCTGACAGAATTAAGGCTGTGATCAAAGCAACAGGCTATTTTACTAAATATAAATTTATTTTGTAACAAGTATTTTTCTTGTTAAAGCATTTGTTGAGTAAATCAAATAAAATTACTTTAATTAAATTGTTTATTTCGTGTCAATATGCCTCATAAAAGATAAAATAGTTCTTGTCCTAATACTTTTGCACAGTACTGAATGTGAAGATGAATAAATAGTTACTCGAACGTAGGCCATATATATATATATATATATACTAGCAGTATAGCCCTGGCGTTGCTCGGGTGTAATGAAAGCTTTAAAACTAATCCATGGTCCTGGAGCTCAGACTATTTAGACGTTAGCACGAAAGACTAAAAAGCAATAGTTGTTTCCAGTTAAAGCGAAACCGTAGACTGAAAGAAAAATGAATGGATGTAAGTCAAATTTTGATTTCCTGGTATCGATATCAAATAAGTTGTTTTCGTCGTAAACTGAATTTTGAAGGCTAAATAAGTCCTCTGAGTAAATGGTATCATGGCTGAGACTAAGAACTACAATTATACCTACTTAGAGCCAAACCTGAAGCAAAAACTAAAATAAAAGGGCTGAAAAAAAAATACAGACATACAGGCAGATAAACAGACACACACACAAACATCTTGTCTTTTATATTTATATATTATCGATTTTCTGCACTATTGTAAGAACTGCAACCTTGAAACTTCTGAATATCGTTTCTTATATCTTTGTCTATGAGTGTATCAAATTTGATTAAAATCGCACCACTCCTTCTATAACCCGATTTTTTTCAATTATCGATTTTCGATATTTATCGGGGGTACCTCGACACAAAACCTAGCTAAGAACACTCGCAGACGCTTATAGTGCAACTGTGAAAATTTTCAGCCGTTTCGAAGTCTATAGGTAACGGACACACACACACAGACACACACACATACAAAGTTCCATTTATAAATAAGTTTATATATATATAAATTATTATTATTGCTACTACTACTACTACTACTACTTCTTTTAGTTGATACACTTGTTTGAGTAGACGTTTTGTTTATTTATTAAAGAGTATATTTACTTACTTTCGTCTCCCGGCCTGAATATTCCAGATATTATATTAGAGAAAAATATGCACTCTCCGGCAGGATTAGAACCCGGTGTTCCCTGAGGGGAATCTTTTATTAGATTAGACATGCTATCGACCTCCCGACCACGGAGTTCGTCGATTGTCATGCAAAGTTGAATAGTACCTTTAAACACAGATCATACCCTAACGGAAAGCGCATTTTTCAATAAGATTTCTCGAATTTCCTTCAATCAGTTAATTACGCTGTAGGTTTACGCGGAGTGAAATTAATGGCCCCACACACATCCGGTTTTGAACTCATAGTTTTCTTTCTCCTAGACTAGTTACCAATTACCAAGCAACGCTAGAGAGCACTGTCTGTCCTGCTATCTAACCCACAGGTTGGGAGATAAAAGATTAGTTCATATCTCACCGACGCAATGTGGCTTCCCCGTGTCTCTTCTACAAATACTTCCACGGCTTCTACTCCGATGAACGTAGCTCACTGGTACCCTGTATATATGAATTTCCTCGATCCACAAGCTTAGCAACTTAGTCCCACCCTTTTACTGCGAAACCAATAAATTGTAAACGCAAATTCTACTCCATCAGCTTCTTCTTCTCGCACTTCTCGCCTGTGGAATTCCCTTCCGCATACTTGCTTTCCTGACGGCTACAATCTTCAAGCATTCAAATCTAATGTCAATAGTCATCTCCTGTTTCGGTAACTTACATTCTCTCTCTCATGCTTTTTTCTCCGTCCACCCCACTCTTATCAGTATTCTCTTCCTTCTCATACTCTCTTCCTGACACCCTCTGTAACCTGTCACTCTTTCTCATAACATTCCTCCTATATAACCCCCTGCACAACAGTGGCAGTAAAATGTCTTGCTTGGGGTCACACGATTATAAGAAAAAAATATATTGAATGCCATGGCATCGGTTAGAATTTGTACACGGTATGCATATTTAATTTTACACACCTATCTTGCGCCAACAACCTAAAAAATTCGTTTTTCAAGTTCGTCAAAGATGGAAAATGATTGGTTCCTTGTACCACTCTAGAAATTATCTAACTCTTTCTGACATGCTCTATTGTTACAAGAGCCAAATCAGATAAAAAATGGCGGTCCTGACAATGAAAATAAACTGCATCCGCAGCAAGGCCTCTGGTTGGGAGGTTGTGAGGATCATGGAACCACCTCTTAATTACTGTTGTTCTCAGGTCCACCCTGATTCGGAGTGGTAGCACCTGTTAGGGTTCCAGCTATGGGCAAATAGTTAACCCCAAAACTGGGGTTAAAACACTATGAAAGTATAAAAATAAACTTTTATATACAATTCCAGGAATACATTTTTGAAGGAAAAAATTACCAGCTATACATTTTTAAGGGGCAAAACTATTACTAGCAATAAACATTTGAAGGAAAATAAAATATTACCAGCAATACGTTTTCGGGTAAAAAAAAAACAAAAAAAAAAACATACCAGCAATGTATTTAACTCTCACCAAAAAACACTTTACAAAAATAAACCAAAAAAAACAGATCTACAAACTTATTTCTTATAAAGAATATATATTCTATTCGTGCAAATCTATTGACGGCATTAAATAATCCATTGAAGTTGATATGCCGTAGAACAAACCAAACCAAACCAAGCCAAACCAAACCAATCCAAACCAAGTCAAACCGAACCAAATCAAGCTAAACCAATCCAAACCAGGTCCAACCAAACCAAACCAAACCAAATCAAACCAATCCAAACCAAGTCAAACCAAACCAAACCAAACCAACCCAAACCAAGTCAAACCAAACCAAACCAAACCAAGCCAAACCAAACCAATCCAAACCAAGTAAAACCAAACCAAACCAAACCAAATCAAACCAAATCAAAATAGAATATTACTGCTATTTCTGGGCTAGAGTTACGAAGTCATCATTTTCGAGCCTTGTGAATGATGAATTTTCTTCTTTACATTACTAGTTCCGTAGACGCCTCTAGCCTCTTGTCATTCTTTCGTTATTTTCATAGCAAGTTTTCAAGCGAGCTATATTCGTCCGTTTCACCAAAGAATACATTCACAGCAAGGATGTCCCAGGCCACATAGTGTAAGTCGACACAATCTCATTTCGTTCTTATTCCATTTGTAAGACTGATGTTCTACTCAAACCCCTTTTTCTCTAGAACTGTTACGTAAAACTCTTCAAGTCTTAGGGTCAACGGCAATCTATCCAATATGTTCTTATAAGATGCACCTCTGGTACGCTCTTGCAGCAACCTTATTCAATAATCACCTATCTTGAGTGTCTCTTGAACAATAGTCTATCGAAATAAATAAAAGGCAAATTCTGTCTGTCCGTCCATGTGTCTAAGTTGGGCCACACTATCTCTACATAAAAATATACTTTTTGGAGTCAGGATGATCCCGGGAATGAAAATTTGCCCATCGTCTGCTGCTTGAACATTCAGAATTGGGGTTTGTGTCCGGATGAGGAGGGAACAGTTAAAAATTAAAATTTTAAGATTAGTGATTTTAAAAGTTTTTTTTTAAATTCATATTGAGTTGAAAATAATACAAAAACCTTGTGAATTTAAATTTTTTCTTTTAAATGTAGTTTAAAATATTTCCAAATCAACTTTAATTTTTTCAAAATTTCAAGGAATGAGAGTTAAAGTGAAAGGTTTCATAACGTGAGGTTCTGAAATTCCGAAGAGTTTGTGATTCTCGACCTAAATTGGAATTTCGGCTCAAATCGGTTTTTTGATCGGTATTGGATTTATAGCCCGAATCAAAGTTAAAGTGAGGTTTTGAAGTTCCAAGGATTGAATTTTCTTCAAAATTATAATTGCTGGTTTCTACGCTGAACCAGAGATCCTTTTAATTTTGGGCCAGAGGCTGAATTAGCCCTCCAGTATTTTACAATCCGCAAATTTAAGGGCCTTTTAAGCTAGTATGAAATAATAAAAAAAAAAAACGAATAAAATATGAAAGATGCATTTTAATGTTTCTGCTCTTATTAATATGCAAGAAAACATTAAAAAAGATTTATCTCAGGATTCAAATGACAATTCGAAAATTGCAAAATGGAAAAACCTTCTCAATAAAAATCGTTGGCATTCTCTTTAATGTTTACTTTTGAAATTCCGTTATTATCTTGTTTATATTACAGCGTTTCGGACGTTGTGCCCCCACAGCCATTATCCAGTGTATGTTGATCCGTGTAACATACAGAGCATTCTGAACTGAACCCTTTATTCAATAAACGGGCATAGACTGTTCATGTTTTACTACCCATGTCTAGGAATATCTCATCTAGTTGTTATTCTTAGCATTGCTTATTTATTATCCACACCGTTTATACTGAGTCAAAGCACACGCTGCATGAATTAAAATCGTAATTATTTTAACACTCAATTCATGAACCAAAGCTTTAATCCAGTAGGTTATTGACCCGTGTAGGTTACCCGGATCGATATACACCTGATGAAAGCCGCGGAGTACAATGGTCGAAGCGTTGCGATTACAATAACAAAGTTGATGACAATAATTCGCATTTAAATAGTGTAAATAACGATATGTGCGTTGTGGGGCAGTGGATATCGATGCAGAACGACAAATCAGCGTGCCGAGTTCGAACTCCAGTTGAACACCTTGCATTCATTTACGCACAAATACCGTTAGGAAATGTATTAATCCGTCTCTTCTCTCCAGTTATGGGTTAAATAATAGGACAAATTGGGTTCTATAGCCTTGGCTGGCAACTAGTCTACCTCAGAAAGCAATGTTAACCTACTGCGGGATAATCTTCTGTCCAGTCAGTCATGTCTCTTTCGAGACATGATCGCCCAAGCGTGTTTCACGTATGGCACTTAACTGACTGACTGACTGACTGAATATAATAGTTGGAATCATGATTACGACTGCTAATGGGCATAAAGTCGGGGTTCAGTTTTCTATTGTTCTGAAGTCATAAACTGCTCCTCCACTAATTACTACTTAATTATAAGTGAAAAATAGGGAAATGTAGAACAAAATAATTCACCTAGTGGGGGTGTTGATTGCAAAGTGTGACAAAAATCACTATGAACCAATGTCATAAACTGTATTTTAACACTATGCGTAAGTGTATATTATCGATAAAATAAAAAATCAAACTTAATGTTCGTCTGATATATATATATTTTTTTTATCGATAATATACACTTACGCATAGTGTTAAAATACAGTTTATATATATATATATAAAATTAACATGACTTAAAATATATTCCACTAGGAAAACAAAGGGCCCTAAAATAATAAACTCGTTACTCATCATCTAATAAAATAAGTTCAAGACTATCACTTTACGACAGGATTTCCCAACTTCGACGATATCGCCCACCGGCGGGCGATTTTAATTGTTGGGTGGGTAATAAATAACTGAACAGAAAATTGTGGAAGATTGGAAATTTTGATTTGATTTGAATTGTATTTGTATAACGGAATATTAACACCCGACTTGAAATTTTGGTGGACGGATTATGAGTATTACAGTTAATGACTCTTATTAATATACAAGAAAACATTTAAAAAATTATAATTCCAATTTTTGGAATAATAATGAATCTTATGTTTATTAAAGAACATGAATAACATCAGTATATCTTTCAATTATTGGAATGATAATAACTTATTTTTAGGCAAAATACATTAAACAATGTGAATATGAATATGAGTTGTGGTGCAGTGGATATCGGCATGGAACAAGAAATCCGAGGGCGGAGTTCGAATTCCAGTTGAATTCGTTGCATTCACTTACGCGCAAACACCTTTGGGAAAGGTATTAATCCGTCGTTTCTCCCACCAGCTATAGATTAAATAGCAGAACCGATTGGGTTTTATAGCCTTAGTTGGCAACTAGTCTATCGCAGAAAATAATGGCAAACTACTGCGGGAAAATCTTCTGCCCAGTCAGTCATGTCTCTTTCGAGACTTAAGCGTTTATCACGTATGGCACTTAACTGTCTGACTGACATTAAGCAAAATGAATAATATCAACATTCTGGTCAATTATTGGAATTATAATAAAACTTCTTGTTCGGCAAGATGCATAAAAAATGAATAAGATCAGTATTCCTTGCAATTCTTGGAATGATAATTAGGCAAGATATATTAAAACAAATCAGTCAGTTAAGTGCCATACGTGATACACGCTTGGGCGAAAGAAACATGACTGACTGGACAGAAGATTATCCCGCAGTGAATTGCCATTGCTTTCTGCGGTAGACTGGTTGCCAGTCAAGGTTATAGAACCCAATCTGTTCTATTATTTAACCCATAACTGGAGGGAAAAGACGAATTAATACCTTTCCCAAGGGTATATGCGCGTAAGTGAATGCAACCACCTACTGCGGGATAATCTTCTGTCCGGTTAACCATGTTTCTTTCGAGACATGATCGCCCAAGCGTGTATCATGTATAGCACTTAACTGATTGATATTAAAACAAAATGAATCACATCAGTATTCTGTACAATTCTTGGAGCGATAATGACAGTTATTTTTAGACAAGATATATTAAACAAAATGAATAACATCATTATTCCGTTCAATTCTTGGAATGATAATAACTGTTATTGTTAGGTAAGATATATTAAACAAAAATGATTAACATCTGTACACCGTTCAATTCTTGGTTTGATAATAACACTTATCGTTAGGTCAGATTCATTAAACAAAATGAATAACATCAGTATTACATTCAATTCTTGGAATGATAATAACTGTTATTGTTACGCATGCCATATTTAACAAAACTGATACCATCTGTATTCCTTTCAATTCTTGGAGTTATAATGACGCAAGATTCATTAAACAAAATTATAACATCATTATTCAACTTAATTCTTGGAATGATAATGTCTCTTACTGGTAGGTAAGATACACCAGACAAAATAAATGACAGCATTATTACTTTTAATTCATGGAAGCGTAATATCTCTTAATGTTAGGCAAGATACATTAAAAAAATAATAACAGCAGCATTTTGATAAATTCTTGGAATTATATTGTTAGGAAAGATACATTAAACAAAATAAATAATATCAGTATTTCGTTCAATTCTTAGAATTATAATTACGCAAAATTCATTAAACAAAATGAATAACATCATTATAATCATTATAAATGATACTAGCCGTTATTTTTGTTATGATGTATTAAACAAAATGAATAATATCGATATCCTTTTCAATTCTTTGAATCATAGTAATACTTATTGTCAGGTAAGATACATTAAACAAAATTAATATCATAACTTTTTCGTTCAATCTTTAAAGTGTTAATGACTATTATTGCTAGGCAAGATACATTAACCCTCTAGGGCCATTCGTATCATATTAGTGGGGGATCTGTTTATTACTTCATAACAATATAGCCCTGATCCCCCACTTTATGCCCAGTAGAAGCCCTAACCCTCTAGGGCCATTCGTATCATATTTGATACAGTATGAAAACAAGCCTTGAAAGAAATATTTTCCTGAAAAATTTTTTAAGAGAAATATTTTATAAATTTCAAATGAAAGCAGTACTGACTGCTCAGTCAATGAATACCAAATGTTTCCTTATAGGGAAATACCAAATGTTTCCTTATAGGGAAATACTGTATCAAATATGATACGAATGGCCCTAGAGGGTTAAACAAAATGTCTGTTTAATGTATTCCGTTCAATTCTTGCAATGATAATAATTCTTTTTGTTTTAGCAAATACAATAAACAAAATGACTAACAACACCCTTCAATATATTTCTTGGAATGATAATGACTCTTATTGATGGACAAGCTACGTTAAGGAAAATCTATAACATCAGTATTCCATTCAATACTTTGAATTATAATGATTTATTTTTAGACAATATACATTAAAATAAATGAATGATGTTCAATTCTTGGAATAATAATTACTTTTAATTTTAGGCAAGGTACAAAAAACAAACTGAATAACAGTATTCCGTCCAATTCTTGGAATAATTCTTGGAATAATATTCTTGGAATAATAATTCTTGGAATAATAATTCTTGGAATAATATTCTTGGAATAATAATGACGATTATTGTTACGCATGATTTATTAAACAAAATGAATGACATCAGCATTCACTTCAATTTTCGGAATGTTCATGATTCTTATTGTTAGAAAAGATACATTAAACGAAATGAATGCTGTCAGTATTCATTTCAATTCTTGTATTATTAATACCTCTTACTATTAGGCACAATACATTAGAAAATGAATATCAATATTCAATTCAATTCTTGCATTGTCAGTACCACTTATTAATAGGCAAGATACATTAAGCAATATGAATACTATCAAGATTCAATCCAATTCTTGCATTGTTAATTACTGTTACTATTAGGCAAGAAAGATACATTAAGCAAATGAATGCTATCAATATTCAGTTCAATTCTTGCATCATTGTTAATACCTCTTAATACTAGGCAAAGATACGTTAAACAAAATTAATGACATCAGTCTTGCTTTTATTTCTTGGAATGATAATGACTCTTATTGTTAGACAAGATACCTTAATGAAAATATAATTTGTCTTTTGTTCAATTCTTGGAATGATAATAAATCTTAATTTAGAGAAAAGACACGAAACAAAATGAAAGTTTAAAAATGCCAATTGTTGTTTTTTAATCCCTTAAATAATTCCTCTTTCTAGGATTTATATGAGATTCAATGAACAAAGAAAATTTCATGTGACTTATCCAATTTAAAAAAGAAGTGATTTTCTGAACGATAGATTGAACTATATGTAACCGCAATTTCTACTCCAACAGCTTCTTTTCTCGCACTTCCCGCCTATGGAATTCCCTTCCGCATGCTTGCTTTCCCGACGGTATAACCTCCAGGAGTTTAAATGTAAGATCAATAGACACCTCCTAACACACTAACCCTCCCATTCTCTCCAACTGTCCCCCTATGTACATCCTAACTCGTCTATCGCCCTGTGTAACCCCCTGCGCTATAGTGGCAGTGGAATGCCTTGCTTGGGGTGACATGATTAACAAAAAATACAACTTTGTGTGTGTGTGTGTGTGTGTGTGTGTGTGTGTGTCCGTTACCGATAGACTCCGAAACGGCTGAACCGATTTTCTTGAAAATTTACACAATTGTACTATAAGCATCTGTGAGTGTTTTTAGATAGGTTTTGTGTCGAGGTACCCCCGATAAATATCGAAAATCGATAATCGAAAATCGATAATCGAAAAAATCGGGTTATAGAAGGAGTGGTCCGATTTTAATCAAATTTGATACACTCATAGACATAAACATAAGAAACGATATTCAGAAGTTTCAAGGTTGCAGTTCTTACAATAGTGCAGAAAATCGATAATATATATATATATAAGCTTTCATTACACCCGAGCAACGCCGGGCTATATTGCTAGTATACTATAAATAAATATTTACATACTATAAATTGAACTTTTCTTAATTTATTGAATTTTATAGCTCAAGTTAACTATTTAGCGCTCTTGGGCTGAAGTTCTGCTAACCAGAACAAACACATGGTCAGTTAAGTGCCATACGTGATACATGCTTGGGCGATCATGTCTTGAAAGAGACATGTGTGACTGGGCGAAGATTATCCCGCAGTAGGTTGCCATTGCATTCTGTGGTAAACTGGTTGCCAACCAAGACTATAGAACTCAATCTGTCCTATTATTTAACCCATAACTGGAAGAAAGAGACGGATTAATACCTTTCACAAGGGAATTTGTGTGTAAGTGAATGCAAGGAATTCAACTGGAATTCGAACTCGGCTCTCCGATTTGTCGTTCCGAGTCGATATCCACTGCACCCCACATTCTCATAATTCCCACGTAATTTCTTAGTTGTATTAATATTATCGTATAGCTTTGTTTGATCTTCCCTTAGTACAACCGTTACGCCCTGCCATTACCTCATAAATAATGGACTATTCAGTTTTGATCGCGCAGAAAGACGTAAAAGAAACATCAGTGACGCTACTTGGTTTCAAAGAAAGAACGATAAAGAAGTGTTATCATCTGTTTCAGCAAAATAGGAAAATTGTCAATTTTAATTTCTTTTTCATTTTTATTTCTTAAAATAACGATCAGCATTCATATTTACGATTGTTATCGCAATATTTTGTTAAAGTTGTTAAGCTCAAATAATTAACGATGTCAAAGGTGAATTTTTACGGTGAGCTGTGAGCTTATTCAATCGTTAACTGAAGAATAAAGATTAATCAGAAAATTCAGATCGGACAACCGTGAAAATTTTCTAGTTATAATTTATAACTAATTATAAATGAGCTTACTTATTAATATCCGCTCTTTTAAACTATACTCAATTAGACTTTCACCCTGATTATAATAAATAAATGTTTTTTTAATCATATCACCCCGAGCAAGGCGATAACGCTACTGATGTGCCGGGGGCTACGTAAGAGTGAAAAGATTAGAAGAGAGAAAGCCGGAAACCACATAATAAACAGGGAACAAGGGATGAGCCTCTACACCTGCTCAATAGACGTGGGTGGAGTGTGAACCGGGCGATAGTTTAGTCTATCAACTCCAATTGAAAAAAAAAAAGAAGAAAAGTGAAAAGATTGGAAAAGAGAAAACCGGAAACGACATCCTAAACAGGAAACAAGGGATGAGCCTCTACACCTGTTCAATAGACGTGGGTGGAGTGTGAACCAGGCGATAGTTTAGTCTATCTACTCCAACTGAAAAAAAAAAAGAAAAAGAAAAGTGAAAAAATTGGAAAAGAGACATTAATTTCATTAACATTTCCATTACATTCTCATAAATGCGGTTGCCTTTTCAGTTTAATTCGACTTTCATTCTAAATATAATAGTTAATTAACATAATCATTTTCGGTCGAATGTTCTCGCTTTTAATTTTAATTTTCAATTATAACAGACGTGCTTCCATCTTACTAATAATCATTCTTCGGTTTAGTTACAAACGAGTGAGTCCTTACCGTAAATATGATGGCGAAATATATATTGATGTACTTACTAATGAGTATCTTACATTAAAACATAAGAAAGAAAACAAACAAAATAATCCAAACACCTGAGCCTGACAGGTGATATGTGTATATATATATATATATATATATATATACGATGATCTTTATTATGATAGAGAAGATATATATTTACTCGATGATATAATTATAACAATAATAATAATAAGCTCTCTTAAATAGCAAACATGCGGCAAGTGCTTTCATGACTAGTAGTAAAGTTTAACAATTGCTTATGAAAAAAATGAACTGATCCGACATTGCCTGGATATTGTGTCTCTCTCCATGGGTGTGACAGGAGGAATAGTTGCAATAATTGTTTTTTTTTTTTATCGTATCACCCCGAGCAAGGCGGTAACGCCACTGATGTGCAGGGGGCTACGAGAGTAAAGAGATTTGGAAAAGAGAAAGCCGGAAACCACATCCTAAACAGAGAACAAGGGATGAGCCTCTACACCTGTACAATAGACGTGGGTGGAGTGTGAACCGGGCGATAGTTTAGTCTATCTACTCCAATTGAAAAAAAAGTGAAAATAAAAAAAAAAGAAAAAGATAAGTGAACAGATTGGAAAAGAGAAAGCTGGAAACCACATCCTAAACAGGGAACAAGGGATAAGCCTCTACACCTGTACAATAGTCGTGGGTGGAGTGTGAACCGGACGATAGTTTAGTCTATCTACTCCAATTGAAAAATGACGTGAAAATGAAAAAAAAAAAAGATAAGTGAAAAGATTGGAAAAGAGAAAGCCGGAAACCACATCCTAAACAGGGAACAAGGGATGAGCCTCTACACCTGTACAATAGACGTGGGTGGAGTGTGAACCGGGTGATAGTTTAGTTAAAGCGAAAACGTAGACTGAAAGAAAAATGAATGGATGTAAGTCAAATTTTCATTTCCTGGTATCGATATCAAACAAGTTTTTTCGTCGTAAACAGAATTTTGAAGGCTAAATAAGTCCTCTGAGTAAATGGTATAATTGGCTGAGATTAAGAACTACAATAATACCTACTTAGAGCCAAACCCGAAGCAAAAACTAAAATAAAAGGGCTGAAAAAAAATACAGACACACAGGCAGATATACAGACACACAAACAAATATATTGCCTTTTATATATATATATATATATATATATATATATATATTATCGATTTTCTGCACTATTGTAAGAATTGCAACCTTGAAACTTCTGAATATCGTTTCTTATATCTTTGTCTTTGAGTGTATCAAATTTGATTAAAATCGGACCACTCCTTCTATAAGCCGAGTTTTTCGATTATCGATTTCGATATTTATCGGGGGTACCTTGACAAAAAAAAACTATCTAAAAACACTCGCAGACGCTTATAGT
Source organism: Ascarosepion bandense (assembly GCA_037127315.1). Classification (NCBI taxonomy): domain Eukaryota; kingdom Metazoa; phylum Mollusca; class Cephalopoda; order Sepiida; family Sepiidae; genus Ascarosepion; species Ascarosepion bandense. Next base: position 1,838,142 of record JBBBDQ010001642.1, on the reverse strand, counting down.
ACAACTGTGTAAATTCTCAAGAAAATCGGTTCAGCCGTTTTGGATCTATAGGTTATGGACACACACACAGACAGACACACACACACACACACACACACATACATATACAGCCAAAGTTCCATTTATAAATAAGTTTATATATATATATATATATATATATATATATATATATACACACACAACAGTCTCTATTATAATAGAGAGGATGGCAAAAACTTTCAGTGTTGAGAAGAACGATATTGTTTGAAGAAATTGATCTAAAATTTTTATGCATTCATTTTTAATGTCGGATTTTGTTTAGCGATGCTTTCCTCATTTGATTCACAAGTCTATGTTTCATTCACATTTCAAGAAATTTATTTTGAATATAATTGAGATAAATTGGTTGAAAATTGTATTTATGCAAAGTTAGCGTGACTATTTGAATTGAAATTATCAATTGGAACTTTGCATTTTCTGACTTTGGTAATAAGAATGTGTGATACATTGTGTGTTTGGACGATTCTTAATTTTGGTGACTGTCATTTTGGGGAGGGAAATAGCTTAATGCCTTAAAATCAACGTTCGAACTTCTGATATGTTTTGAATGGAACTTCCACCTCTAGCGAAACTACTTAAGATTTATGTAAATTTTGGTGATTCTTGAGGTCTCCTGCTCCGCGACTGGGGTATCTGAGTATTTCTAACGTGTTAGAGGTCAGAATTCTTTATCTAAAAAGCTAGGAGTTTAACCAAAAACATATTACTGAATTCTCTTTCGAGTTGGTTGCGTAGTATATATGGGAGTTGGTTCTACATGTCTATATTTCTGAGATAAGGTATTGTAAATATTTACATTATATACATTGAGTGAGTTCCGTTTCTGGCTACAGCAGTGGCGAACAAAGAACTTAGATAGTTGAGTCAAATAAAGATAACTGAGACATCCGGAAGTGGCATGACTCATGGAACGAGAATAATCTACTCTATACATTGTCGTCATCTTTGTTGCCATATTCAAGACGTTTCGACCTTCTTCGAGTGACTGGAATTTTGAACTGAACAGTTTATTTCGTTCACTGGAGTAGACTGTTCTCTTTCCATGAGTCATGCCACTTCCGGATGTCTCAGTTATCTTTATTTGACTCAGCTATCTAAATTCTTTGTTCGCCACTGCTGTAGCCAGGAACTGAACTCACAGCTATTTGGGCCAAATTACTGGATATAGCCAACGCTCTTATCCACTGAGTCGTGTGTCCTTGAGTAGAGTCAGGAACAGGCAAGGTAGTAAGAACGAGACGTTTAAAGTACGAAAGATAGAGAGAGACAGTCACAGTCAGAGATAAGTTTAAATGCAAAGTTAATACTCATCTACTAACCACTGGCCTCTAGCTCTCTCCCCTCCCCTGTATAACCTTCCCTTTCTCTCCTCCTATGTATCTGTGATCGCACCTTCTTTCTCAGCTTTCTATTGTTCCTTTCTAACTAGCTTGTACTCCTCACTCTTTTCTAATTAATCTTTTTACATTTATGTAACCCCCTGCACATCAGTGGCGTTTCCGCCTTGCTCGGGGTGAAATGATTAAAAAAAAAAAAAAAAAAAAGGTAGTTCTTCTCGCAGGCCGAAATGAAGGTCGGGTCTGTCAGTTTGTCGTGACAGGTAGAAGAAACAGTAAATGTACCCCAAGTATCACTCACCTGTCTCAGGTGATTCTATTAATAAAGAATCCACTATATTGAAAACAGGGTTAGTGTTTTCTTTTCTTGTTATTGAAAGTTTACAATCGGTTAAAAAAGAATGCAAAAATAAACAAAACTATGAGCTGACTTCGGCAAAAGTCTTGAAAAGACTACAATAAAATTTAAAGTGAGTTATAGTTTGATCCGCTGTGAAAACCTGCTGGTATCTTAAAAATAAAGATGAAGAGCGCTTAGAGAATTTGATACTCACAGGGACATATTGAAGGCAAGAGAAGCATAGGAATACAGCAAATTACCTACCCAACGAGCTTGTGTTAATGGTTGACAGAACAGGCGTTACAGTAATAGAGAGAAAAAAAAACAAGGTATAGGGGATATAAAAACAGGATAAGAGATGAATGGGAATTAAATAGGAAGAAGATGGCAATTGACTTTGCATTTAAACTTTTAGAGATTGTAGTTATCAGTGAAGTAAGTAAACGGAAGTGAGTTCCATAAACGGGGAGCTCAAAAAATAAACTTTTGGAGTAGAAGAGATGGTTACATTTAAATATTTCGACATTAGCAGAGATAACCAACCGATATAATCGGCTGAAAATTGACTGAATTTACACAAGCGAACATACAAGAATAGAGTGTGGAGTAAGGTAAGAACGGGCTTTTACCTTCACAGCGAGATCATTCTAGATTACTGGAAGATCTATCGAAATTCATTATCTGCTGGCTAACCCTTTAGATCGCATGCATTAAAAACCTTTCTCTCACCTGCAAACCAAATGCAGGTGTGAGTTCATCTACTTCGGCACTAGCTGGCCTGGAATAATCCTAACTCTAACTCTAACCCTGTACTTGGCTTCCTTTAACGTCTTACAAGAAAAGATGACTTCTGCATCCCCCTAACATATATAATGACCATGGCCAGTTTGAATCAAATAAAAACAAAGTGTTTAAATTAAAAACTAAAGAAATCGGATATCATATTATTATCTGCACGCATGCGCCTAAGTCTTTCATAAATTCGAATATATTTTCATTTTCCAAACAGGAACATCTGTATGCAATGACTAAGTATTTTGTCTAGATTCCATGCAACGATTGATTTAATAATAGATTACTTTTAAAATAATTCGGTGATAGTTTGACAATTGATTTTTTCGCCTGTTGCTTTGCAATTAAGATGTCAATAATTCTTTAAAATGTTAATCTTTTCCACCCTTAACTTGCACAATCTACAGACGAACCTATTTTCCCAAACTTTCTATTTCATCTACTGACATTAATTTTATCATTTTTTAAGCATTTATATTATATATATCTATATATACTTTTATAATAAATATATATTGTTTTTATATATAAAATATATATATTGTTTTTATATATATTTTTATAGTAAATATATATATTTTTATTATTTATATTGTTTAAATTATTTATATTTTTTATTATTTTTATTATTTTTTATTTTATTATTATTGAAAATAATATTATTTTTATTATTTTATTTTATTATCTACTCGCGTGTTTCTCAATGTTGGTCTTTTCGGTGCAAACGATAAAAAGTTAAACGTCTTGCAAGATCTGCACATAGGATGCAATTCGAAACAAATTTAGAATTTTCTTCTTTATTTCTACACGCACACAGAAACACACACACACATACACACACACACACTTATATATATATATATATATATATATATATGGGGGGGTCTAAACGTTATCTTAGTGGATACCCGTGTTTGAGTAAACACCAGGTTATTCTACACAGGATAGATAGATAGATAGATAGATAGATAGATAGATAGATAGATAGATATGAACAGACAAAGATAGGTGAGAAATAAGATAGATAGATAGATAGATAGATAGATATGAACAGACAAAGACAGGTGAGAAATAAGATAGATAGATAGATAGATAGATAGATAGATAGATAGATAGATAGATAGATAGTAAATTATTATTATTATTATTATATGTAGCGTGTCTCCTAAGGACGTGTGCGATCGCGGCTTTCCCCGATTGCCTGTCCTTTGTAACCCTGAATAAAATTAGTCGTTTTGCTCCCTCTCTTAATCCCTATTTGATCAACCATTTAAACAATCTCGAAATTAGACAAGTTAGTTGATTCTTTTATGTATCAGTTTTGTCTTCAGTACGTCCTGTAAGTGTCAAGTTTTCGTAGCCTTCTTTCCTCATTATGCATCCTAGAAATTTCAAATATTTCTTTCTGATGTTAATTGTAAGTGTTCTTTTTATTTGTATTTATCTGAAACTTCATTGCTGATTACATGTGTGATCCATTTTATTCTCAGCAACCTTCTCGAAAACTACATTTTTGTTGCCCCGGGGTCTGCGCTTCTCCTGTGAAGAGATTGTCCAGCTTTCACTTTCCTCATCAGAAACCTAACTGGCGATTTCTTACTCTACGTATAAGTCCCCTTTTGGTTTTCATTTACTCTAAAACTTCCTCGTTGCGCACATGTCTAGTCGATGGTATTCTCGCTGTCCTCCTGGAGAACCATATTTCAAGTCTGTCATATCATCTGTTAAGAGATTGTCCACCATTCACTTCCATAAATACCTGGGAAGTGTTCTAACAGAAGAAGGAAAGTGCGACACAGAGATCCGAAGGCGAATTGGCATGGCGAACGACGCATTCTTGAAGCTTAGTAGAGTATTAAGAGACAGGAAAATTTCGCTAGCAACAAAGAAATGAGTACTGGATTGCTATGTGATGTCAGTTTTTCAATATGGCAGTGAATGCTGGAGAATATCATTAAAGATGAAGGAAAAACTTGAAGCAACTGAAATGTGGTTCTACAGAAGGATGCTGCGGATATCATGGACCAAGCATGTTAGCAATGATGAGGTTTTGGAAAGGATGGAAACGATAAGAAAATTAATACTGAGCATCAGAAAGAAACAGCTAAAGTTCCTGGGACATGCAATGAGGAAAGAGGGCGTGGAGAACTTGATGCTAACAGGCCAGATAGAGGGGAAAAGAGACAGAGGAAAGAAGCGGATAACATATTTGAACGGACTGAGAAGGTGGATAGAAGAACGGGGGTTGCGTGGTATAACAGGTGAAAGCGTGCTAAGAGCCACCAGGGATAGGGAGATGTGGAAAGCCATAATCGCCTACGTCCCGAAAGGACAAGTCACATAAAAGAAGAATATTACGTAATAGTTAAGTACTCATTACTTTATTTCTCTATGGAGATTTTTCTGTTTCTTATACTTTGCTTTTGGAAGGCATCTTTGACTATCCTAATTCGCGTTCTGTATTCGGTGTTACATGTTCTCCCCTCTGTTAAAACGCATACTTGTTATTTAAAATATTTTGCCTGCTTGATTATTTTGTTTCCAATTTGTAGTTCACATTTTGGGCTGATCCTGGTCGACACCGGCATTAATACAAAAAGATCTGGACGATTATCCGTTTAAGATAATTTTCATTTCATGATTTGATAGGAAAGACTGGTTCAGTAGAAAATTCTTTTGAAAGCTACGACACGCCTAAGAGTAAAGAAGATATCACAGCACACTTAGCAAAATTTTTAAACATTTAAATTTTATTAGATAAAACCATATATTTTTAATTAAACAAAGGATGTTGAATACAATTATATGAAAAAAAGACTAATATTCATTTATTCAAATTAAGGAAAATTTTTAAACTAAAATAATAAAATACTTTTTAAAAAATTAACATTACAACAAAATAATTAAAATAACATAATCGAAAAAATAGTGAAAAGGATTATTTTTAAAAATTTAATATTTATTTATCAGATAATAACGCTATACCATCACTACTTCCACACACATATATAAGTAGTAGTAGACCTCCGTCGGTCAGGGTTACTCATGAGTAGCATCCTAGTTTTTTGCTTGGCTGGAGCATCGGCGTCTGTAACTGTAGAAGCCGATGACAGTCTATGTTACAGAGGCTGCATTTATATTTTGTTTCTGGTCTGTCGGGACTGTCACTTTACTTTCTGTAAACCCGCGACTTATGTCAGTTGCTCCGCCCTTGATCTGAGTTGTTGGTTCAGGGTTCCTCTCTATTTGGTCAAGTTGACTGCTAATCTGTCCCATGACTCCGTGTTGATGCCCACAGCCTTCATATTGCGTTTTATGATGTGACAATACCTCAGCTGTGGCTGCCCAGTGGGTCTTCTTCCAGAGGCCAGCTCTTCATACAGGATGTCTTTTGGAATGCGACCGTCTGGCATGCGGTGGACATGCGTCTGGCATGCGGTGGACATGCGTCTGGCATGCGGTGGACATGCGTCTGGCATGCGGAGTCTGCGCTGTTTAAGGAGTGTGAACATGGTGGGCAGACACGCGCGAGACAGGACCTCAGTGTTGGGCACCTTCTCTTGCCATGAGAATTCCCAATATGCGTTGGATACTTTTCACGTGGAAGGTGTTCAGACGCCTCTCTTGCCTGGCGTACGTGGTCTATGTATCACTGTCATATAGCAGTGTGCTGATGACACGGGCGTTGTACACTGCTATCTTTGTCTTCATATAAGTATGCTGTGGCAATATTTCGCGACACACTAGTGTGCCGCGGCACGCCGGTTAAGAATCACTGACCTAAAGAAACGAAAGCTATATTATTAGTCTGAAAGAAGTCCCTGCGATGAGAGATTCTTAACAAAATCAGCTTTGATGATACGGGTCTCTAGTCTGTCAGTTAAGTGCCATACGTAAATACACGCTTGGGCGATCATGTCGCTTCCGAGACATGACTGACTGGGCAGAATATTATCCCGCAGTAGGTTGCCATTGCTTTCTGCGGTAGACTGGTTGCCAGCCAAGGCTACAGAACTCAATCTGCCCTATTATTTAACCCATAACTGGAAGGAAGAGACGGATTAATACCTTTCCTAAGGGTATTTGCGCGTAAGTGAATGCAATGAATTCAGCTGGAATTCGAAATCGACTCCCCGATTTCTCGTTCCGAGCCAATATCTACTGCACCACAACGCACATTCAGGGTCTCTAGTAGTTTAATAAAAAGAGGTAGGAAGCTGATAAAGAAGGCTGAGAGTTGGAAGAGTCCGACAGTTCATCTAAGTTTTTAAAAATTGGAACAATAGATGAAGATTTCCAACATGCGGAAAAGCAAGAGGCACTTATTTTATAGAGAGAACGAGAGTCAGTTCAGGAGCACACTTCTTTAAGGACTATTACAGGAATACGATCAGGTCTACATGCTTTGTAGGGATTCGGATTAGGGATGATAGCATAAACCAAAGGAGGGGTTATATGCATATCTCTTAACAGGGATTCAGTTCAAAGTGGAAAGTTGGCAAGTATAACACCTCAAATTGTTTGAAGATAGGTGGAATAGAAAACTATCTCTTATTTAATACACTGTTAAAAATCCGCCAGTAATCACAAGAGCCAATGTTTTTAAATGCAACACGATGCCTCATTCTCATAGCAAAGACTTAGCTCCTTCGAGGACACATTTACATTTATTACGTACAGCCGATAATGGGCGTCTGTTTTCAGAGATAGTGTTTCCTATGGGGTTATAGAGGTGGAACATGCTGGTTTGAACCACGGAGAAGATTGGGGTTTCACCTAGTATTTCCGAGAAAGAATAAAAGCCTCTATGCCCAAGTTACCTCAATGGCACAATTCTTAATGAAAAGGTTAAAAATATAGATCCGAGTGGCGTCTCAAAATGAAAACCAAACTATTAAAAAGTTTACATTCGATCTACTAAGAACGCTTTTAAGCAGAGGTGGTATTTGCATTTAAGTTCTCTAAAAATAACACGTACCGAAACCAAGCATCCGTTTCCGCGTATTTTTGGCAGTTAAAAGATACAAATAAAACCGACAAAGTAAAATGGAAAATTGTAGAAAAAAAACAAGAATCTGCACATCATTTTATGACCTCTGACCTCTGCGCCTGAATGAAAAGCTGCAGAATATAAGGTTCCTTAAAAAGAATATAAGGTTCCTGAAAAAGAATATAAGGTTCCCTAGAAAGAATATAAGGTTCCTTAAAAAGAATATAAGGTTCCTGAAAAAGAATATAAGGTTCCCTAAAAAGAATATAAGGTTCCTGAAAAAGAATATAAGGTTCCCTAAAAAGAATATAAGGTTCCTGAAAAAGAATATAAGGTTCCTGAAAAAGAATATAAGGTTCCCTAAAAAGAATATAAGGTTCCTGAAAAAGAATATAAGGTTCCCTAAAAAGAATATAAGGTTCCTGAAAAAGAATATAAGGTTCCTGAAAAAGAATATAAGGTTCCCTAGAAAGAAACTGCTACTAAATCGTAGAGATAAGTTGACGGTTTTATGTAAACACCGAAAATATTTTTATCTAAAATTTAATTAATTATAATTGTTCATTTATAACTTATGCTCTAATGTTACTTTAAATTTGTTTTACTAAAATTAATGATCCACAAAATACTTATTTGGTTTACATAAGTCCAATATACCTTAGCATGCCATAGTTATTAATCCTAATTTTAATCTAAACAATCCAGCTCCTTTAACAGATGTAGTACAAAATCAAATTTTAAAAAACCTAAAATCCAACCTGCTGTTAAAAATTATTGTCTATTTATTTGAATAATGTATGTTCCTAGTATGCATCTTACTTAGACAAAATTAAAAAGTATTATGTTTTGACATTATACCCAAATTTTCAACTTCAAAGTTCAACCTAATTCTCATTTTTGATTGAGCAATATTGGCACACCTACAAGCATATTGTTTGACTTCCTCTAACCACCACTTCTTAATTCTCTAAATAACTATGAATTCATATTATATTTTCTAAATAAATCCTTTTCACGATTTATTTTAAAATATCACCTGAAGAAGAATTGTATTGTTCTGAAACATGAACATTTTCGTGTAGTGAATTTAACCTTTTATAAATCATTGTAATAAATTTACAATATTAAGTTCTACTTTGTTTTAAACACTCTTTATAAAATTAAATGCATGAACAGTGGGTTTAAATCTATCTGTTCTTTCACTTCCTTATAATATATATATATATATATATATATATATATATATATATATATATATATAATGAGAGGGAGAGATAAAGGAGAGAGAATGGCAAACCTGTAAAGACGGATAGGTTAATCCAAAAGATTTTATCCAATTAATATAAATTATTAATTAGATAAAAACAGAGAGCTCGATGGATATTATCCAGAGCATTATAAAATATTGAGAGGAAGACTCAACACATAATTAAACGGCTATAAATCCAGAATTTATTTCAACAAAATTTTCTAGAAATAAATTCTAGATTTATAACCATTTAATTATGCGTTCAGTTTCCACCCCCCTCTCTCTCTCTCTCTCTATATATATATATATATATATATATATATATATATAAAACTCAACACGTCACGTTAGTTATAAACTATAGTTCATTTCAATGAGCTTAAATAGCTCATCTCATCAGACCCTTTTGCAATATTCCTCCATCTGGCATAAAATTTCTGCCGGAAAGGGCTTTTTCTTAAAATGAAGAGGGAACATAATAAAAATAATAATAATAAACATAAAATTACAAACAAATAATTAAATGACAATATTTGTGAGGGGAAGGAGGAAAGAAATACATGAAGGAATATCTATGCACCTGATGATTGCATACCGCATGAAATTCCCACTCGTGCCTAAAACGTAGGATATGTATATTCATTAATGTATACTTTTTGCTCTGTTATATTGCATTGTTCCGTTAACAACTGATTAATATTTATATATTGACGTATATCTGCGCCTATACACATATACACACTTATTTACATTCATGACTATATATATATATATATATATATATATATATATATATATATATATATATTGTAATTAAGTTGTTGAACTTGTAGGTTTTTTGATCTTTTGTTCATGCATTTACTTTTATAAAGAGTGCTCGATACAAATGTAGAGCGTTATACTGTATCTAAAAAATCACCTGAAGTTGTAGCCAACCACATAATGGGCTGGCTTCGAAACGCGAAAATTTTTGTGTAGTTATACTATGAATTTATAAAAACATTGTAACAACCATTACAGTATATAAATATATATATATATGTGTGTGTGTGTGTGTGTGTGTGTGTGTGTGTGTGTGTGTGTGTGTAAAATCTATCAACGACGCGTTTGACGGCGAGCGTCTGCACTCTCTGGCTTCTTTAGGTTTTGGATATTTGAGAATAATGTGCTATTCATCAAATCACCTTATCGCATCCAGAGCGAGTTGTAAAAGTATGTCTGCCTGACTGTTTTTTTTATATATGTTTTGTAAGTTTTTTATTCTTTTTAATTCGTCCTGATTAATTTCCCAATTACTTTAAGTCAGTTTATTAGCCATGTTCAATGAGATCGTTGTTAATATAATTTCATTGTTTGTTTTCAAATGTCTACTCCGTGAACGTATTACTCATTCTAAACTGTGCAGCAGAAATGTAACTATGATTCTATGACGGCTTGTTCTTTAAAAGACGCCCCCACACGTTACTCTTTTTGTTAAATAAGGAAAAGTTTTGGTTTAGCTTCAATTGTTCTATGTAATGAAGCACTATCGTCTTAAGACGGGATCGACAAATATTTTTTGAGAAGGGTGGCTGCCCTCCTGTAAGGTAGCGAATGCTGAACAATCTCATCAAAGATGAAGAAGAGACTTGAAGCGACAGAAATGTGGTTCTACAGAAGGATGCTGAGAATACCATAAACCGTGAGCAACGATGAAAAAATGGAACCAAAAAAGAAAACTTATGCTTAGCATCAGGAAGAAGCAGTTGAAATTTCTGAGGCATATAATGAAGAAAGAAGGCTTAGAAAATCTTATACTCACAGGACAGATTGAGTGAAAGAGGAACAGAGGAATATACTTGACGAGCTTGAGTAAATGGATGGCAAAACAGGGTTTTCGCGAAATAACAAGAAGACAAAATATATTAAAAGCTACAAGGGACAGGAAGATGTGGAGGACCATCATCGCCTATGTCCTGAAGGGTTCACGGCATATAAAAGAAGAGGCTGTTTGTAACAAGAATGTTTTTAATAGGGACGGACAGCTTATGGCACGGGGATCACTTAAGTGGTTTGACAATCTTCGGCTCATTGCTGTTGTCTTATAACTAATGTAGGTATTCTTCTTCGTTAATATTATTATGTCATTTTTCATCATATTTCAATTTCTGCTTTGGTCGCACTACCAACCAAGTCTTCGGCGAGACCTAAGGCAGGTCGTGGCGTCTTGTTATGGCCCCATTTCATATTTTTTTCTATCTTCCCTATCATCTCAAGCGTTACATAGATAAAGTTTTCCTTAGTGTGTGGGCTGTTCTTAATAAGACAATTTTTTTGTATATCTCTTAAGCTGGGGTTTCCAGGGATTCTTTCAATGTGTTGTTTTGTTCCATTTTTTATCATTCCAGGTGCACCTACTATCACTGGCACAACTCTTGTTTTCAATTTTCACATTTTTTCTATTTCAATTTCCAGGTCTTTATATTTTGACAGTTTTTTTCATATTATTATTATTATTATTATTATTATTAAGTCATTTCACTCCGACATCAATAACAATTGTCATTATTGTAACATTATTACTTTTAGTAGAGATTATTATCAAATTTAAATGTTTTTAATGTTCTATCTGCACACTATCTTTTTCAACTGCATCAAAATTAGATCAAAAAGGGAAATAAAACATGAAATGCGAATAAGAAACTATTAGAATGTAACAAAAAAAAACAAACGCGTCGGATCGTCACTGGCTACAAAACAAATCATGGCGGTTGATCAGATGTGTTATTTACTTCTTGCGTGACGGATTCATTAAAAGAAACAAAAAAGAGAATGGCCGAACAAAAAGCGGGCAAAAGAAGCAGATATTGAAATTGAAGTGGAGAAATATTGTCGAACAGATTTACTACGTTATCCGGGGAAGTGGCGCTGGGCGAAAATATAAAAATGATTGAGGTGACGCGCGTGGAAAACATGAAATTTCGTTGGAGATTTAGGAGTGGTGGCAAAAACGAACTGAAACCATTAAGCTGTCTTATTTGAGTGCGGTGTAGGGTTAGGGTTAGGGTTAGTGGGGGATATATTTGTTTACCTTTCTTTCCATTTCACACCTCCCTCCCTCTCTCTCTCTCTCTCTCTCTCTCTCTCTCTCTCTGTAAGTATATATATATGTGTGTGTGCTTGTATATAAATATAAATTAATTTGTTGATCTCTTTCTCTCTCTCTCTCTCTCTCTCTCTCTAAGTATATATATATATGTGTGTGTGCTTGTATATAAATATAAATTAATTTGTTGATCTCTCTCTCTCTCTCTCTCTCTCTCTGTAAGTAATATATATATGTGTGTGTGTGTGTGCTTGTATATAATATAAATTAATTTGTTGATCTCTTTCTCTCTCTCTCTCTCTCTGTATGTGTGTGTGTGTGCTTGTATATAAATATAAATTAATTTGTTGATTTCTCTCTCTCTCTCTCTCTGTAAGTATATATATATATGTGTGTGTGTGTGTGTGTGTGTGTGTGCTTGTATATAAATATAAATTAATTTGTTGATCTCTCTCTCTCTCTCTCTCTCTCTATATATATATATATATATATATATATATACTTACCCTGACGAGCCGTAGGGTGAACCTAGGTAGGTCTGTTGGCTCTTACTTAGATTTATTCACTCTTTGTTGCTCTACTATTGTATTGAGCGCTTTAGGGTCCTCGTCTCGGGGTTTTTCTTTTCCTACGAGTATTTGGCGTATGTTCAAGTACTTAGTTTGTTTCTTTTTTTTTACTTCCCCCTTTTTCCCCTCCGAGTTTGTTCGCGGTGGGTTTTTCGAGACGAACTGAAATATATTATAACAATTATTGTTATTATTATTATTATTATTATTATTATTATATATGTCTGTGTGTGTGTGTGTGTGTGTGTGTGTGTGTGTGTGTGTGTGTGTGTGTGTGTGTGTGTGTGATTTTTGGGTTTTTGAAAAGGAAATCTATCACGTGATGTACGCGGCTGGGCATCGCATGAGCGTCTGTCTATTTTTTTTGTAACTTTCAAAACTCCATTTAAATAATGTAAGGTTGATGGCAGGAGAAAATTGTTCGACATATAGTACCGCTTTTATAGCGAGGTGCCTTTGATATTGTGATTTAAATAGTATTTTTGTATTTTCAACCAAAGTTTTTTTAAGGGTTCTTGTAAATTATGGGTTAATAAATACTTTTTAATGCCCTATTATTATTAGATAGGTGGCATGTAAGGCGTCCCTTAAAGAACTGGTAGTATGGCCAATATAGGTAATTGATTTATGACAAGAAACACCGTCTTGTACACGGCATTGAAATTCATATATTATATTAGTCATCGCAAGTTTAGATTTGATGGGAATATTATTATTAGAAACAACAAGGTCTGCTGTCTTCCATTTTCTATAATCTATATAAATAAAAATGTACTTGTCCGTTTGTTAATATCCACTAACCTAGAAAACGGCTGTACGAATTGGTTTGAAATTTTACTATAGCATTTTAATCAAATACGAGCGTGTTTTCATATACCTTATATTAAAAGATATATATTTTGCAAAGTCGATTAGAGCCGACCCAAAATCTTTCAATTTCAATACGGACGCGTTTAAAGACAACATTGTTATTTCATAGAAAACATAAGAAATCTGCACATTTAAGATAAACAAAACCGTTTATTTTATTATTATTATTATTTCTATTCTGGCAGGTGTAAACAACAAATCCCTTCCCTATTTATAAAAAAAAAAAGTTTTCTATTCCACGAATTTTTCAACGAATTATTATCGATATCCCATTGGTCAAGTAAATAAATTTCTTTTTTTTTTTTAACCTAAGCCTTTTTTTATTATTATTATTTCTATTTTGGTGAGCATAAACAACAGAAATCTCTTCCTTTTTAAAAAAAAAATTCTTTTCTTTTATTTTCAACGAATTATTATCGATATTCCATTTATTTCGTTAGCTAGTATATTATAATTTTTACATGTTTTTGAGGAATTATGGCAGAAATATGGTGTTTAATAATTTTTTCGTATAGAAAATTAGTCTTGTAAAATTAATGTGCATTTGTTGCTATAAAATATGTTGACGTTTTTTATGTGTTATTTTTAATATTAGTATCATGTATTTTTGTAAGAATTATTTTATTTGTTTATTAATTGTATAGTTGGGAAAATTATTAATGTTTGTTTTATGTGTTTTAGTTCGCTCAGAAATATTCTTTAGAAGAGGAATTTTTATGTGCATTTTTTAAGAAGTTTTTTATCACTGCCTTTTTATACTTTTCCGGGCGTTGGCTATTATAGTTAAGAAGATAAGACTTTTTACTGGTGATTTTTTTGTTGTTGTTGTTTTTCACAGATAAATGATAAATTCGTTGGTTTTTAGCTCTACATTGACATAAAGAAAAGGGATTTTATTATTGTTCACGAATTCATAGGTTAGTTTCAGCGACGGGTTATTTTCAAAATTTAACTTCAAATTTCATCCATACTTTTTAGCAAAAGAAAAATGTCAACGCATCTTGTATAAATCTCCAGTTTACCACTTGTTTTAAACACTTTGTTTTCGAGAAAGTAGAACCTAATTGGTTTTCCATATTGATACCGTTCGTTTAGATGTAGATGTTACGATTATAGTCATAAAATGGGGTTTTAGTCGTGTACGCCGTGAGTAGTTTCCAAAGAATTTCTAATTGGATTTTTGGAGGAGAGATTGATGGGTGATTGTAGACACAGTCACTAATAATATTTAATGTTTTATCAACTGGGACGTTAGTGAAAAGGTTTTCTATATCAAGTGAAGCTAGAATATTACCTTTGGGATTATTTGCTTTTAATATATAAAGGAGCTCGTTTGTTGATACGATGCTGTAATTGTTAGGTCTGTAAATAGAAACTGCGAGATTATATGATAAAAAGTTTTAGAGAGTTGGTATACCGATGTAGGTATTTGTGAAATGATGGTTTTGAGAGGAAAGCCTGGTTTATGGGTTTCTACATTACCATAAAGGTATCCCGGTTGGTAATCACCTACAATTTTCTTGATTTTTAAACTACTAACGCCAAGGATCTCTATTGGCAGCAAACTGCTTGCATACGGACAGATAACGAAGTTAGCAGATACACAAAGATAGAAAGGAGCGTAAGACAAGGGTGTGTCTTTTCACCGGATCTAGTACAGCGAGACTATTTTGAGGACCCTAGATGTTATGCCAGGATTTGTAATCGAAGACCACACTTTGAATAACATAAGATACGCAGACGATACAGTGCTGATTGCAGATACGGAAAGGAAACTACAAGACCTCCTACAGAAGGTAGCTGAAGAGAGTGATAAAAAAGGACTACAAATAAACTGCAAAAAAACCGAATGCATGATCGTCAGCAAAAACAGCAGTCCAAAATGCCAAATACAGTTAAGAGATACCAAAATCAAGCAGGGACAAAAATTTAAATACCTGGGAAGTGTTCTAACAGAAGACAGAAAGTGTGACACAGAGATCCAAAGACGAATTAGCATAGCGAAGGACGCGTTCTAGAAGCTGAGTAAACTATGGAGAGACAGGGAACTTTCTCTAGAAACGAAGAAGAGAGTACTAGATTGCTATGTGATGTCAGCTATGCAATACGGCAGTGAATGCTGGAGAATATCATCAAAGATGAAGGAAAAACTTGAGGAAGCTGAAATGTGGTTCTACAGAAGGATGCTGCGGATATCATGGACCGAGCATGTGAGCAATGGTGAGGTTTTGAAAAGGATAGAAACGAAAAGGAAATTAATATTCAGCATCAAGAAGAGACAACTAAAGTTCCTAGGACATGCAATGAGGAAGGAGGGCTTGGAGAACCTGATACTAACAAGGCCAGATAGAAGGAAAAAAAGGCAGAGGAAAGCAGCGGATAACATATTTGAACGGCCTGAGCCGGTGGATGATAGAACTGGGTGTTGCGTAGTGTCACAGGAGAAAGTAAGCTCACAGCTACCAGGAATAGAGAAATGTGGAAAGTCATGATCGCCTACGTTCTGGAAGGGCAAAGGCACATAGATGAAGAAGAAAAAAGAAAAAGAAGAAGAAAAAGAAGAAGAAAAAGAAGAAGAACGTCAGCGTTTTTCACTGTGTTTAATTTATTTACGTACTTTTTTAATGAATCTGCAGTATTTTTTCTTAATTTAGTAAATTTTGAGGTGTTATCTAGGGCAGTTTGCAACTTTTTGTTGTAATCTAGTCATTTGAGAACTACGTAGTCGTTAGTTTTTTCAGCACGTCGGTTAATGATATTTGTGTTCTTCCGTACGTCTTCTGCCGCGAATTTTAGTTTATGTGGAAACATATTTCAGTGTATGTTGTGTGGAGAACAGATTTTAAAACTTCTCAGATCTGGGTGTCCGTAATTAGATTTTCTGTTGTTAGCTGTTGGATAGATTGGTAGAGTATATCAGTTTACTTATATATATATATATATATATATATATATATATATATATATATGTGTGTGTGTGTGTGTGTGTGTGTGTGTGTGTGTTTATATACGTATATATACACGTATATGTGCATAAATATCTCAATCTATTGATAGCTATCTCCCTCATAACTTTTCTCTGTATTTATCTCTCTCTCTTTCACACACACACACACACACACACACACACACATACACACACACACACACATATATATATATATATATATATATATATATACAAAAAAATGCATGTACGTAAAATCCCAAGGAAAATATTATTAATATTAATTGTTGAAAATTAAATATTAAATCTGATCCCGCCAGAGTGTAGACAAAATTATTTATTTATATAAATAAAATTCAATTTTCGAAGTTTTATATGTAATATGTATATATATATATATATATATGTATGTATGTATGTATGTATTGCTTAAACTTTATTTTAATGGATACTCGTATATGAGTATGCGTTCTGTTTATTTATTAAACATTATGTTTATTTATTTTCATTTACCGCCCTGAATATTCGAGAAATCTTATTAGAGAAAAATGTGTGTTCTTCGGCTGGATTCGAACGTGTGTTCAACTAGAGGAAACCGTCATTGTGTCTTATGGGCTTTTACGCTAGGATACGAAACTGTGCGGATCTGTCTGTTTCGAGAATCGGAGGAAAATATCTGTTTAGAGGCGGTATTCACCTCTATTTGAACAGCAGTGCCTTAGCTGAGATGTCCAAAGCTCGTCAGGTGTATTAACGTTTTCTCCTAGGATAAATAAGGAATCCTTAGTCAATATTTATCTATTTGTCTTTAACTCTCTCTCTCTCTCTCTCTCTCTCTCTCTCTCTCTCTCTCTCTCTCTCTCTGCCCCTATTGAGCACTTTCTCATAAAACTGTACACTGGTCTAATTTAAATCTGACCTGTAACTGTTTATATATATATATATATATATATATATATATATATATATATATATATATATATAGTAATATTAATTATAGTAATAATACCAATAGCAACAGAACTAATTCTGTTAAGACTAGCAATAATTAAACTATAAATGAGATCGTCTTGAAACCCACCGGGAACAAACCCGGAGGGAAAAGAAGGGAAAGAAAAAAAGAACAAACGAAATACCTGAACAAAAAGTCAAGCATTCGTGAGAAAGAAAAAAACCCAAGACCAAAATCTTAACAATAAAGAGCTCAATACGAAAGCAGAGTACAATTTTCCCTGACGAGCTGTTAAGCGAAACCGTGGTAGGTTGTTGACTCACTCTTAGATTTTCGATTTTATAAATATATTTGGGCAGCAAGAATGTTTTTAAAAATCTTTCCTTTAAATATGATGAACAAAAAATTTTTTATTTAGTTTTTCCAGCGTTCTTACATTTTTCCGTTTGATAAGAGTGAAGAAATACCAAGACTGCCCATTCCATCCATTGTCCCAAGTGTTTTTGCCCATTTCTTTAGCCATTTTCAAACAGATTTTGTTTGTGAATTCTTAGGTTCTCTTCATATTTTGAGTGTTCAAGATGTATTTTTGTTTTGTTTTTAATACTAGCAGAGGCTTTAATTCCGAACTGTTGCGTTTTGAATTGAAATTCGAGTGAATATATTTCTTCTTTTATAAAAACTTTCAGCACGTCACTTCCATTGTTAAACTAAGTGAGATTGAAAGGAGGAGAGAGATATTTAATATACTGGTACTCCCTTATATCGAGATGTTTTTATAATTTTAGGGTTTCCGACCATAATTTTTCTTAAGAGTTCTTGTAAATTGTAGGTAGGCTTGCCTCCCAGAGAGTAAAACACTACGCCTCCTTGGCCTTACACTTTCGGCAGACCTCAAATGGAATAACTATATCGAATCCATTGCCAAATCTGCCGCTATGAAAGTCGGCTCTCTGTGCAGGGCCCGGAAGTTTTTCTCTCCTGAATCTATCCTGCACATATGCAAATCTACCATCCAACCATGTATTGAATACTGCTACCATATCTAGTCGGGTACCCCTGCTACTCTCCTTAGGCTTCTTGACAAAATACAAAGGAGAATCTGTAATGTGGTTGATACTGACTTGGCAGACCGGCTGCAACCACTCTCTCACCGGCGTGATGTGGCTTCCCTGTGCCTCTTCTACAAGTACTTTCATGGCTTCTGTTCCGATGAACTTAGATCACTGGTGCCGCCTAAGCACGAATTTACACGAGATACTAGATTAGAAACTAGGTCCCACCCTTTTACAGTTAAACAGATAAGATGTAACCGTAAATTATACTCCAACAGCTTCTTTTCTCGCGCTTCCCGCCTGTGGAATTCCCTTCCACAAGTCTGCTTTCCCGACAGCTACAATCTCCAGGTGTTTAAATGTAGGGTCAATAGACACCTCCTATCAAACTAACTTCCAATTATTCTCAGAACACTCCCATCTACCCAACACTCATTCTCGGTATCCATACCCGCCTACCACCCACCCTCTGACATTTCCTATATTTAACCATTCTCGGTATCCTTACCATCCTATCACCCACCCTCTGACATTTCCTATATTTAACCATCCTTTCTCCACTCTATGTAGCCCCCTGCGCACTAGTGGCAGTGAAATGCCTTGCTCGGGATGAAACGCTTATAATATATATATATATATATATATATATATATATATGAGGGGTAGCAGTATGTTAATATCTATCCTTCTATCTATTTGTCTGTTTTACTCTTCCACTCTCTTTATATATATCCCGAGTCTATAAATATTTCACACACGCTATTTCATGTGTGTGTGTGTGTGCGTGTGTGTGTGTGTGTGTGTGTGTGTGTGTGTGTGTGTGTGTGTGTGTGAACGTATTTATATCTCACACATATCAATGTCTACTCATTATTTATAGCTTCACGTCTGTGCAATATATAATCATATTTTTGAATACCTATCTATCTATCTATCTATCTATCTATCTATCTATCTATCTATCTATCTATCTAGTATTTTTCTTTGTTATCTATCTATCTATCTATCTATCTATCTATCTATCTATCTATCTATCTATTTCAGTCCGTTCTTATCTATCTGTTTATCTATCTCAGTTTTTTTTAAATATCTATCTATATATAAATCGATCATAAATAAATCTGCCTCTTCCTATCTACCGTTCTAATTTTTAAAAATTTTTCAGATTATCTCCAGTTCTTCCTGATTCTTTAATGAGCTGACCGAAAATATGTAGTGAAGATTACCAACAAAAACATCAGTTTTACATTTACTCACACAAAGAGAACTAAAAACAGAATAATTAAGTTAAATAATCACCCTGTTGATCCTCATGACTTATATATCTAGTGGACTGTATATATGTTGTACTAGCAAAAGCTAGTATTATTTCATCGACTATGATATGCAGTTTCCCTCTCACTTCTGCTGAACTAGATTATATAGTTTTCAATAACTGATCCAAGGATTGAACTCAAATGCACAATGAACTACAGCGTACTTTACCTAAATTTATATCCGCTCATACATCGTCTCGAATAAGAGTCAATTGTAACTCACACTGCCAAGAATCAAATTTCCACTAGCATCAGGATCGGAAGCGTGGTGTAGGCTAGACAACATCATTCGCAAAACATTACGTGAAGAGCTGAGAAGAAAGAAATATCATGACTGATCGTGAATGCGTAATGAGGTTCACGTTGCATTCTCAGAACGCAAGGTTTGCCGTTTTGCGAAATTTTTCGTAAATCTCATTTCGCCGTTAGTCATTTGAGTTTGTACATCTATGACACACTTGTATATTGTTATAATGGGGCCTCAATTAGTGAGGGGGTCAGGTGTGCTAGTGAAACCGTTGAGAGGAAGGCCCCAAAACGGTGCACATTCTCTCCTGATGACCTCAAATTTAAATATAAATTCGAGAGGAACTCATTAAAAGAAATTAAATGAATTTTTTTGTTTTAATCATCTCACCCCAAGCAAGGCATTCCACTGCCACTATTGCGCATGGGGCTACATAGGGGAAGGTAAAGAGAAGGAGTGGTTAGACATAGGGAATATCAGGAGGAAGGTGACAGATGAGTAAGGATACCGAGGATGAGGGTTGGGCAGATGGGAAGAGTGTTTGATAGAATAGGAGCAGGTTAGTGTGTTAGGAGGTGTCTATTGACCTTACATTTAAACTCCTGGAGATTGTAGCCATCGGGGAAGCAATCGTGTGGAAGAGAATTCCACAGTCGGGAAGTGCGAGGAAGGAAACTGTTGGAGTAGAAGTTACGGCTGCATTTTATCGGTTTCACTGTAAAAGGGTGGGATCTAGTTGCTAATCTAGTATCTCGTTCAAATTCGTATTTAGGGGGCACCAGTGATCTAAGTTCATCGGAGCAGAAGCCGTGAAAGTATTTATAGAAGAGACACAGGGAAGCCACGTCGCGCCGGTGGGAGAGAGATTGCAGGCAGCCTGCCAAGTCGGTATCTATCACATTACAGACCCTCCTCTGAACCTTATCGAGAAGCCTGAGGAGAACAGCAGGAGCACCCGACCAGATATGACAGCAGTATTCAATGCACGGGCGGATGGTAGATTTATAAACGTGCAGGATAGATTTAGACGGAAAAAACTTCCGGGCCCTACACAGAGAATCGACTTTCATTCGATAGTGTGAGACCAAGGAGGCGTAGTGTTTTACTCTCTGGGGGGCAAGCCTGGTCCATGCTAATGGGAGGTAGGTGAGATTGTCGATGGTGGTTAATTGAGAGTAGCTTCGTTTTAGAAGCATTAAAATTTACTAGCCATTTCTTACCCCAGTCCAATATGGATTGGAGGTCTTTTTCAATCTCGGCTGCGAGGTTAGCTTTGACGCCTACACCAGAAATCATATGCTATAGAGAAGCTCTGTGGAAATGTTATTGGCATGAGGAGCATTACCCATTCAGCTCGCTTCAGATGAGTTTCAATTACTTTTCAGTTATTTACTTCTTCAATTGTGCATTTATTTAAGCCTTTTTAAAGCTAACGTTTGTTTGTTGGTTGGTTTGTTTGTTTGTTTGTTTCCGCTCAGACAATTTCTGCTTCATTTTAAATGGGAAATTATTACCAATATATAGAACAATATATAGTATATATTGGTTTATACGAACTATTTTTCAGATTTTCCCTGTTATAGATGCCATGGACATAAAAAAAAGGCCGATTTTCAATATATTGTTGTATCGCGTTTTTTATTCTTAGTATATGTAGCTTCATATAACTAAGAATAAAACTGAGACGCAACAGAAAACTGAAAAAAAAGCCCTGAGGAGTGAAGACATCATAATGGTTCCTTCACGAATCTTCGAAGTTGGCATGACTCTGCTCGCTTAAGTAACAAACTGCTCCATATGAATCATAGAGGTAGAAACTAATGGATATATATTCCACAGTTTGGTAATTTTTATTCTTTATAAAGTGCTCAATACAGAAGTCGAGATTTTATAGTGATTATTAGTGTTATAATAACAACATATGGGATTGAAATTCAAAACTTTCAGGTTTCGGTGTCAAGCCCACCATCATCAGGCAGTGAAATATTGTTCAGTTACTGGATCATTTATATAAGGTTATGGAAAATTAAAATAAAAACATAGATGCTACCATATTAAGTAAAAGTGGTTGAGTGGGAGGTTATTAGTTTGCTTGCAATTACCCACACCGCTACACATAAATGTGTCAATATCCATTGGTTTACACATACAAATCTTTTAAATTCTAATAACCTGATGATGGAGCACTTGGCACCGAAACCTGAAAGCTTTTGAGCTGCAGTCCCATATGTTATTATTATAGTACTATCTTTCTGTACTATCTCTCTCTCTCTTTCTCTCTCTCTCTCTCTCTCTCTCTCTATATATATATATATATATATATATATATATATATATATATATATACAGTAGCGGCCATAATATAAGGAACGGAAATAACAAAGACATAAATTTGTGTATTACTTAAAAAGTAATACATGATTATCAATGAAATTTTTACCGAATAAAGATTATGGTGAAATGCATAAATATTATACTAAGTTACAAAAATGTACATAATAGTTTTTTTTAAAATAAAGATTAAATGGGACAAAGGAAATAAGCTCCTGGACAAAAGTTAAGGAACGATCTTGTTAATACTTGATTGTGAACAAAATATCAACAAAATTTAATATATGGTAAACATCCCCTTATTTTCAATGACTTCTCTGCGTCGTCGGCCACATGATCTAATTAATTTCTTGCAAAAATCAGCAGTAATTCCCTCCCATTTGTCTTTCAATAACTCCCATTAGTGATTCTGATTTTTCGGGTTTCTTTTCTGAGCCCATTCTCTAATTATCTTCCAAACATTTTCTGTTGGATTCAGGTCGGGGCTCTGGTCTTTGATGTTTCCGTTCCTTATATTATGACCGCTACTATATATATATATATATATATATATATACTTATTTCCATCCATAACTATATATATATATATGTGTGTGTGTGTGTGTGTGTGTGTGTGTGTGTGTGTGTGTGAATTGTAGTTTGTTTGCTCTAAACGGAAGAGTTAATTATTTCTCAACTCAATGTGTAAACACCATCTCTTTATATATATATATATATATATATATATATATGTGTGTGTGTGTGTGTGTGTGTGTGTGTGTGTGTGTTAATATCTATGTTTTTTCTGTTTTACTCTCTATATAATTTGTTTGATTTAATGAGACATTTTTCGCTTAAATATTTTCTCTTTTATTTATTTCTGACTCTAACTTTGCCTCCATATCCGATTCTGAGCTTGTTTAATTTTTTTTTTTTTTTTTTTTTTTTTTGCTCATTTGATCCAGGCATTAACTCCAGTTAACACAGGAGGTCTACACCTAATGTTTGTTTGTTTTGTTTTGTTTTGTTTTTTTTTGGGGGGGGGGGGACTAAGGGATTAATATTAATGAGAACAGACCGATTTATAGCAGTGAAAAATCCGGGACTCCCCATAAAGAATGCTGGGGGTTCGATGCCAAGAAGAAGAAGAAGAAGAAGGAAAGAAAGAAGGAAGAAAATGACAGGTCTTATTTGATAAATCTCTTCCCCTTTTTAGTCACAGTGTCTACTTTTCTCGCAACTCGCCTGATTCTGGCCTGAACAAACTGGGGTTTTCCACTCTGCTCGGCTTGGGACCCCCCAGCAGGAGACTGAAGGCAAGGGAGAAGCGCATTTTCGAAAAATGTGGATTCTATGAACAATTACCGTCGGTGCTATGCTATGACGTCACCACTCACATGCCGCTGATAACTCACGAGAGTCACGTGTCTCCTCTACCCGCACCGCTGCCCCAACGAGATCAGATATTGGGACTACAGATAATCGAAGATGAAATTACGAAAGGGAAACATCTCCCTCATCAGAGAGACGGTTATTTTCAGAAAGCTGTTCCCTGTCAGTTAATTTGAATGTATATATTTATAACTCCCGGGTATCATACACGATGCACACTGACCGCTATGGGACAAGGGTATGAGCAAACATTGAAATGATTTGAGCATTGCCTTTATTATAAAATGCATGCATGAAATTTCTTATCCTTTCCGGTTACAATAAGACTGACCGCTACTGGAACGAGTTTCATCTTGTCTAAGATTAAATTTTTATTCTTCTCGGTGTTTTGATGATAAAATTGCTGCTACATCTAGTCTGTATTCCTGCTATACATCCCGAAATTCTTGGCAAAATTCAAACAATGGTTTGTTATGTAATCGATTCTGACCTGATGTCTCAATTCCAGTCACTTTCTTATCGCTAAGACACTGTATTTCCTTCCTGTTGCATCGACTGTATAAATTCAAACGTATTACTAGATTGGCAACTAGGTCTCACCGCTTTACTGTTGAACTAGCTAGATGCAACCGTATTGTTTCATTTCTCGCAATTTTCGCCCGTGGAAATCCTATCTTATTTCTTACTTCCCCGCCATCTACAATCTTGAAAATTTTACCTGCAACGCCAACTGCCATCTTTTGTCTTTCTACATCCTGTACTTTTATTGTCCTTTCTCCTCACTAAAGTCTTCCCATTCTTTTTCACTCACAGTAACTCATTGCGTCTTAGTGGCATTATCGCCTTACTTGGAATGAATTGATTAAAACTAAATCAAAATTTAGAACTAAAAACGTGATCTTTTAGTATTAATGAAGTTTTGGAGACATCTTGACCAACAAATTTACTATTGTTCTGTTTAAATGAATGAAATAAATTATACGATAGTAAGTAGTTTATGACAAAAGGTGCTGGGCGCCGCCAGAAAACCTTGTAATGCAAAAGATGATGATAATATCCCTTTAACATTTTGGTGCACATTAGTCCAATAGTGAAATACTTTATCTAGTTTGTTATTACTTTTTTTTTTAATACAATCCCATCATTAATTTTGATTATTTTATTTTTATTCATTTTTTATTTTAATTTGCAGTGTGATTACTAAAGTTGAGCAACGTCGACTCGTATCAGTACTTAGATGGGTGAATACAAAGTGCTGAGCTTGGATGTGCAGGTTGTGTAATGGATAACAGCTCCACTTTTGGGTTCGTTATATCCACTTCCATGCAAATACCTTCCTCACCCAGCTATGCGTTATTTAGTAGGAATTGTAAAAGTAAATTATTAGTATCTAAAAGAAATTCTTACAATCTTAAAATATTTGATGTTATTTAGATAACATGCAAAAGGTTGATAAACCGTAAAAAATGGATCAATCAACTGTTACGTGTTAAGTGTAACAAAAGAAAAAAATGATTAACCAAAACTCAGAGATAAATCACAGACAAATATTTAATTGACAAAAGCACACCAAATAAAATATTTACAAATATAAAATTTTTGTTGCATTCGAAACAAGAAATATAAAGTTTATTACTGGCAAGTGTTACGAGGAGAGAAGGGGGAGGTAAAGTGTCAAATATCTTTACCCAGTTAAGTTGGCGAAGAAGTTAAGTACTATACTTTGGAAATCCTTAAATGAGTATATAAAGAATAATTATTAGTTCGGTCAATGAAAGAGTCAAAAATATGTAATTACCCAGATAGTTCCACGAGGTTCTCTTTCAGGTTTTAGTTGGTCAGCAACTATAAAATCTTATAGATTTTTTCTGCTGGATACAAATCCTTGAATCAACACCGGAGTTGATAACGTCAGCAAACCCTGGTAACAACTAACTACTCACTGCCCAAAACCTATTTTTATAGGGGCTAGCATCTAATTTGCATATTTCTAAAACCTTTCGAATTCTCTCGATTCTACTGGAATTTTCTCGATCATTCTAGTACCTTCCAAACTTTCTATTTTTAATTTCCTCATTTTTACGACTACTTCATGAATTAAACCTTTTTTGTAATAACAAGTAGGACTCAATAGAATCCCTTACTACAACTTTTTAGGCATTATTTTTTATATATATAAATGAATCCTCGTAACACAATCAACTTTCAGCGCTACCTCAATTAGAACACATCACAGAAACAGTAGCATTATCATGGATTTTACAAGATGATCAATGTCTAAATACTTTGCAGCTAGATTTTCCAATTCTATTTTTCGTTTTCATGGGAAAATACAAACACGCGTTTCGGTTAAAATTTTACTTTATGGGTCACCACCCACTTCACTACTGAGGTGAACAGAGAACTTGACTCCTCTTAAGTTTGAAACAATATGTTTTTCTAAGTGCCGTTTTCCTTCAGGTTTTGGGCGATCATGGTTCTCCACAACTACTTCTCTTTTGTAGCTTTTATCAGTTTTTGTCTTTTTGTTATCTCTGTTAATCTATTTTTTCTGAAAACCATTTCTACAAGTTCGTTAGGTAGATCATTCGCTAATTTCCACTGTTGCTATTGCCGTCAACATGTCTCTTAAATGTTGAATTTTGCAAACCCCCTTTCTTCATTATGTTCTCTAAAAATTTCAATTGTTTCTTTATGATTCTAAGTATAAGTGTCCATTTTGTTTTCATTTTCCCTAAAAAAAATCGCCGTTTCTCTCATTTCCAGACTATGATATTCTCAGCATACTTCTGGAGAACCACATTTTTGTTTTCTAGAGTATTTTCACGGGATAGGAGATTGTCCAGCATTCACTGCCATATAGGAGGACTGATAACAATTCAGTACTCTTTTCGTTGTTTCTTAGATTTCCTTATTTCTTAATACTTTGCTTATCTTCTAAATAGCCTCTTCCACTATCTTAATGCTCCTTTAGATTATGGTGCCTTATTTTCTGTCCTGTGTTAAAACATTTATCGCCCGGTTCACAATTCACCCACGTCTATTGAACAGGTGAAGAGACTCATCCCTTGTTTCCTGTTTAGGATGCGGTTTCCGGTTTTCTCTTTTCCAATCTTTTCACTCTTTTCTTTCTTTTTTTTTTTTCAACTGGAGTAAATAGACTAAACTATCGCCCGCTTCACACTCCACCCACGTCTTTTGAACAGGTGAAGAGGCTCATCCCTTGTTTCCTGTTTAGAATGCGGTCTCCGGTTTTCTCTTTTCCAACCTTTTTACTCTTACGTAGCCCCCTGCGCATCAGGGGCGCTATCGCCTTGCTCGGGGTGATATGATTAAAAAAATAAAATATGTCAAGTTTTGTACATTCAGGATTTGGTGTCTCTAATACGCATTCCGAATCTTGTTCTATTTGCTAACAACTATACATTCTGTTGATTTACAATTGATGGTGTGTCATGTACTCACTAGTGTGAAACATTTTCTAAAACTTCAAATTATAATCCAATCTGTTCGAACAATTCAAAATAATATTTAGTCCGTTTATCCTCGTTATTTCAAAACTGATTTAAAAGTGCGGCTAAAAAGAATATTGGAAAGTGGTTTTGTTGGTGTGTTTCTCTCTCACTGAATGTAAATGTAGCAAATTAACCAAGAAAGAATACAGGAACATACATGACAGTGTGGGGAAACGTCGTTCACTTGGAACTATGCAAGCGACTGTGTCTTAAACAAACAAACCAGAATTTTCCCTAGAGACACAGACACATCAAATACTGTAGAAATTTGAGATTTACCCAACCCAGAGCAAAAGATCTGATTTGATATCATCAAATGATTGATTTCACTGTTTTGGTCAGCCAATGAGTAAGTCACGAGGTAAGTAAACAAAAACAAAAACAAAAAAACACAAAAACTGAAAAATATATCAACTATGTCGGAAAACCGAGACAATTATATGACGTAAAGTCGTCATTATAGCTATCGGATCACGAGCAATTTTCCTGAAGAGTTTAGGAAAAACACCAGAATAGCGTAAGTTCAGCGGGAGACCATCCCGGCGGAAAATACTGATTAAATTTGCTAGAATGATGAGGAGAGTTCTGCCGTATTATTAGATTTCAATAATGAATAATAAACTTTTCCGTTACACCCAATGGTGTGTAAGGCAGCGTTTTTCTGTTTCCGTAACAAATTGTTTTTTATGGGGCAGGGTTGTTAGCCCTGCGCCCAACTCCCAAACCTGGAGGAAGGTGATTCTCTAAGCGTGGCTTAGACGTAACACACGGCCGAAAGTAGGGGGTACCCAGTGAGGATCAAACTCGCTACTCAGTTATAATGATTATAGCGAGACGAGCTTGCTAACCATTACACCACACCGATGTCCATTAGATTTCGATAAAAACCATCCAATCGGGAAATATAATAATAATAATAATAATAATAATAATTTACTAAATCTGAAATATTAATATCTGACCCTAGGGTTGGCCTCTTCCCACTTAGGGTCATAAGGTTCCCCTCTCGACTATACGGCCACAGTCTCACCATGCTGTTGTTACTACTGTGATCTCTGTAGTAAGTAACGTTTTACTAGGTGAAGTTGCCAGTTCCACGCCAAAATGGATTTGAATTCAGTTTTCCTTCTCCTAGACTGGTTGCCAACCAAGTCTCGGAGATCTGTAGCTGGTGTAGATAAAAATGAATCCCTACGTTTTCCAAAAGTATTTGTACGAAAGTTAACGCAAAATCATGATAACTTTCTGCGATAACCACGGCGCTACGTGCACACCCTCTGACTTATCCATCATCAAAAAAATGAAAACATTACAGTTATGAAATTTCAGTTGAGTTATTGTCAAAATTGGGATGCAAAAAAGCAGCATAATTCGTGTTTTCGTATTTTTCTTTATTCTTTTTTTTTTTTTTTTTCCTGAAAACTGTGTGGGACTGTGTATCTCCCGTCGTGTTAGAAAGAAAGAAAGAAAGAAAGAAAGAAAGAAAGAAAGAAAGAAAGAAAGAAAGAATACGGTTTTACTCCCTTCACCAAGAAGACACAGTCGAAATTGTCAAAAACGTCACCTTCTCAAACGATGAATTCCAGTCACGGAGCGAAGAGCATTATCTAAACTGCACGCCTTGCATATTCGAATGGCCTCTCGTCGTTTGGGCGCCAAAAGAGAGAACCATGGGAGAAGAAACCACGACCCTCCCGCCAAGACTTTGAAAACACAGCCTCGTCTTTATCATAGCTTTCTCTGGTGTTGTGACAGCCCTGTGTGAGATTGTTGACGTGAACTGCCAGAAGACGGATGTGCGCAGCTCTAACTTAAATCAATTGAAACGCCAGTAATCTAAACTGATTTTCAGTCGTTTCAAACAGGCGTTAACCACCCGCAGTAGCCACAACAGCTCGAAGTAAGGGAAGGGAATGTGGCTTCGTTAGTTATATAAATTATCAGTGCTTTGACGAGTTTCTTCTCATGGATTTGGGAAAATAGATTCTTGTTATTTATTAAGCTTATTACAGGGTTAAGCGGGAGAAAATTGGGAAGATGAAGATTGTGTTGTGCGAATCGTCATAGTAAGGATGGATTTCTTGACTGTCTTCAAAGTCAGCATTTCAAACGCCAACTTTTAAAGGGTCTCAAACAGCGACTCTCACCAACCAAGTATACTTCTTTTATTGACTAGCAGTATAGCCTGGCGTTGCTCGGGTGTAATGAAAGCTTTAAAACTAATCCATGGTCCTCAGACTCTTTGGACGTTGGCACGAAAGACTAAAATGCAATTGTTGTTTCCAGTTAAAGCGAAACCGTAGACGGAAAGAAAAATGAATGAATTTAAGTCAAATTTTGATTTCCTGGTATCGATATCAAATAAGTTTTTTTTCGACGTAAACTGAATTTTGAAGGCTAAATAAGTCCTCTGAGTAAATGGTATCATGGCTGAGACTAAGAACTATAATTATACCTACTCAGAGCCAAACCCGAAGCAAAAACTAAAATAAAAGGGCTGGAAAATACAGATATACAGGCAGATAAACAGACACACACACAAACATCTTGCTTTACATATACATACATATCTCACTCACTCTCTCACTCTCTCTTTCTCTCTGTCTCTCTCTCTCTCGCTATATATATATATATATTATCGATTTTATGCACTATTGTAAGAACTGCAACCCTGAAAATTCTGAATATCGTTTTTTGTGTCTTTGTCTATGAGTGTATCAAATTTGATTAAAATTGGACAACTCCTTTTATAAGCAAATTTTTTCGATTATCGATTTTCGATATTTATCGGGGGTACCTTGGCACAAAACCTAGCTAAGAATACTCGCAGACGCTTATAGTACAACTGTGTAAATTTTCAAGAAAATCGGTTCAGCCGCTTCGGAGTCTATAGGTAACGGACGCACACACACACACACACACAGACACACACATACACACACAGACAAAGTTCCATTTATAAATAAGTTTAGATTAGATATCCATTAATATGCCTTAGTAGGGTACTGAACCAAAAATGAATAAATAGTCAACAGGAAGACAGCCTTGCGTTAATCGTCGTAATCAAAAGAGATTGTCTACATTTAAATTCCTAATTCGAAATGATAAAATGGTTGTTTGCTTTTTAAAGATTCTTTAAAGCCAGAAAATATTTTTAGATTGTAAAAATTATTTTGTGTTTTTTTAAGACAAGAATGATTTAGTGATATAAGCCTTACTTATTAACCCATTGTTGGAGGGGAAATAGATGGATTAATACCTTTCCAAAGTATATTTGCAAGTAAGTTAATATAACGAACCTAACTGGAAGTAGAACTTGACTCTCCGATAAACAATTCAAAGCCATTATCTATTGCAGCAGTCACACGTCCAACCTCACATATTATTCCCAAGCACTCAACCATCTAGGTACTGACCAGGTTCAATGTTGCTTAACTTTGGTGATCACTGGACTCGAACTACCATCATTCTCACAGGCAACACATACACAATTGTCTAATCTATCAAGGAAGCCAAAGGTGGTTATTTATGTTCTTCGTTTGCTTTTGTGCTTTGCCCTTTCAAGACGTAGGTGAGCACGACACTTCACAACCTCCTATCCTTCGCAGCCCTTAGTAATGATTGTCCATTTATTATTCTCACTCTCTTTTTTTTTCTAATCCATTCGTTGGGTAGGTTACTCGCTATTTCCCTTTGTCCCCCTTGCCTTCAGTGTGCCTTGTGTCAAATTTTCTAATTTTTAATAAATAATTTATCCTCTTCCATGTGTTGCTTATATTTTGTTACTACAAGTTTACAATCAGATGTTAGTTTTTTAAAAGTGCTGGATACGGCATTCTCATGGCTGCTAGGCCGAAGACTTTAAATGGTGGCTTAGAACCTCCGAGGGTATGTTTACTACTGAATGTTGACGAAAGAAGGCGCGACCTAACGTTAGGTCACAATATAGATCACTCATTATTAGACATCTTACTCCTTGGTAGAAAGTACTCTTTATTTTTAAACCGTATCCCAGTACTTGTATGGAAAGAGATGAGATAGTCGTCTCTTTATTTAGGCACAATCAGGTTCTCCATTAATCTTTTCCGCCATGCTTGCGTTAAGAAAGTTTTCTGTGATCCCCGTGTCAATCAATGCTTTTAGTGGCTGTTTGTTAGCTGTGATCTCTATCGTCATAGTTAATGGACAGCCAAGTGTATCCACTGATGCCGAACAAGATACTGTTTTGCTCTCCTGTGAACGTCTAAAAACGTTAGCCCAATTTCCCTGCCTTTCTCATGTATAGTATTTGTCCCTTCTAGTGAGGCATAACGACCTTGAATGTCTCTTGCCTCATCAGAAAAAACTTGTGTATTTATGAGTAGTCTTTAGAAGAGCCTAGTTTTTCATACGGAAGTGAAGAGACTAAATCTGATGTTAAAAAAGTGGAGGTTAAATGAAATATTAAAAGTGGGAAGGCTAAATTAGGTGTTTTAAGTCGGCATGTCAAATCAATTATTATATGTGGGTAGACTAAATCACATGCTAAAAGTAGAGAAGCTAATTCAAATTTTAAATGAGGGGAGGCTAAATGAGAACTTAAAAGTGGGGAAGCTGCATCAGAATGTAGGTAAGCTAAGTCATAGGTTACATATGGGGAGATTAAATAAAAATGTTAATGTGGCGATACTAAATCAGATGTTAAAAGGTAGATGTTAATTCAGATGTTAAAATAGGCAAGGCTAAATCAAATGTTAAACTTTAAATAATCCAGATGCTTTTTTTATTTTTTGTTTTTGTCTGATCTTTTCACAAAATGAATATTTTTTTAGGTCTATTGTAAACATTTTGTTTTGGTTTTAAATACACTTTTTTTTTTCTTTTTACTTCTCACTTGAAATTATTTTCTGGAACGAAGCCTGAAGATTTTCTCTGTGCATAAAACTCATGTAAAACTCTTAACAGATAATATTTCGGAATCAAAACAAAAGAAACTGAAAATTAAATCTTATGATTTATTTAAAAAAATTAATTCGCCATTTTGATTTTAGACAAATAATAAGCCCAGTTCCGGGCATTGCTATAGTTAGTTAAAGCGCCATACGTAATACATGCTTGGGTGATCATGTCTCTTTCGAGACATGACTAACTGGACAGAAGATTATTCCACAGTAGGTTGCCATTGCTTTCTGCGGTAGACTGGTTGCCAGCCAAGGCTATAGAACCCAATTTTTCCTATAATTTAACCCATAACTGGAGGTAAGAAACGAATTAATACCTTTCCCAAAGTGAATGCAAGGAATTCAACTGGAATTCGAACTCGGCTCCCCGATTTCCCGTTCCGAGCCGACATCCGCTGCACCACAACGCTCATCTACAGTTGAATTTCTTGCATTCACTTACGCGCAAATACCATTGGGAAATGTATTAATCCGTCTCTTCCCTCCAGTTATGGGTTAAATAACAAGACAGGTTGGGTTCTATAGCCTTGACTGGCAATCACTCTACCGCAGAAATCAATGGTAACCTACTGCGGGATAATCTTCTGCTCAGTCAGTCATGTCTCTTTCGAGACATGATCGCCCAAAAGCGTGTATCACGTATGGCACTGAACTGACTGAATGTTATAGATTAAGACCAAATAGACAAATTTAGTTTTCTGTTTAGTTCTCAGTTCCAATAAAACGTATGCGAGTCTGCCGTCTCCATCTCCGTATTACACCTTAAATGGTGTAGTAACTTCGTCTAATCATAGGTGGAACAATCATACCTTCATAGTTTATTTACTTACCTAATTCACAATCTTTATGCGGTTTCTGGAAGGATGGTATGAAGAGGGGTGGGGCAATGGGCTGTGACTCAAAATAAGAAAACTGCTGCTAATTTCAAGTTTCGTCCGTGTTCCTTATATATACTTACGTGCAATTTCCCCTGGGAAAAATGAATCTATCTCCTTCCCTAACAAAGCGTTAAAAAGCAGCACTTGTATATGGATAATCATTGCCATTCCCATTTTTTTTAAGTGTTAATGCAGTAATCGGATGTGCGTTGTGGTGCAGTGGATATCGACACGGAACGACAAATCGGGGTGCCGAGTTTGAATCCCAGTTAAATTCCTTGCATACACTTACGCACAAATATCCCAGGGAAAGATATTAATCCGTTTTCCTTCCAGTTATGGGTTAAATAATAGGACAGATTGGGTTCTATAGCCTTGGCAAGCAACCAGTCTACCACAGAAAGCAATGGCAACCTACTACGGGATAATCTTCTGCCCAGTCAGTCATGTCTCTTTCGAGACATGATCTCCCAAAGCGTGTATCACGTGTGGCACTTAACTGACTGAATGCAATAATCACTCACAAAAAATTATTATTTTTACAATTCAAAATATGTTTGGCTTTAAATATCTAACAAAGGGTTGATAAGACGTAAAAAATCAATTAGTCAATCAATCACCATAAATATTTGTTCATTTTTGTTTTTGTTGTTGTTTTTCTAGAATTGTTTTCTTTTTCTTTAAGTTTATGAGCAATAATAACTAAATTCAGTTTCTGGAAGTTCCATAGCGAAGAGGATTACATTTTACTTTTAGAAAGATATGGTGAAAAAGAAGATTAAGATGTGCCAGTTTTCCAAGTGAGGGAGGGTTTGTCTGCTTTAAAAATCAGCATTGTTCAATTACAAAAGTCCGTAAGGCGTTTGCTAAGAAGATCCTCATGTGATGCACGGTGCGTGTATAACGTTTGGCACGAGAGGTTATTTTTTTTCTCATAAATAGAGAACTTACAGTAAGTTCTCTTTTTTATTTTTATAAACATATCGCCCCAAGCAAAGCAGTTTACTGTCACTGGTGTGTAGTGGGGGAGTTACATAGGAGGAAAGTTATGAGAAAGAGTGTCAGGTTATAGGGGTTGTCAGGAAGTGGGTAAGAGAAGGATGAGAATACTGATGTGATGAGAGTGGAGTGGACGAGAAAGGAGCATGATGAAAAAGAGATGTTGCAAGTCAGTGAGATAAGAGATGACTATTGACTTTACATTTAAATCCTTGGAGATTGTAACTGTCGGGGAAGCAAGTAAACGGAAAGGAATTCCACAGGCAGGAAGTGCGAGAAAAGAAGCTGATGGTGTAGAATTTGCGTTTATATTTTATTGGTTTCACAGTAAAAGGGTGAGACCTAGTTGCTAATCTTGTGGCTCGAGAAGTAATGAAAGTAAATGAAAGTATTTCTAAAAGAGACACAGGGAAGCCACATTACGCCGGTGAGAAAGTGACTGTATCTGAGCTGCCAAGTCGGGATCGATCACATTAAAGATTTTTGGTTGGATTTAGTCAAGGACCTCTAGGTGGATAGCCGGGGCACTCGACCAGATATGGCAGCAGTATTAAGAGTAAAAAGTACGGTTCCTGAAATTATCAAATAAGTGATTTTCATTTGTTCTAAAACAGATTATTTGTTTTTATCGATAAATTTTTGCGGGGAAAATTATTATAATCTTGGTGGCGAGAGCCTTAGATATTTTTGGAGAGAAAACTATAATGGAATTACAAGAAAGTATTTATTAAAAAATGGATTCTAATTGGCTGAAAAAAATAAATTTCACTTCTTCAAAATTCTTGGCTTTCTGGAACCTGTTTTGTAGAAAAATTATCACATCTTTTTGTTAAAGAAAAACTGTTGATTTTCTATAAATCAGTCTGCGGAATATTGAATTTAATGTCTCCAAAACAGAACACCAGACAACACACAATTATCAACAAATTCTTTTCAAGCACTTTTCTTTAGTTCTTCGGTCTAAAATCATTTTTCAATAAGCGACAAGTTTACTAATCTACCCTATGCCATCGTTGAACGTAAATCATTTTTAATCATTTTAAGTTAAGAAAACGATCGCTTCTTTGCTATATTTAATAATACACTGTAATACATGCACTAATAATTCACCCTAGTTATCCCCCTTGAAACCCGAGGAGGTATAAAAGTACTCTGTAACACCTGCCAGCAGACAAGTCTCGTCATAGTAAAGTGCAATAAAGCTTAACTATAAGTCTATTCACTGGTTCAGTTTTTACTATATATATTTTACTATAATTCATCAAGAGGATCAGAGGGTACCTCTTTATCTCCAGCTCAAATTAGCAAAATGAAATGTATTTCATTGTATAAAAGAATACTACCAGTATAATTTGGATCTTGATCTTGAAAATCCAAACATTCATTTCGAAGGAATGTTTTCTCATTTCCGTCATCAGTGTCTAATAAAAGCAGGTTCAATTCCTCTTCTTAATTCTCCCGAACGCTGACCTCTCTCTTAAGTTTGAGTCCGAGTTCTGTTTAACGGCATATCAACACCTCTGTGGGTTATTTAATGCCAAAAAGGTGGGGTTTAAAGGTATGTTATGATAGAAAACTGAAGATGCCTTCTAAATTTGTATTCAAAAATTTTTGCTGAGAATCTTTTTTTCCTTCAAAAATGTTGGTAATATTTTTCCTATAAAAGTTTATTTTTATGTATATATTTCTATAAAGTCTATTTTTATAATTCCATAGTGTTTGATCCCAGTTTGGGGGTTAACTATTAGCCCATAGCTGGGACCCTAACAGATGCTACCACTCCGAGTCAGGGTGGACCTGGGAACAACAGCAATTAAGAAGTGGTTCCATGCTCCTCACAACCTCCCAATCAGAGACCATACTGCCTGATGCAGTTTATCGTCATACCAAGGGCACCTCTCTCTTGAGTCTCAACGACTAAACAATTGACAACTTCATACAATACTATTTTAATCTCTTCCTTTGCTGTTAAAGCAGCATATCGAACTTCTTTTGACATTATATTTTTCCTTCTAGAGCCATAATCAATTTGAATTCCAGATTCCTCACAATATTTTTCAACTAAATTCAAAGCATTGCTGATTATTTCTTTCATTTTGATTCCCAATATGCTGGTCAACCCTTGCAAGTCCATATCTGCTTGATTTAACCCAACCTTAGGATCTAGCATCCTCTTCTGGACTCTCTCCACAATTGGATGCCAGAAACCATGTAGGGCAATAAATGAAATTTTTTTTAAACGAGCACATAAGTATACCAGGCTCACTTATTTTCTTGACTGTACTCTGCAAATTAGAGATATCCAAGACAGGTTACTATTTTGTAAAGATTTTGGTACACTACAGTTGAATTCCTTACGCACAAATACCCTTGGGAAAGGTATTAATCCGTCTCTTGTTTCCAGTTATGGGTTAAATAACAAGAAAGATTGGGTTTTATAGTTCTGGCTGGCAACCAGTCTACCACAGAAAGCAATGGCAACCTACTGTGGATAATCTTTTGCCCAGTCAGTCATGTCTCTTTTATCGCCCAAAGCGTGTATCACGTATGGCACTTAACTGACTGAATATAATAGTTGGAAACATGACTAAGGTTTTACTGGGCATAAAGTAGGGGATCAGTTTTATATTGTTATGAAGTAATAAACTGATCTCCCACTAATTGCTACTTAATAATATAATACATCTCCTCCCCTTCTAGCTATGAGACAAATAACAGAACAAATCGGGTTCTATAGCCTTGGCTGGCGACCAGTCTACCACAGAAAGCAATGGCAACCTACTGCGGGATAATCTTCTGTCCAGTCAATCATGTCTCTTTCGAGACATGATCGCCCAAAGCGTGTATCACGTATGGCACTTAACTGACTGACACTACAGTCACAGTATCTTGCACGTCATCTGCTTTCACACCGTTCATCTTCATTCTTCCTCAGATTCTGACGGCTGTACTGACTCATCTTTCTGTTCATGATCTCTTTCTGCAACTGCAGGTGTAATTTGTGTTCTTAATTCCTTCTTTAAAAACGCTTCCAATGCTTCTTTTTGTCTCTTACCAGCTTTTATTCTTGCTTTTTTCTGTTTCTGAAACTGAGAACCACTTGGCTTTGCTCTTTTCAACTGGGTTGGGTTGGAATTGGGAGATTTTTATTTAAAGTTTTATAGCGCTTACCATGGTATCGGTATCTTCACTAAATCGCAACAAAAACAACATAATATGAAGAAAGGCCCCAAACATAGTAAAAACGAACTTTTTCCATCAAAATTTATATCTTATTATTAAGAGGAAAGATCAAAGTATTTTTAATTATTTTTGAAAAAATTCAATCCTTTCTAACACGTTCAAAATGTTGATAAAAGATCTTGTTTCTATTTTCATTAGTAGGTAACCAAATCGTTACGAGAGTTTACAATAGAAATATAATACTATGTAAATCAGCTTTTTCCGATGAAAAACACATTCATTTGAAAATGTATGCAAAAAATATATAATCGTCGGGTTTTAATTAAACTTTCCGAACTTATTCACATATGAATGAAATTATTTTTGAAATTATTTTTAAAAATCTTGGTGAAAATATATATTTTTGCATGTTTCTTCCTCTCACATAAATTCATGAAATTTCATGAAATTAAATTTTGTAGGGAAAATTGGTTTTATTATTTAAACGCAGGAGTCATTAGGGAATGTAAATCATGTATTATTTTTTACAAACATTTGGCCTTTATTTCTGAAAATCTGCTCCCAATAGTAAAATAAAAATGCAATAAAACTTTGACATTATTTAATTTGATAAGTTTTTAATTACTTTAATAAATAATATGTATTAAGGACAGAATGATTTTTTTACAATTAGTAATGAAACTTTAAAAGAATTGTTTTCATTTTTTTAATAATGATAATTTATAAAATTTGAAAAATATTTTTAAAATAATTCAAAGATTTGTTCGCGTTAGATTATTAAGTTATTAAGTAAAGACTATATTTATTAATCGGAAATTGAAAAGTTTATTACAAATCGTCGGGCCTTCATATTTTTAAAATAATTTAAATTTTTTTGTTTTGTATTTTATTTTTCTATATGGTAATTTCTGTGTGTACATTAAAAAGTCATGTGTTCTGGACAATTTTGCCAATTCTGGTCGCCATACACTTATCTCGCATCTCTCTGGCTGTCATCACTTGTCAAATCATATTGGGAAAGTTCAGAAAGATCAACACTGTATTTAAGAAATAGTTTTGTTCTACATTTAATAACAAATGAGTAATAGTTGTGTAAATCAGATTTATTTAAATTCAAATTTGCTAATTTTTTTAAAAAATAACGTGTCACAGTTGTATAATTTTATTTTTGCAAGATTTTTTAAATCGAGAATTAACTTTTGTCTACAAATGTATCAATCGCTCAAAAATTGCCGAAAAATTGAAATAATAATAATTTTAAAAAATCTCAAAATGTTAGATTCCAATCAATATAATTTCTGTTTGAATTACACCTGAGTATTTTGCTTACAGGAAATAGTAAATTTAATCATTTACCTTTCAATTAAAACTAATATAAAAATTTCAAGAAAACTTTTTTATTTTTAAAGATTCAATTTAAAAGTTAAGTATTGAAAATGACTGGAGGTACCTACTATAATAGTACAATTGAAAGAAAGACCTCCTTCTACAAAGAAAACAATATAAAATTTCATATTAACTTAAAAATTAATTTTAAATATGAAGCAAAAGTTAATAAAAATATGCTAGTAATTTATTTTTCATTCTTTTCTTAAACATGTTTTAAATTTCTTTAAAATAGACTTAAGAAAAGAAAAATACACATGTTGAAGTCAAATTTTCTTTCGTTTTTCATTTTTTTTTTTTTTTTGCCTGGACGGACTCTACGAGAATGAAAATGTAACTGTTTCAATAATAACCAAAAATCTATTTTTAAGCAGACTTTGATTTTATGGTATTCTCTCTCTTTTTAGGTACCTCTACTAAATCGCTGAAGAAACAGCATAGTATGAAGGGAAAAAAATCCCAAACTTTATAAAAACGAACTTTTTCCATCAAAATATTTATGTTATTATTAAGAAGAAAGATCAAAGTATTTTTAATTGTTTTTCAAAATTTTTTAATCGTTTTTAACACATTAGAAGATGTGGTAAAAATCTTGTTTTTGTTTTCGCTAGCGGGGAGTCAAATCGTTACGAGAGTTTGCAATGGAAAGTTATTATATAACTCACTTTTTTCCAGTGACAAACACATTAATTTGAAAATTCTTACAAAAATCAAATAATCGTCGGATTTTAATGAAACTTTCAGGACTTATTTACAAGTAAATGAAATTATTTTGAAAATCATTATTTTTAAAAATCTTTGTAAAATATTTTTTAGATCTGTTACTCCTCCTCCACGTAAATTCATGAAATTCCAAAAAATTAAATTCTGTAGGCAAAAATGGTTTTTATTAGTTAAAAGGACACATTGGGGAATGTAAATCGTGTTATTTTTAAAAGAAAAACATTCGGCCTCTTTTACCGAAATCTACTCCCAATAGTAAAAGAAAAATGCAACACAACTATGATATTATTTGATTAGATAAACTTTTAATTGCTTTAAAAAATAATATAAATATCAGACATTATAGTCTGAAGAAAAAAATGTTCGATTTATAATGAAATATTAGAAGAATCGTTTTCATTTTTGTTTTTGTACTAAATTTTAATAAATGTTTCCAAAATATTTTAAAAATATCTTTAATTCTTGTAGACGTTAGGATGGCAGGTTAAATAGCGAAGACTATATTTACTAATCGTAAATTGAAAAGTTTAATACAAATCATTTAGTCATCGTATTTTTTAAATAATTTTCTTTTTTTTTATGTATGTGAAGTTTTATTTTTTTGTGTGGTAATTTCTATGTGTAAATTAAAAGATCATGTGTTTCAGGGTTACTCCCCTTTACGGGAAAAAATTTGTATATTTATGTCACTTGTGACCGTCATAGGCTTATCTTGTCTCGATTTGTCAACACATTTCAATTCCGGTGGATACGTTAGAAAGGTCAATGTGTTTAAGAAATAGTTTTATCCTAAATTTCGTGCTATAAAATAAGTAACACTTGTGTAAATCAGAATTATTTAACATTAAATTTGCTAATATTCCAAAAATAATATATGACAGATGTATATTTTATTTTTGCAAGAATTTTAAAACCGAAAATAAACATTTGTCTTCAAATCTGTCGATCGCTCAAAAATGGACAACAAATTTAAAAATTAGAAAAACATCTCAAAATTTTATACTCCAATCAATATAATTTCTGTTTGAAATACAACAGAGTATAGTAATTTTAAGCATTTAGCTTTCAATTAAAACAAAAATAAAAGTTTTAAAAAAACATTTTTTTTATTTTCAATAATTCGATTTAAAATTTAGATATCGAAAATGAGTGGAAGTACCTGTTGTATATCTTTTGAGCTTTCTTTTTAGTACCAGTTCACAGACATGAAAAATTAGAAAGAAAGAATTCCTGGACTTATCAAATAGGTGTGAAAAACTTTGGAATCAAGTAGATGCGCACAAAAAAAATAAGGGGGATTGAGTAACTGGTCGTATACTTAATGACAAGCCCAAATTGATCACCATGTGTAAGTGGGGTCCATCCCCACCGCCAGAAAGTGCTTTCTGAAGATACTTTTTAAAACATGCTGGTGTGATTTGAACCCTATCTAATTTTTCTTCAAACGTTTGGCCAAATTAAGCAGCCAAATATAAACATTTTAAAACTAAAATTAAAAACTATTTTATTTATTTTTCATATCTAATTTTATATGTATTTGCTGAATAAAAAATGAAATGAAAAATAATATACTCCATCAGAAGTACCTCCTCCAAAGAGTGCTGCTCGGAGCCACCATCTCATAGCTCCCCCACCCACCTCTTTTCTCTCCACTGATCGAACATCGATTTCTGACTCCACTGGAGATGTGCAACTATCGAGACTCAGAAACAGACGAGATATTTTATTTCTAACTTGTTTATCAGCATTATAAATTTTGATCAGATAATTTAACTTTTTCTTCTAACACTTGATGTTGTTGTTTCGGCCACTCCATTCTTCCGCCTTCATCAAGAGTATAATCAATAAGAGAGGGAGAGAGAGAGACGATTCCTTGTCAGTTCATGTGGATCATAAAGCCAAAGCCTGACCTCTCAAACCTCTCATTCCCAAATGCAGCCCAGCCAAGTAGAATCCTTCTTTTAACCTCCGAATGTAGAGTACCATCTCTTGCAATCTTCTTTCCTAGATACGTCTGCTTCTTCGATGGTTGTTCATTTACAATAACTGATGATTATTTAGCGTAGCTGTTAAAAATGATCTCGGTTTTCCCCAAGATACACATTAATGTAGGCACCTCCATAAAATCGCTGAAAAAACAGCATAGTATGAAAGAAAAAGGGTTCAAACTGAATAAAAACAAAGTTTTATCGGCAAAAAGTTCATGTTATTATTAAGAGGATAGATCAAAGTATTTTTAAATTATTTAAAAAAAAATTTTTCATTCTTTATAATAAATTCGAAATTTCTCTTTCGTCCGTGAGTGTCGTAATTTTTACAAGGGAAACGTAATATTACGCAAGGCACTTTTTTGTCGGTTAAAGACACATTAATTTGGAAATTCTTGCAAAATCAAATAATGGTCGGATTTTGATGAAAATTTGAGAACTTATTCATAACTGATTGAAATCAGTTTTGAAGTAAGTATTTTTAGAAAATCTTGGTAAAAAGTTTTTTTTACATATGTTACACCCCACTAATTAATTTCCGGAAATGTCTAGAAATTAGCCATCGTTTCCCCATAAACTTAATATTAATTAAATTCAGGTGTCATTGAGCAATGCTAATCAACTCTCTTTTTTTCTTCAAAATTAACCCATTTTTAGAAAATCTGCTCCGAATTGCGAAAGCAAAAATGCAATAAAACTATACCATTTTTTTTCTTAGATAAACTTTTAATTGCTTTTATAAACAATATATATTAAGGATATCATCATCTGAAAAGAAAAAAAAATTTTTTTCAAGGAATAATGAATTTTTACAAGAATTGTTTTCATTTTTACTATTTTTTATTGTAATAATTTATAAAGTTTCAAAACATTTTTTAAAATTTCCTCCTTCATCGTTAACGCTAGGGTGCTAAATTCATGCATGAGGACTACATTTACTAATAGAAAATTGAAAAGCTTAATACAGATAATTCAGCCAATGGGTGTTATAATAATTAAAACATTTTAATTGTGTGCACGCTGATTACCCTTATTTTGATCGTACATGATATATATTATTAAAAGGTCACCTGTTTCAAAAGCTGCGATCCATACATGAAAAAAAGAAAACCTATATAAACATTTAATAAATTATTGAGTTACCTCCCCTGTTATATTATTTCATTCTGTTCATAAATTGTAAATTTTATTTTTTATAAAACATTTTCAGACGTAAGTCTATAAAGCTAAACTAACTAAAATTTTATAAAATATTGGATAATTGCTGAAATTGTTGTTTTAT
Source organism: Ascarosepion bandense (assembly GCA_037127315.1). Taxonomy (NCBI): domain Eukaryota; kingdom Metazoa; phylum Mollusca; class Cephalopoda; order Sepiida; family Sepiidae; genus Ascarosepion; species Ascarosepion bandense. The sequence goes on along the minus strand of JBBBDQ010001642.1, from coordinate 1,795,758 downwards.
ATATGAATTAAACAAAGCTTATGAATATAATTATATCAAATTCGTCTTCCATATTTAGCATTTTTTGATGGCTTCTGTCCGTCATGTCATTTATCGCTTCTGATAACCCCGATAACAAGGACAACGTAATTAAGAAACGCTTTTATAGTACATTTCAAGCAGTAAGCAAGTAATTCTTGTATTAAATCAAATTAAAGTAAGTTTTAATTCGGTAATTTGAATAAAATAATGTGTTAGCGAGATGTATTTTATTTTTGCAAGATTTTTTAAAATCAAAAATTGGCTTCTGTTTACAAAATGTGTCGATCGATGAAAAATGACCTAAAAATTGAATTTTTTTTAAATAAAAAAAAATTTAGATTCTGATCAATATAATTTTGGTTTGAAATATACCAGGGTATTTTGCTTACTGGAATTAGTAAATTTAATCTCTTGGCTTTCAATTAAAACTAAAATTAAACTAAAAGCATCAAGAAAACTTTTCATTTTTTAAAATTCAATTTAAATTTAGCTATCGAAAATTATGTAGTGTATGTACATCCGTATTGAAAATCGACCCATTTTTACGAACACACACAAAATTCAAAATTATTTTTAAAATACTGGATGTATTGAATTGTAGTTAGTTTTTCCATTCATGATTAATAGATAAAGTTTTAAATAAATAACAAAAACTCACAGTCGATAAAATTTAATAAAGAATTTTTTAAAATCTAAACTTTTATAAATTATTCTAATAAAAGTTTTAATAATAAAACCATTCTTGTAAAAATTAATTCTTCATCGAAAAAAGTATCCCAAGTATATTTTATTAATAAAAGCGGTTCAAAGAATTCCTTATTAGATAATGTCATAGGTTCATTGCATTTTCTTATTGTACGATCCAGGGCAGATTTTCTGCAGCTAAAGGTCGTGTTTGACTAAAGAATGTTAATGATTTATACTTCGAGGGCTTATCCTTATAATAAATACTAGCAGTATAACCCGGCGTTGCTCGGGTATAATGAAAGCTTTAAAACTAATCCATGGTCTTGGAGCTCAGACTCTTTGGACGTTGGCACGAAAGACTAAAATGCAATAGTTGTTTCCAGTTAAAGCGAAACCGTAGACTGAAAGAAAAATGAATGGATCTAATTCAAACTTTCATTTCCTGGTATCGATATCAAATAAGTTTCTTTCGTTGTAAACTGAATTTCGAAGGCTAAATAAGTCCTCTGAGTAAATGGTGTCATGGCTGAGACTAAGAACTACAATTATACCTACTTAGAGCCAAACCCGAAGCAAAAACTAAAATAAAAGGGCTGAAAAAAATACAGACATACAGGCAGATAAACAGACACACACACAAACATCTTGCCTTTTATATATATATATATATATATTATCGATTTTCTGCACTATTGTAAGAACAGCAACTATGAAACTTCTGAATATCTTTTCTTATGTCTTTGTCTATGAGTGTATCAAATTTGATTAAAATCGGACCACTCCTTCTATAACCCGATTTTTTCGATTATCGATTTTCGATATTTATTGGGGGTACCTCGACACAAAACCTAGTTAAGAACACTCGCAGACGCTTATAGTACAACTGTGTAAATTTTCAAGAAAATCGGTTCGGCTGTTTCGGAGTCTATAGATAACGGACACACACACACACACAAAGTTCCATTTATAAATAAGTTTAGATAAATATTAAGCGACACATAATTTTAATGATTAGCAAATGTAAAAAACAAGTGTAATAGATGTTTTTTCCAAAGATTTTCGAGACAAGAAATATTTTAACAAATAATTTCATTTATTCCCAAATAAATTTTGAAAGCTTTATTAAAATCCGACTATTATCTGAATTGGGCAAAAATTTTCAGGTCAACGAGAATTTCCCCGCAAAAATACACTCAAATTTCCCGTTCAAATTTAGGGTCCCGCTTTGAAACAAAGGATTTTTTAAAGGATTTTAAAAAATAATTTTTCCATTAAAAATATTTTAATTGTTTCTCTTAATAATGACGTAAAGATTTTGACTTTAAAAGTTTGTTTTAAAGATTTGAGTTTTTTAATCATATGTCTTTCATTTTTAGCAAAGTTTTGGAATCACCTAATTTTGGGGGTTATAAAAATACGTCGATTTTAAAATAAATCTCCCAAAATTCATTTAATTATAGGATGTTAATAAAGATTTTGTTATTTAAGTACGAGATAACTTTTTTTAACTCTCTAAAATTTTAGAGAAAAATATTTTTTCGTGCGACTGCAGCCCCACATTTTTAATTTGATGATTTTATGTGCGTTGTGGTGCAGTGGATATCGGCACGGAACGAGAAATCGGGGAGTCGAGTTCGAATTCCAGTTGAATTCGTTGCATTCACTTACGCGCAAATACCCTTGGGAAAAGAATTAATCCGTCTCTTCCTTCTAGTTATGGGTTAAATAATAGGACAGATTGGGTTTTATAGCCTTGGCAGGCAACCAGTCGACCGCAGAAAGCAATGTCAACCTACTGTGAGATAATCTTCTGCCCAAGCGTGTTTTCACGTATGGTACTTAACTGACTGAGACATGCAATGAAGAAGGAGGGCTTAGAGAACCTGATACTAACAGACCAGATACAGGGAAGGAGAGACAGAGGAAAGCAACGGATAATATATTTGAAGGACCTAATCAGGTGGATGATGGAACGAGGGTTGCATGGTGTAACAGGAGAAGGTGTGCTAAGAGGAATAGGGAGACGTGGAAAGCCGTGATCGCCTACGTCCTGAAGAGACAGGGCACATAAAAGAAGAATCGAGGTGGTTCACATTGAAAGTGATACTGAGATTTCAGAAAAACATCATAAGAACACAATTTTAAAATTTTTATTACTATTTTTCGACAAGACATTGATTTCCGTTGTTGATAGCTACTATAAATGTCGGCTTAAAGAAAAGTCTGGTTACTTCAGCTCTCTCTCTCTCTCTCTCTCTCTCTCTCTCTCTCTCTCTCTCTCTCTCTCCGAATTGATAAAAGTCAATTTTCAATTTATTACCTACCCCATAACTCATTTCTTTTATTTATTTGTCTATTTATTAGCTACTTTTGTGTAAAGGAGCGCCTGATTTTACGCTTTCTTTCTGTCATGTATTTACCTCAGCCACAACTCAGAAGCTATCACAAAAGTCATTATTCGCCACGTGGTCGTGTGGCGCTCACCATAGCCGTGAGGATCTGGCGGGCCAGAGAAGCGTGGCTGGAACTACGAAATGACACGTGTTAACGTGTCATTTCGTAGTTCCAGCCACGCTTCTCTGGCCCGCCAGATCCTCCGACCCTGACCTTGATTTCAAACAGTGCTGACAGGGGTGGTTAATTATCTCACGGTCGACTTGCCTTAGATTACAGATCATTGTTCAATAGTGTGACACTAAACACCCACGATGTCGTCTGAGCTTGTGATAATGTCTGCTAAATAAAAGAAAATAAATAAAAAACAAAGTTTTACTTTCAGGTTGTTGCGAGTGCAAAAGGCGACAGCTAAGTGGTTAGAACATCGGACTGTGAAAGAAAAAATATTGGCATACAAATGCTGACTTTGCGAATTTGGAAACAATAATGAAACTTCTTTTTTTGCGTCTGATTTAACAGGATCGAATGTGCGTTGTGGTGCAGTTGATATCGCCTCGGAACGACAAATCATGGAGCTGAGTTCGAATTCCAGTTGAATTTCTTGTATTCACTTACGCACAGATGCCCCTGGGAAAGGCATTAATCCATCTCTTCCTTCCAGTTCTGGGTTAAATAACAGGACAGATTGGGTTCTATAGCTGTGGCTGGCAACCAGTCTACCGCAGAAAGCAATGGCAATCTACTGCGGGATAATGTTCTGCCCAGTCTCTTTCAACTGCAACCTTGAAACTTCTGAATATCGTTTCTTATGTCTTTGTTTATGAGTGTATCAAATTTGATTAAAATCGGACCGCTCCTTTATAACTCGATTTTTTTGATTATCGATTTTCGATATTTATCGAGTGTACCTCGACACAAAACCTAGCTAAAAACTGGTATACGCTTATAGTACAACTGTGGAAATTTTTAAGAAAATCGGTTCAGCTGTTTCGGAGTCTATAGGTAAAGCACACACACACAGACACACACACAAACATACACACACAAAGTTCCATTTATAAATAAGTTTAGATACGACATGTTACATATTATAATTTATACTGGTCAAACGTTCAAAATACGCCATTAAAATGTCAAGACTGTTTATTTCTCCTTTATATATTGTTTACAATCATTTATCCCTTAACAGGGATCTAAATCTTTATGCAAATAATTCAACAGTCTATATAATACTAAAACTATAATCTTGTATGTATGTATGTATGTTTGCTCTCGAGATGCAGCTTAAATGATACATAATACCACTGTAACACCGTACCCTCACCCCTACTGAACCGACGAACTCCACAAGACCGGCCGTTGGTTTGGTATGGTATAGTATTACAGGTTAGTCACAAGTCTCCGAAAATAAAATAAACATTCAAATGAAAAATAATAACATTCATAATAGATTATAACAACATTATTAAATAAATTTAAATAGACGTAGCACAACATATATTTCTACAATTCGCTATATTTAAAAAAATAGTAAGTTACGTGATTCACACTTGTCTTCTAATCTCAAAAGACACAGAACTGACTGGGCAGAAGATTTTCCCGCTATACGTTGCCATTATTACTTTCTGTGGTAGACTGGTTGCTAATCTAGGCTATAAAAAACAATCTGTCCTGCTATTTAGCCCATAGCTGGAGGGAGAAAATTTCTTAATGGTATTTGCGCATAAGTGAATGCAACGAATTCGACTAAGACTTCGAACTCGGATCTCCGACTTCTCGTTCGGAGCCAACATCCACTGCACCCTAACGCACATTTCGCATTCGCTTATTTAGAAATAGTTGTATTTAAAAACGTTGTTTACTTTTGTCACTCCAATAGTTCATGATGGTTTAATTACATATGATAGGTAGACTGTGTAAAACATGGACCAAAGCCGATTTAAAGAAGTTGAGATTACGACCAGGCTTTACAGAAAATCGGGCAACCTGGAAAAGAGCCAACAAGAAAACCCCGTCCAACCCATAACAGCGTGAAAATGGACGTTCAAAGATGGTGATGGTGATTATTATTGTACTACATTAGAACTATTTTACAAATGAATATCTCGGATATCTGGCAACTAAATGAGAGGTGAAGCGGCTATGCGGGTGTATGACTGTAAAATGTAATCTATATGAATGAAAATGTGTCACGTGATTTAATAGTAAATAAATAAACAGCTGCACGCTGGTTTGCCGCTGTTACATATTTTTTAGATAAATGTGAGGGAGTGACATGTTTAATAAAACATATAATTATTATTTAAAAAATAAAAAAGGTAGGAAAATTAAATGCACAGAAAGAGGGCATCCATACTTCATGTTATTTTTTTTTTTAATCTTATCACCACAAGCAAGGCGGTAACGCCACTGATGTGCAGGGGGCTACATAAGAGTGAGAAGATTAGAAAAGAGAAAACCTGAAACCGCATCCTAAACAGGAAACAAAGGATGAGCCTCTTCACCTGTTCAAGAGATGTGGGTGGAGTGTGAACCGGGCGATAGTTTAGTCTATCTACTCCAATTGTTTAGTCTATCTACTCCAATAGTCTATCAAATATGAATCTTCCTAAGCAGGCGATAACTGTTTGTTATTCGGGGAATCAATATATGAATCGTTAAATCTATCAAATTTATTTAGATTAGGAAGACCTGTGATAATTTAACTGTTTTCCTCTGTACATTTTCTGATGACTCTTTATTCTTATCTCTTAAGTTAATGATTGAATAACCGAGTTGGACGACAATGAAAAGATTTGAAAAGGTCAACTTTTTCACTGAAATAGCAGTTGAATATTTCTATCACCTCTTTATTTATTTATTTATTTATTTCGTTTTCTCTTTTAAACCTAGGAAGTGTTCTAACAAAAGACGGAAAGTGCGACACTGAGAACCGAAGGCAAATTGGCATGGCGAAAGATGCATTCCAGAAGTTGAGTAAAGTATTAAGAAACAGGACAATTTCACTAGAAACAAAGAGGAGAATACTGGATTGCTATGCGATGTCGGTTCTTCAACATGACAGTGAATGTTGGACAATATCTTCGAAGATGAGGGAAAACTTGAAGCAGCTGAAGTGTGGTTCTACAGAAGGATGCTGAGGATATCATGAACCGAGCATGTGAGCAACGACGAGGTTTTGGAAAGGAAGGAGACAAAAAAAAGAAAATTAATATTGAGCATCAGGAAGAGACAACTAGAGTTCCTGGGACACGCAATGAGGAAGAAGGGCTTGGAGAACCTGATACTCACACACCAGATTGAGGGAACAAGAGACAGAAGAAAGCAGCGGATAACATATTTAAAGGACCTGTTCAGGTGGATGACGGAACGAGGGTTGCATGATCGCCTGAAAGGACATGGCACATAAAAGAAGTGTCTTGTTCCCTTTTTTCTATGCAATCAAAACGGATTTATTATTGTGCGCTAATGTAGTGGATATCGGCTTCGGAACGAGAAATCGGAGATCCGAGTTCGAAGTCCGAGTCGAATTCGTTGCATTCACTTATGCGCAAATACCATTAAGAAATCTTCGCCCTCCAGCTATGGGCTAAATAGCAGGACAGATTGTTTTTATAGCCTAGATTAGCAACCAGTCTACCACAGAAAGTAATAATGGCAACGTATAGCGAGAAAATCTTCTGCCCAGTCAGTTATGTCTCTTTCGAGATTAGAAGACAAGTGTGAATCACGTAACTGACTGATTTTTTAAATATAGCGAATTGTAGAAATATATGTTGTGCTACGTCTATTTAAATTTATTTAATAATGTTGTTATAATCTATTATGAATGTTTATTATTTTCCATATCCATAATAGTTGGAATATAATATGCAAGTGTTTCGTCATTTTGACACAAGAATGTGTATCGGAAAGAAATACTGAAGTTCTATTAAAAATGTCACAGAAACAGAAACACGTCCCTAGCTTAAGAGCCCTTGTCTAATCTTAATGAAATTTGGCACTGCACTCATCAGGGGTTCAAGGTACATGTTGTTCCTAAATTGGTTGTGGTGTGACAGGGGCGATGTCACTCCTGAAATAATAATATTAGTGGGAGATGTGCCGTAAAACAGAAAAGACTAAGTGAAAGAGAGGCGTCTTCAAATAACAAAGATGTTGATATGCTGCAAAGACTTTGAAATGTTAATCTAGAGAAAGTTAATTTAGAAATACAACCTTTTTTAAGTGTACAAAAGAAATCAGATTACTAATGGAAAATTACTGTAACAGTAATAATTTGGAACTTTTAAAGAGAAATGGATTTTGACACTATAAGAATCGAGATTAAAATTAAGGATGTTTTGATAGAGAACTTTTTTGTAAAACATTATTTATGAGGTATTGGCAGAAGACGTTAAACGTTTTTATATTTCCTTATTTCTACTCAAATCCCCTCTTGTGAAAATTTCTCATAATAATAGCTTTAAAAATAATTCAGAAGACAATTTTATTTTATTTATGGTATATAGATTTTTGGCGATTGCCTTACTCGTTTTCCGTCATTCGACTCTATGCGTCTAAAAAATGTTGGTTTTATCGCGGTCGCCACTCCTCTCGAGGTTTTGACCAAGATCAAAGTGTAATATCTGTTCTTATCTCTCTCCACCTCTATCTTCCCTTCTTTATTTCATTTTCTCACTGAAACTAAATAGTGTCTTTCTCCTCTATCGACGTAATCAAAACGGAATAATCAATTATTTATTAGGTATTGGCAGGGCGAAAAGGTTGCGCGTGCTAACGAAGAGAGGGACAAACACGGTTCACACCACTACCTGGTCTTTTGAGTAGTAGTAGAGGTTTGTTACTTGTTTAGGATTGCGTTTCCGGTTCATTCTATATATATTTTTTTTTATATATATATGTTTTTCTTTCTCTAGTAGTAGCTCTTTGCACCTCAGTGGCATTATCTCCTTGTTTGAGGTGAACTGATTAAAAAGAAAATTATAATATGTTATAACGTAAGTCACTACATCGAGTGGCGACCGGGCTTTGTACAAGGTGAACCACACTGAAAAAAAAATCTATTTAGATGAGCCAAAAATTACTTCTGTCTTTACGTTGTGGAGTAGTTTTTCGCACTGAAAGTTATAATCGTGCTATGTCAGTTACTAATCGGCTTCAGTTAGTCAGTTAAGTGCCATATGTGATACATGCTTGGGCGATCATGTCTCGAAAGAGACATAACTGACTGGGCAGAAGATTAACCCGCAGTAAGTTGCTATTGCTTTCTGTAGTAGATTGGTTGCTGACCAAAGCTATAGAACCCAATCTGTCCTGTTATTTAACCCATAACTGGAAGGAATAGACGGATTAATACCTTTCCCAAGGGTATTTGCGCGTAAGTGAATGCAATGATTTCGGCTGGAATTCGAACTCGGCTCCCTGATTTCTCGTTCCGAGCCGATATCCAATGCACCACAATGCACATCCAACGCACCCAAAATCTTAGGAAGTTGGTAATTTTCCACTGCAAGCTGACTCCTTAGTATTCGGCTAAATGCCGACTAATATCAACTGCCTAGTAGTTCTACTGAACTCTAATAGAACTTTAAAGAACTCTCTAGAACTTCTATGAACTTCCCAAGAACTCCTCGAGTTAACTTCCTGTTAACTCTTATCAATATAGGAGGGAGAGTCCATTATCTAAGGAATAGGTTTATTTCCCTATAACATTTTATTTTTAGTTGGCATTTTAAACTGTTATATTAGAAATGACCTTTCCGGCGTCACCTATCATGCAGTTAGCTTCGTGTTTTAGTTGCTCTCAAGTCTGTGAAAAGAAATAAGACTTTATATATATATATATATATGTGTGTGCGTGTGTGCGTGTGTGCGTGTGTGCGTGCGTGTGTGCGTGTGTGTGTGTGTGTGCGCGTGTGTGTGTGTGTGTGTGTGTAAAAAGAGGATAAAATGTAATTCAAGTACATACATGAATCATGATTTTATATTGGTGAAATAAAATAAAATCAATTTTTTGTCTCGGCCTTACACGGCTGAATATTCTTGGTATTTCGACTGTTCCTATTTTCTCTCATATATTTTTTATTTTCGTTTCTTATCTCTTTTTTTTTTTTGTCTTGATAAACGCCCTATCTGCATCATCGCCAGGAATCGAACCCCTACAGCGACAAGATGCTGAACGTGCTTGGATGTTTCTCATAATTCACGCTATTGTTTATTTTTAAGTACTTTTAGCCTCACCCATACCCAACCACTTCACCTCCGCCATTTTTCTTTACTCTTCCTTTTCTTTTTTTTTTCGTGTAAAATCTTTTTAGTGTCTCTTTTCTCTTTCTTTTATCTTTCCCTCACTCTCTCTTTTACTTTTTTCATTTCTTTTTCTTTTTCTTTTTCTTTTTCTTTTTTTTTTTTTCTCTCTCTGTTATTTCAGTTTTTTCCATCTCACTTATGTAAACGATTCCACTTTCTTACTGGATTAAATAATTACGTATTTACTATCTAGTGATCAGTGTTCGAGCCCAGATATAAGCTGTAATTTCAAATGCTGTTTTTTCCAGATATATATATATTAGAAAATTGACGCGACAGTGTATTTCTAACTCAATGTTGCCTTGCAACTACGTACTTAATAATCTATTCGGTAATGCTTTTGTTTCCTGGTTGTTTTTCCCTTCCTCACTATGCTTTTATCTCTCTCTCTCTCTCTCTCTCTCTTAGCTTTTCTATTTTCCGTTTCTTTTTTTCTCTTTCTTTCTTTATTTCCTCTCTTTTTCTCTCACGTACACTCTTTCTTTCGCTAGTTTTTTTTACGTCACTTTCTTTAATTCGTTCACTGATCTTTCTTTCTTGGTCATTTTGTTTTATTTGCTTCGTGTTGCTTTAATTCTTGTATCTTTGTTTGTTTATTTCTCTTCCTTTTTTACGTATAATTTCTTTTTCATCTTACGATGAGGAACTGAAAAATTTTCAACCCAACCAAAAATTATGTTTAGTCATTTGCTTTTGAAATTGGTTGGTCTGACTGATAACTTTTCAGCGTTCATCTCGAATTCTTTCTTTCTCCTCCTCCTACTCAATTCCCTCTTATTTTCTCTTACTTTTCCTCCTTTCTTTTCTACTCCTTTTTTTTTTTACTTTACCTTCGTCTTTCTTCTCCTCTATTCTTCTTGTATTTCTTCTTTTCCATATCATTCTCTTTCTCTTTTCCAGTTCCTTTCTCTTCCTACTATTTTGCTTTCATTCTTTTCTTCCTTTATTCTTACATTCTTCTCTTCCATTCTACCTCTTTCTTTTCTCTCAGTTACTTCCCCCAATCATCTATATAAAAAGAAATCGCTGAAAAACAGCATAGTCTGAAGTAAAAGGCCTCAAACTAAATAAAAACAAAGTTTTCTCGGTAAAATGTTTATGCTATCATGAAGAGGATAGATCAAAGTATTTTTTAATTATTTTTACAAATTTTTAAAATTGTTTCTAACAGGTTTTAACAAGTTTATTTAGTGGTAGAAAATCTTTTTTTTTTTTGACTGTGAAAGACACATTCATTTAGAAATTCTTGCAAAAAAGAATAATAGCCGGATTATGATGAAAATTTTAGGACTTATTCATAATTGACTGAAATCAGTTTTGAAATAATTATTTTTAGAAAATATTGGTAAAAATATTTTTTTTTACATGTTAACCGCCACCAGTTAATTCCAGAAATGTCGAAAAATGCGACTAAGTCTCAACACATAGATAATTTTAATTAAATTCAGGAGTCGTTGGGGAATGCTAATCAACTGTCTTTTTTCTTCAAAACCTGCTCATTTTTAAAAAATCTGCTCCGAAATGCGAAAACAAAAATGCAATAAAACTATGCCATTTTTTGTTTGGATAAACTTTTAATTGCTTTTATAAACATAAATTAAAATGATATCATAGTCTGAACAGAATTTTTTTCAATTAATAATGAATTTTTACAAGAATGTTTTCATTTTTATTTATTAGGTAATTTCTAAAAAGTTTCAAAAATTTTTTAAATTTCCTCCTCATAGGTGCCTCAGATGTTTTTAAATTAATGTGTGGCGAATATATTTACTAATCGAAAAATCTAAAAGCTTACTCTAAATAACGGTGCTCATTTTTTGTTAAATAATTAAAACATTTTAATTTTCTGCATGTTGATTACCCGTATTTTGTTTGTACGGGTGGCCGTACGCGATTTTTTCATTAAACGGTCACGTGATTCAAGTGTCGTCTTTCCTTACATGAAAAAAAAAATCGTATATAAACATTTTTATACCAAATTCGTCTTCCATACTTTTGGCCAACCACTGTAAATCATCCATTAACGCCTCTGATAAGGTGATAACAGCTGTGATAACAAGGCTACCGTAATTGAGAAACGTTCTTTTAAAAAACTTCAGGCAGTAAGTAATTCTTGTTTCGAGGTAAGTTTAAATTCGGTAATTTGAATAAAATAATGTGTCAGCGAGATGTATGTTAGTTTTAAGATTTTTTTAAATCGAGAATTGGATACTGTTTACAATCGATGAAAAATGGCGGAAAATTTGAATTTAAAAAAAAAATTAAACCTAAAATTTTTTGATTCCGATCAATATAATTTCGGTTTGAAATACGCCACAGTATTTTGCTTACTGAAATTAATTGCTTACTGTAATTTAATTTCAGTTAAAGCTAAAATTTTAGCGTCAAGAAAACATTTTTTTTATTCAATTTAAATTGAGGTATTGAAAATTTGAGTGGAAGGTACCTACAATCATCTCTTTTATCTCATTCCTGTCTCTTCTCCTCTATTTTCATCTATTCTACGTCTTCTTTCTTTTCTTAACCGTCTTTCTCTTCTGCAACTCACTTATTTTCTCTTATTCCTTTCTCCTTTACTTTCATTCTACCCAGCTTTTCTTTCATTCCATTCTCCTCTTTTCTCGTTGTTCTTATCCCATTCCCTTCTCTCCATTTTGCAAAATTTCCCCAACTTAATTCTTTTCGTATTCAACACTGCTGTGCACAAGATTCACAGTTTTCCGAAAAAAAAAACTCTAGTGCCAGACGTTGTCGCTTTTGACTGATATTGTCTACGGGAAAGAGAAAAAGAGACGATCATGTCAGCTTAACAAATCGACTGTACAAAATACGCACACATGTTTTTTTCGTTACTTTGTCTTTTTTTCTAGTTCAAAACAATAAATGTTTTTGCTTTAAAAAAGAAAATCTCATTTTTTTTAGAACATCAATAAACTAATCGACTGCTGAGAAGCTCCGTACTTTTTTCCAACGCAGACAATAAACAGTATCTAAAGGTATCGCTTTAAATAGTTAAATCCAAAAAGATTTTGCGTAAGAAAAAGATGGTTCGATCCCAAATTTCTGGCGAGTCTTTTAAAAATGTTTTAATTTCAAATTGATAAAAATCTGAAAATTACAGAAAGTCTATTTTAATTATAAACAATAATTTTAAAAATCCAGCAAAAAAAAAAAAAAATTAAAAAAAGAATCAATTTGTTGTATTTTTATCGCTAACATTTATCGTAGAATCAATCTGTGTAAGACTGTATTAACTCCGTGCCTCGACAGATTCCCTAAAAAAGAAAATACGGAAAATGAATTTTAAATAATTAAAATGTTCTCTTTGAAGTTAAATTTTGGTTCTATTATAAAGTCTTAGTACGTGTCTCCAAATTTCATAGTAAAAATTGCACAGCTAATAAAAAAGGATAGATATATATCCTCTCTATTATAATGAAGCCTGTTAGTGTTGTATATATATATATATATATATATATATATATATATATATATATATGTAATTTAATGTAAGATACCCAATAGTCGGTAGATCAATATATATGTTCCTATCATTTTAGACAGCATATCGATAAAATTATTTTATCATCATTTTTTACTGCAAGAGCCCACTCGTATATAATTTCGCTATTTGAAGCAGAATCGGAAATAGATGCGTTTAAAAGCGTTGTTTTCTTCTATCACTATAAAAATATTATTGCCTCCTTTGAATCGTAAAATACATTGATTTAAAAAATTCTTTGAAAATTCATCTACTTCTTGAATTTTAATAAAATCTTTACCTTTTTTGGTAATGTGAATACATACATACATATATGTATACATAAATACATATGTGTGTGTCTGTGTGTTACCGCATGCGTATGTTTTCAATATATTTATGAAAAGTTTTTCATGATCTAATGCACCCGACCTTTTTAATTTGATGATTTTCAGTTGTGTATTGTGTGTTACATTGATTTAGGTATCTCCACTCCATTTTCGATACCTAATTTTTAAATTGAATTTTAAAAATAAAAATCTTTTTCTTGAAACTGTAATTTTAGCTTAATTGAAAGCTAAATGATTAAATATGCTATTTCCATCAGGTTATTTCCTTCTGGTGTAATTCAAACAGGAATTATATTCATTAAAATCTAAAATTTAAAAACATTTTTTTATTTTTTATTTTTCGGCCATTTTTTGAGTGTTCGACACATTTGTAAACAGAAGTTACTTCTCGGTTTAATCTTGCAAAAATAAAATATACATCTCTTACTCGTTATTTTTTTTTTTTTGAAAATTAGCTAATTTAATGTTAAATTAATATGATTCAAAACAAATACACTCCCGATCAAAAATTTAAGACCACTTAAAAATCTTTAAAAAGAAATTTATTTTTTACGGATAGATTTTAAACTCCTCCCACTTAAGGTTACCAATAGTACAATCTAAAAGGTTATGGAAACAAAAAGCTACATTCCAAACATTTTATTTAGAAATTTACATTTTTATAAAATGAGGCGATTTACATATGATCAAAATTATAAGACAAGAGACAAAAATTCTACAAAATTGTACAAAAAGTGTATGAAAACATTCAACAACCAAATTTAATAATGAGTTCTACCCCCACTGCTTTTAATGACTTCAAAAATTCTGTATGCATTGCTGGAAATAAGCGTTTCCATTAAGGTGCAGGGGATGTTGCTCCAGCTTCTGAAGATGGCTTCACGAAGTTCATTTTTTGTTGAATATTGTTTGCTATTTCGATAAACATCTCGTCATCCATTCCCAAACATTTTCAATTGGGTTCAAGTCCGGTGAGCATGCAGGATGTCCCAAGAAATGGACCCCATTTTCTTGTAGAAAGGTCAAGGTCCGTCTTGCAGCGTGGTTTGCAGCATTATCCTGTTGGAATAACCACCCATCCCCACACAAACGATAGCCCTCTGTCATAAAAGATGCTTTTTGTAGCATGCTAACATAGCCAGCCGCTGTCTGATGACCCGGCACCACCTGGAGCTCCATCGTCCCTCTGTAAGAAAAGGCACCCCATACCATTAGGGACCCTTCACCACTATGACGTGTGGAGAAAATTTCAGGAGGCATGTTTTTGTTATGCCAATATCATTGGAAGCCATCAGGACCATCTAGATTGAATTTTTTCTCATCAGAAAACAGGACTTTCTTCCACTTCTCAACGTCCCATGTTTGGTATTCACGACCAAACTTTAAGCGGTCCGCCTTGTGATGTGGAAGCAGCCGAGGAATTTGTTTATGCTTTTTATTTACTATGCCTTTTTGTCGTAAGTGTCGTCTGATGGTTTACGGGACTGCAATCAGCTTCTGTGACTGCCTTAATTTGACTTGAAGAAAGTACCCCGTCTTTCATAACAACCCGTCTTATTCTCCTACTCAATGCAGGAGAAATTTTGGGGGTCCTACCAGAGGATTTTGCTTTTCCATAATTCTCACTGTTCTTTAGAAAGTTGCAAATCACAGTTTTACTGCGATTTACCTTAGCTGCGATCGCCCGCTGTGACAAACCTTGCTTATGGAATTCTAAAATTCAAGAATGCTCAACTTCGGTAAGTTTGCTTGCTTTAGGCATGGTAACACCTTTATGCAGTGATTGCTAATCTCTAACTGAACTAAAAACATTTGAAATTACCATAGATCTAACAATTTATACCCCTGGTCTTATAATTTTGATCATGTGTAAATCGACTCATTTTATAAAAATGTAAATTTCTAAATAAAATGTTTGGAATGTAGCTTTTTGTTTCCATAACCTTTTAGATTGTACTATTGGTAACCTTAAGTGGGAGGAGTTTAAAATCTATCCGTAAAAAAAAAAAAATTCTTTTTAAAGATTTTTAAGTGGTCTTAAATTTTTGATCGGGAGTGTATTACTTGGCTCTGGAATGAAATTTAGAATAAAAGTATTTCTTAATCACAAGGGTCTGATTCGTTGACCATTCAAGCAGGCGATGACAGCACCTATTATTAATCAATCTGGAAGAATGGTGAACAAAAGTTGACATAACCCAGTTTATCATTTCGTAAAAGGAACAACCCTTGAAATATGGCACCCTTTAATGATAAGTCTCTTGTAAGTTTCCATAATAAAAGAAAATATACAGTTTAACATAATAAAAATAAATTAGAAATTATTTTTAAAATCTAAATTTTAAGTGATTTGTATTAAGCTTTTGAATTTTACATTTGAAAATAAAGTCTATTTTTAGTGAATTAATAACTTAAAAACACTGAGTAACTTTAAAGAAATTTAAAAGATGTTTGAAACTTTAATTAGCAAAGAAAAAAAATGAAAATAATTCTTATAAAAACTCATTATTCATCGAAATTTTTTCTTCTTTAGAATATATGCTAAAATTATATTATTCATAAAATCAATTAGAAGTTCAGGTATATTAAAAATAGTGTAGTTTTAATGCATCTTTTATTTTACAATTTTGATCAGATCTTCGAAAAAAATGGTCTGGTAATTAAAAAAATTACATGATTTACATTTCCCAATGAGTTCTGCATTTTAGTAATAAATAAAAAAATTGGTATAGATAATGTATCACTCGAAGTTTTATACAATTAATTGGATTGGGGGGGGGTGACAGATGTAAAACACAATATTTTAGCAAGATTTTTTTAAAATAATAATTGCATAAATAATGTAATTCATTTGTAAATTAGTCCTGAAAGTTTAATTCAAATCAGACAATTAGTTGATTTTTGCAAGAATTTTCAAATCCTTTCAACACCAAAAATTGACTTGAACACTATTACGTTTTCCTTAATTACGTAAACACGGCGTGAATCACTGACGGAAAACGAAAAAAGAAAAAAAAGAAAATTTAACTGAAATTTCGAACGTGTTAGAAAGGATTAAAAAATAAAAACAATAATGACAGCAAAATTTGATCTTTCCCCTCAATAATAGCATAAATATTTTGATGATGAAACTTTGTTGTTGTTTCTTTTAAGTTTTAATATCATGCTATGCTGTTTTTTCGGCAATTGAGTGGAGGTACATAAATTGATTATTGAAAAATAAAAATACAGTAAGATGTAGTCTATAGCTTAGGGAGCTGGTTAATATTTCTTTGATTCGGCCTTGTGTCAGACTTAACCGAACTCCCTACAGCTTACAAGTTTTATCCAGAATTATCATCAGAAGGTTTTCATCAGAAGGTTATCATCGTTATCAGAAGGTTGGTTGTCGGCAGGTTGGAATATGGGGAATTGTGTGGAATAGTGTAAGACTAAAATATACATTTTCCATTTTAAAATATAAATTTATTAAAAGGAAAGAATAACACAAGTTGTAGAAAATGTTCGTAGTAGCAATGTTGGTATTTAAAACGTTCGCAGAAGTTTAGGGTTCATGGTTGTGTAGTAGCAGAATGTAAGGTTTTTGTTCCTTCCTCTTTTTAGTAGGTCGCGACAGTTGAGAAAAAGAGAAGGCAAAACAAATAAAGAAGTTGTACTTAACGTGTCTATTTGTTCTCGACGTGGAGTGAAGAGGAAGAAAAGAGAATTGGAAGAAGAGGTCGAATGAAACTGTGACGCACCCTGCGTCCAGGTCGGTTCTTGAATTTTCTTTTGTTACATTGCCACGAGGTCCCAGCTAACCGCTCTCATGTCGACTGTCTTTAACAGTTTAGCGTCGTGGTTTTTATAGTCAAGCTTGTCATGATGCCGGCTCCAGCGGCCCTTTCACATCCATGCGTGAAAATACGTCATTTATAAATTTACTGTTTTTAATCCAATCAGCATTCAGAATTAGCTTTTCACACTGACTTGTGAATTTTTCTTTGTTGGGTTTTTCCAAAATGTTTTCTGTTCTTAATTTCTTATCCCTACAAGTCCTTTCTAAAAAAAGTTATTTTTTCTACGACTATTGCTTTCAATAAAAAAAATCACTTTTTTAAAAATAATTTATTTAAGGTTTTTTGTAGTTTTTCTATAGTATCAATTTAATAATACTATATTTTTAAAATTCTTAATACATTCTTTCAAAAGTCTACCACTATTATTATTCTGAATTTCAAAGTTATTGAATCATTATATATCATAATACTCTTCAGAAAGGGAAAAAAAGTCAGTTAAAGGCGGTAATTCAGAATTATTTCCCCTTTTGAACATTTGTATAAAAGATTTAACTGTTGTTGAAATGCAAAAGAACCAAAATTTTTTAAAAAAAGGTTTATATTCGAAAATGACATCAAACTTTACATTTTTCGATTCTTTAAACATGATTTGTTCAACAACACATTTTTTTTGTAACGACCAACAAAGAGATGACTTTAAAAATCGCACTGAAAAATTACAAATAATATTTTTCAGAATAAATATCAAGATTTTTTTTCTGTCCGCTCTGAAAGAAATTAATGTATTTTATTAAATTATGCAAGTAGCAATTCTCAAAAAACTTTATTTTTTGAGTTTTATTGAATTACTTTTGATAAGGTTCAGGAGAAACTTTTAGGACATTCTCACTTGATATTGCACAATGTTTTACTGAAATAATTTCTTCGGACATTTTTTCTTTAGACAACATTAAAAATATCTCCAATACCCACCAAATTAAAATATAAACACAATATATCGAAAAGTGGAGTGGCAACTGACTCTCTTCCCACCAAAAAATTCTACAAAGGTTTCAAATAAAACAACCTATTTAGTAAACAATTCATTTCCTAAAGGTTCTTTAAACCAAATAGAACGTTCCTTATTGTGTAGAGCTTGTAGTGGATAGAAAATTAAGAATTGAAAAGATTTTGGAAAAACCCAACTAAAACATACAAAGTAAAATTTCGCACCCGCAAAAGTGGATTCAAACGACTACAAACATTTTGGGAAAAACCAAAATCATGGCAAATTTCACAAATCAGTGTGAAAAGCAACATCTGAATCCTGATTGCATACTAAATAGAAAAATGAATGATGACGTCAGTCTAACGTTTTTCACACCAAAAGCAGAAAGTGCCTCTGAAGCCGGTCACAGGAGCAGATTTAATTACTTAAGGACATTCTGTGACCGGTCAACAGAGTCAGATGGGAGCAACGAGACGAAACTACTAAAATGTAACAGGAGAACTTCAACCGACCAGGACATAGGTCGCGTCGCATGTTGTTCTGCTCCTTCTTTCTCGTGTGCTGATTTCTTTTACTTCTTCTTCTCCATCCAAAGACATTCCTACCAAGCAAACACATACATACGTACGTACGCATATACTCTTTCAACAATGAACATTTTCTACAACTCTTGATACCTTTAACTTTCTCATTGAACACAAACTTTACCCTTAACTTCTTAATGTTTCTAATTACACATTAACTCATACAATGTATGTTATTCTTTCCTTTTAATAAATTTCTATTTCAAAATGCAAAATGTATATTTTATTCTTACTTTATTCCACACAATTCCCCATATTCCAACCTGCCGACAACCAACCTTCTGATAACGATGAAAACTTTTTGGTAATTTTGATGATAATTTTGCATAAAACTTGTAAGCTGTAGTTAGTTTGGTTATAGATGACACAAGGCCGAATAAAGAAACATTAATCATCTCCCTACGACTTCAAGCTCTCCGTAGCCGAATCGTCAACGCACGCCGCTTTAGAAATTTTTTTCTCTTCTAAAATTAGACGTAGATTCGAATCCCACCAGAGTTCGCATGTTTTCATGAATTTTTCTCGTGCACAGGCCGGTAGACACTAAACGAGCATTTACATGGAAATTTAAATCTTTGTATTTTCTTGATATTGGTATCTCTATTTTGTAATTTGCAAATACGGAATATCTACAAAAAATAAAGTTTTTAAGAAATAAAATGTCGGATAAAATCCATTAATTCACTGTGGATCTACAAATCAACACACCGGCCACAATATTTGTATATAAATGCTATATTTCAAACTAGCAGTATAGACCGGCGTTGCTCGGGTGTAATGAAAGCTTTAAAACTAATCCATCGTCCTGGAGCTCAGACTCTTTGGACGTTGGCACGAAAGACCAAAAAGCAATAGCTGTTTCCAGTTAAAGCGAAACTGTAGACTGAAAGAAAAATGAATGGATAAAAATCAAATGTTGATTTCCTGGTATCGATATCAAATAAGTGTTTTCGTCGTAAACTGAATTTTGAAAGCTAAATAAGTCCTCTGAGTAAATGGTATCATGGCTGAGACTAAGAACTACAATTATACCTACTTAGAGCCAAACCCGAAGCAAAAACTAAAATAAAAGTGCTGAAAAAATACAGACATACAGGCAGATAAACAGACACACACACAAACATCTTGCCTTATATATATATATATATTATCGATCTTCTGCACTGTTGTAAGAATTGCAACCTTGAAACTTCTGAATATCGTTTCTTATGTCTTTGTCTATGAGTGTATCAAATTTGATTAAAATCAGACCACTCCTTCTATAACCCGATTTTTTCGATTATCGATATTTATCGGGGGCACCTCGACACAGCTAGGACAAACCTAGCTAAGAACACTCGCAAACGCTTATCGTACAACTGTGTAAATCTTCAAGAAAATCGGTTCAGCCGTTTCGGAGTCTATAGGTAACGGACACACACACACACACACATACAAACACACACAGACAATTTCCATTTATAAATAAGTTTATATACTGAGCAAAATTTCCATATAAATAAAGCACATTTTAAACGATGTAAACACATATGTGTGTGTGTTTCTTATCCTTCTTCTATGTGTTGTGTCCTTTCAAGACTTGAGTGATCGTGGCTCTTCACAATTTCCTTTGAAGCTCTTAATAATCTTTTTGCTATTCCTCCTAATTCCTATTCTGTCAACCATTGATATAAGCCCGTTAGTTTAATCGCTTATTTCCTTTGTCGCTCTTAACTTTGAATATGTCATGTGAGTGGGAAATTTTCTAAGCCCTCTTTTCTCATTATGCCCCCTAGAAATTTCAAGTGTCTTTTTCTGATGTTATATATCAGTGTCTTTTTTTTCATTTTAACATAGATTTTTTCGTTGCACCTTTGTATAGAACCACATTTTTGTGGCTTCAAGTGTTTTTTTTTAATCGTATCACCCCGAGCAAGGTGATGTGCAGGGGACTACGTAATAGTGAAAAGATTGGAAAAGAGAAAGCCGGAAACCACATCCTAAACAGGGAACAAGGGATGAGTCTCTTAACCTGTTCAATAGACATGGGTGGAGTGTGAACCGGGCAATAGATAGATCTATCTACTCTAATTGAAAAAAAAACAAATAAACAAAGTGAAAAGATTGGAAAAGAGAAAGCCGGAAACCACATCCTAAACAGGGAACAAGGGATGAGCCTCTTAACCTGTTCAATAGACATGGGTGGAGTGTGAACCGGGCAATAGATAGATCTATCTACTCAATTAAAAAAAAAACATGGCGATGGATTACTAAGTTAAAACTTCGTAAAAGTCCAGTCAATAGATATTCATATGTGGTGAGATTGTCCAGCATTCACTGTCAAATGGGAGAACCAAAATCGCATGATAGTTTGTAGTGTAGGGTAGGGTTAATTTTATTTGGTCCAGGTTTTTTGTCAGGCATAATCAAACTGCCTCCAGCTTACAAGATTTATAAAGAATTATCATCATCAGAATTATCAGAAGGTTGGTTGTCAGCAAGATGGAATAGTGTGGAATACTGTAAAAATAAAATATACATTTTGCATGTTAAAATAAAAATTTCTTAAAAGGAGGAATAACAAGAATTCGTAGAAATTAATGTTCAATGAGAAAGTTAAGGGTATCAAGAGTTTGTACAAAATGTTTGTAGTAGTAATTGTTGAAAGAGATAAGGAGAAAGAGAAAGAGGACAATGTCCGACTCGCTTGAAGTCAAAGTTACATTTTAGATGTTTCGCCTCGCGGCTCCCATTGGATTCTCTGACTGACTGACGCTGAGGAAGTCATTTTATTATAATCTAGATTTTTCACACTTACTCGCGAAGTCCTTTTTGGTCTTGCAAGTTGCTCCCATTAGTCAAAAATCATTTTAACACCTACTTGCGAAATCTGGTTTCGACTTTTTCGTTAAGCACATAGCCAATCCTTTTTCTACTTGAGAAAACCAGGATTTCACACGTCATTGTAAATTCTTGTAAACGTGAAGAAGAAGGTTGATTTTAATTGATTTCTTAACCGCTACAAGTACAGTACTCTTTTCTTTGTTTCTAACAAGGTTTTCCCATTGCTTAATAGTTTGCTTAGCTTTCGGAAGGCACTTTCACTATCTCAATTCGCTTTCGGACTTGTGTGTCGCATTTGCGATCTTCTATTAAAAAAACTTCCTAGTTATTTAAAATATCTTTGTACTTGCTTGGTTTTGGCATCTCCATTTTGTAATTAGCATGTTGCGAGGCTTCGTTTTACTGTTTGACAAAACAAATGGATTATTTAAGTTCTCCAAGGAGTCCTGCTTTTAATGAATAAAAATATGAAGAAGCTGAAATTATAATTTTTCGAAATTGCATAAAATTAAGTAGTAGTAACAAATGTAAAGATATATTTTTACCAAGATTTTCTAAAAAAAATCAAATTTAATTTCATTCATTTGTAAATAAGTTCTGAAAAATCCGAAATGTGAAAAAAATTAAATAAAATCCGACAATTATTTGATCTTTGCAAAAATTTCCAAAACAATATATATTTAACGCCAAAAAAGACGCTAAACATCTTTATAAGAATCTTTAGTTCACTCGGGGACGCAATAAAAACAAGACATTTAACCAAAATTTCGAACATGCTAGAAAACATTAAACAGTTTAATAAAATATTAAAAAAAAATACTTTGGTCTTTTCTCTTAGCAATAACATAAATATTTTGACGATAAAACTTTTGTTTTTATCAAAATGGGGTCTGTTTTCATCATGGTACCTCTTTTATAGAAAATTTTAGGCGGTACCTAATATTTTTTTTTTATAATCATATCACCCCGAGCAAGGCGGTAACGCCACTGATATTCAGTGGACTACATAAGAGTAAAAAGATTACAGGAGAGTGAAGAGAAGGACGAACCAGTTAGAAAGGAGCAAGAGAAGGATGGGAATACAGGTGTGATACAGGTGTGATGACAGGTGTGATGATACAGGTGTGATGCAAAGGTGGAGAGAAAGGAAAGGATATAAAGAGTGGTGTGGAAAGAACTAGGGTCAAGTATATGAGTATTGACCTTGCATTTAAATTCTTGGAGGATGTAGCCGTCAGGAAAGCAAGAATACGGAAGCGAGTTCCACAGGCGGGAAGTGCGAGAAAAGAAGCTACAGTAGTGGAATTGTCGTCTGCATTTGGTTGATCTAATGCTTGACTTTTTGTTCAGGTATTTCGTTTGTTTCTTTTTTTCTTTCCCTGCTTTTCCCTCCGGGTTAGTTCCCGGTGGGTTTATTACTATAATGAATATTACTATATATATATATATATATATATATATATATATATATATATATATATATATACTTCTGTATTTTCATTATTCTCTCTACAGAAATATTGTCCGTCCAAATGCTGTTCTATAATCTGATAGTGACCGTTGAAAGAGATTATTTATGGTTTGTTCACTGGTTATTTATAAAAAATATCAAATTTTTATTACGGATTAAAATGTTTCAATAAAAATGTTTTAATAAAAAGTATTATAGCGTATCAAGTATAGAATACAAATCCTGTATCATCCAACAATTAGCTTAAACGCAACAAGGAAAAATTGCACACCCGCAAAATCGGATCCGAATGACTTAAAACATTCTGGAAAAACCAGACCAAGGCAAAGTTAACAAGCCGGTGTGAAAATTAAGATTCTGGGTTCTGATTGGATAGGAAATAACAAATTGGACTATGACCCCGGTCAAATTTTCTACTTCACCGAACGCGTACGAGCGGGCAAGGCACAAAAATTACCCAGTCCCCACAAAAAGTGGCCGGTAATTATATATATATATATATATATATATATAGTGGACATTGAAGTCAACACCCAGAGCTGACAATCTATTTCATGCCATTCCCTGAAGATTGCGTTTAGCATGGAACAGACTGTCACTTCTGAGTGTTGATTTCAATGGCTAATTTATATTTACATACGCTCTATTGATGACTTTCACCTATAAACGTAGCATACACTAAAACTATATATATATATCGTCACTTAAGTGCCATATGTGATACACGCTTGGGCGATCATGTCTCTTTCGAGACATGACTGACTGGGAAGAAGATGATCCCGCAGTAGGTTGACATTACATTCTGCGGTAGACTGGTTGCCAGCCAAGGCTATAGAACCCAATCTGAACAGTTATTAAATCCATAACTGAAAGGATGATAGGAATTAATACCTTTCCCAAGGGTATTTGTGCGTAAGTGAATGCAAAGAATTCAAATGTAATTCGAAATCGTCTCCCCGATTTCTCGTTCCGAGCCGATAACTACTGCACCACACACACACACACACACACACACACACAAACACGGATGACAATAATATATATATATATATATATATATATATATATATATATATATATGTAACTTTGTCTGTGTGTGTGTGTATGTGTCCATTACTTATAGACTCCGAAACGGCTGAACTGATTTTCTTGAAAATTTACACAGTTGTACTATGAGCGTTTGAGAGTGTTCTTAGCTTGGTTTTGTGTCGGGGTAACCCGACAAATGTTGAAAATCGATAATCGAAAAAATCGGGTTATAGAAGGAGTGGTCTGATTTTAATCAAATTTGATACA
Source organism: Ascarosepion bandense (assembly GCA_037127315.1). NCBI lineage: Eukaryota > Metazoa > Mollusca > Cephalopoda > Sepiida > Sepiidae > Ascarosepion > Ascarosepion bandense. Next base: position 1,771,569 of record JBBBDQ010001642.1, on the reverse strand, counting down.
CTCGTAGACAAAGACATAAGAAACGATATTCAAAAGTTTCAATGTTGCAGTTCTTACAATAGTGCAGAAAATAGTGCAAGATGTTTGTGTGTGTGTCTGTTTATCTGCCTGTATGTCTGTATTTTCTCAGCCCTTTTATTTTAGTTTTTTTTTTTTTTTTTTTAATCATATCACCCCAAGCAAGGCGAAAACGCCACTGATGCGCAGGGGGCTACATAAGAGTGAAAAGACTGGAAAAGAGAAAAACCGGAAACCACAACCTAAACAGGAAACAAGGGATGAGCCTCTTCACCTGTTCAATAGACGTGGGTGGAGTGTGAACCGGGCGATAGCCCAGTCCATCCACTCCAATAGAAAGAAAATGATGGTGACTTGCTAAGTTTTAACTTAGTTAAAGTCCAGGCAGTGAAATTTTGGCTAGAAAAACAAAATCAATCCTTCAATTAAGCATGAACACTTTTAAATTTAAGCAAAAGTTAAAAGAAAAAATGGCTTACATTTTATCAATATTAACAATATTTTAAGAGATGATTCCATATTGTTCTGCTGGTGGTTGAAGAAAACATTTTAACTTTTAGGTCCAAGGAGTGGGGAGTCAAATAGACAGTGTGACCAGTTCACTAGAATACAGCTAGCCAGCTTAAGAAAGAAAGAAAGAAAGAAAGAAAGAGAGAGACTGACGTCGTACGGAGAAAAATTAAAGACAAATTCCACCAGGCAGTGAAATTTTGGCTAGAAAAACAAAATCAATCCTTGCTTCGGGTTTGGCTCTAAGTAGGTATAATTGTAGTTCTTAGTCTCAGCCATGATACCATTTACTCAGAGGACTTATTTAGCCTTCAAAATTCAGTTTACGACGAAAACAACTTATTTGATATCGATACCAGGAAATCAAAATTTGATTTTCATCCATTCATTTTTCTTTCAGTCTACGGTTTCGCTTTAACTGGAAACAATTATTGATTTTTAGTCTTTCGTACCAACGTCCAAAGAGTCTGAGTTCCAGGACCATGGATTAATTTTAAAGCTTTCATTACACCCAAGCAACGCCGGGCTATACTGCTAGTATATATATAGATAAAGTGTATCTATAAAGGAACAAAATGAAAAAAGTACAAGAGGAAAAATTATTCTTAGCCTCGAATGGGAATGAATTTATCACTGCAATAACGTCTCCCCGAGAACAAAACGCGTCAACTAAGAATAGTTTTTCATCTTGTTTTTTTTTCATTCATATAAATATATATATATCACAGTACCTTCCTCCATGTTGTTGTCATAGTGCTCGAAAGAAACAACGTTCTGTAAAACTTCACTTTTTTTATGAGATCTGTCAGTTAAGTGCTAAACAGGTACACGCTTGGGCAACTATGTCACGAAAGAGACATGACTGACTAGACAAAACATTTTCCACCGGTTGATTGCCATTATTTTCTGCGGTATACTGGTTACTAATCAGGAATATAAAACCCAATCTGTCCATAGCTGGATGGAAAAAGAGACGGATTAATTCCTTTCCCAACTCTATTTCCGTGTAAGTAAACTCAAATAATTCAACTGAAATCCGAACTCGACTCTTCAAATTCTTGTTCCGAGCCGATATCCCCTGCACCACAACACTGTTTTTTTTCGTTCTTTGTCTCTTCCCTTCATCCTTTCTTTCAACCTGCTTTATCACCACAATTTTTCTGTTATTCTTTCCTTCTTGGCATTTTGAGGAGTACACAATGACAATATCCGCTTGGAGGGCTCTGAAGAAAATTTAAGACACAAACTGACATGGGAGAGAGAGAGAAAGAGAGAGAGAGAGAGTTGTACCGAGGTTGTCCTAACACTGAGCTTGATGCGCGCAGGGGAATGCTAGCACTGCCGGGAGCTGGGGCGGAAATTGTCGGACACGGTAGGGGAACACTCACGCTACCACACGCGGAACAATCATGACCAGACGGTGAGAAATCATGACCAGACGGTGAGACATAAATATTCGAAGTAGTAGTCGTAAAACCGAACAATCGTAAGTTGCACAGATCGTAAGCCGACGACAATATGTATAAGGAGCAGGTATGGATATTTTTCAGTCCGCCTACGTTGCTACCGATTGAGACACATGGTTGAGGTTTAAAGAAAAGGTAAGGGCAATGCCGTGGAAAAAATGTCTAAGCCCGCTCTATACTTCCCTTTTTGAGGATGCCTCAGGACACCGGAAAATAAACATAGCTCCCTCCTGAAGAAGAGTAACTTCTTGGATTGGAAAATAACCTTCTGGACTTTGTGCTGAATATTAATTGAAAGTCATTAATTTAACCTCGTTCCAATTTTCTCGAAAAACCAAACCTGCTCTCTGTCGTATCCGAAAGGTATACAAAGCAATTTGTAAAGAATGATCATTCTTTAAATGGGTAAATAGAACCTGACTAAGTAGTGATCCTCTTTCTGACCGAATGGTTTCCCGTCTGAAACAATCCTGCACATCTACAAATCTACCATCCGCCCGTGCATTGAATACTGCTGCCATATCTGGTCGGGTGCTCTTGCTATCCACCTAGGGGTCCTTGAATAAAATCTAACGGAGAATCTGTAATGTGACTGATCCCGATTTGGCAGCTCAGATACAGTCACTTTCTCACCGACACAATGTGGCTTCTCTGTGTCTCTTCTACAAATACTTTAATGGCTTCTGCTCCAATGAACTTAGCTCACTGATACCTCCATATAGGAATTTGGTCGAGCTACAAGACTAGTAAATAGGTCCCACCATTTTACTGTGAAACCAATAAATAGTAAATGCAAATTCTACACCATCAGCTTCTTTTCTCGCACTTCCCGCCTGTGAAATTCACTTCCGTTTACTTGCTTTCCCGACAGCTACAATCTTCAAGAATTCAAATGTAAAGTCAATAGTCATCTCTTATATCACTAACTTGCATTCTCTCTCTCTCTCTCTCTCTCTCTCTCTCTCTCTCTCTCTCTATCTATCTATCTATCTGTCTGTCTGTCTATCTATCTATCTATCTATTAACGTCAATCTGTTCATTATCTATCTATCTATCTATCTATCTATCATGCTCCTTCCTTCGTCCACTCCACTCTCATCAGTATTCTCTTCCTTCTACTACCCTCTTCCTGACACCCCCTGTAACTTGTCACTCTTTCTCATAACTTACCTCCTATGTAGCCCCTTACTCAACAGTGATAGTAAAATGGCTTACTTGAGGCGACACGATTATAAAAAAAAATGGTCTAAAGCAATTTCAATCTGACGGAGTTTTTTCCTCCCCTAAAAAAAGTGAGGCAGTTTCGAACCCTGCCAGCGACCATGTTTTCTTTAATGAGATTTCTTCAGCAGTGTATGCCGGTAGATTTAATATGCATTGTTTAAAAAACGGGGTGTATATTTGAAAAACGGATATCAACTAAAATTAAAGTTTGAAGTAATACAATACATACATATATGAATATATAAATGTATATCTATGTATACATATATATGAGCAAATGATATATACATTTTTATAGACCAGAACAATGTTAAGAAAATTTATGAAAAAAATGGAAACAGAATTATCGTAGTTAACGTGGGATAGGTTATGGTTTTGGGTTCCTTCCGTTATGTGAATTTTTGTACCATATCTGAATTAATAAATTTTTGTTTTTGATCGTTGCTGATGTAGCGAGACTTTTCTCGCTGAAATAGCTATTCAACCGAATGTAAATTTCAGAATTTATTGCGATAATATATATGTATATATATATATATATATGACAATATCTAAACTTATTTATAAATGGAACTTTGTCTGTATGTGTGTGTGTGTGTGTGTGTGTGTGTGTGTGTGTGTGTGTGTGTGTGTGTGTGTCCGTTACCTATAGACTCCGAAACGGCTGAACCGATTTTCTTCAAAATTTGCACAGTTGTATTATAAGCGTCTGCGAGTGTTCTTAGCTAGGTTTTGTGTCGAGGTACCCCCGATAAATATCGAAAATCAATAATCGAAAAAAAACGGGTTATAGAAGGATTGGTCCGATTTTAATCAAATTTGATACATTCATAGACAAAGATATAAGAAACGACATTCAGAAGTTTCAATTTTGCAGTTCTTACAATAGTGCAGAAAATCGATAATATATATATATATATATATATAAGGCAAGATGTTTGTGTATGTGTCTGTTTATCTGCCTGTATGTCTGTATTTTTATGGCTTTTTATTTTAGTTTTTGCTTCGGGTTTGGCTCTAAGTAGGTATAATTGTAGTTCTTAGTCTCAGCTATGATACCATTTACTCAGAGGACTTATTTAGCCTTCAAAATTCAGTTTACGACGAAAAAAACTTATTTGATATCGATACCAGATAGTCAAAATTTGACTTACATCCATTCATTATTCTTTCAGTCTACAGTTTCGCTTTAACTGGAAACAACTATTGGTTTTTAGTCATTCGTGCCAACGTTCAAAGAGTCTGAGCTCCAGGACCATGGATTAGTTTTAAAGCTTTCATTACACCCGAGCAACGCCGGGCTATACTGCTAGTTTTTACTAAAGTAAATACTATCAAAAACATGTTTTTGTTTTCCTGGTTATTACTCTCTGAAAAAATTACGAAAGGTGTTATTTAGAATGTTTTTACCATATGCATGTACTCTCTTCACAGTAAATCATTGTAACATTTTTATAAGGTGATTATTTTGTTTGTGGGTATTTGTGATGCGAGAGAGCGCAGGTATAAGTGGGTTCATTCCTTCCCCTAAGGTGCAGTGAGCCTCAGGCAAAATTCGAACACGCTTTGCTGATACATTTTCCTATTTCTCAACTCTCCACCTCCTACATACACCAAAAACATAAGCCCGGTTCTAGACGCTGTCAAACGATGATCAGCAAAATGCCTCAAACACTGCGCGTTAAACTTGATATGCGTGACAGCATAAATACGGAAATTAATACGAACATGAGTATAACATTATCTGCGCATGCGTCTTTCCATTCCCGCTTCGCTTAAACTTGATACATAATTAACAATGAATATTAATTTGTTTCAGTTTCAGAAAGTGAAAGAAAGAGTTTTTCCTGATGCGAAAGAGATAGAGAAAAGAAAAAGATAGATTCTTGTGTTTGAAAAAGAGAGAAAAATGAATTATGAAAAAGAGTGGTAAAGAGACTCTTATTTTATAACAGAAAAATATAGAAAAGACTTGTTTTGAATAAGAGAGGAAAAAATTTGTTTTATTTTAAGAGGAAGTGAGAAATAATAAACTCTTCTTTTATGAGAGAAACTATAAAAAGGTAAAAAATAGACCCTTCTGTATTGGTCGAGTATGACAAAGAGAGAGAGAGAGAGAGAGAGAGAGAGAGAGAGAGAGAGAGAGAGAGAGAGAAACTACTTGCCTCAAATTAGAGAGGAAAAGAAAGCATTTTAAGAGAGATGGTAAGAAAGAATTGGTCTTCTTTTATGAGAGTGAAGAAGGATAGAAAAAAGTTATTCACCTATCGTTCAGTTCACACTCTTCCCAGACTTTTGAACAGAGTAGAGGTTTATGCCTTGTTTCCTATTCAGGATTAGGTTTTCAGTTCCTTCTAGAGGGTCTTCTAAATCTCTTTAATTCTCAGCAGACCTTGCATCTTAGTGACATTATATTCTTGTTTGGAGTGAAAAAGTTAAAAAGAAACACTTCTTTTTTTAAGAATAAAAGATATAGACTAATTTTAGTTTAAATGATGCTCTCCCTGTACAAGACCCAAGAGCCACTCGAGGTAGGAGGGTTATATAGTAAGAGACACAATTTATGGGATAATGTAAGAAGATAATGGTTGACCCTAGACATGAACAGTCTAAGATTGTAATGATTCGGGAAGCATCCTCTTGGGAGTCGGTTCCACAATGTTCATAGCATGGCAGATTTTAACTTTTTTTTATATATAAAATAGAGTCAAAGAGAAAGAAGAAAATAAATAGACATCTTATGAAAAAGAGGGAAATAAAAGAAAGAAGAAAAGAAGTAAACTTTTCTTTTATGAGAGAAAGAAAGTGAGAGAGAGTGAAAGAGGGAAGAAAAGTTAGAAAAGTTATGAGAGAAGAGAAAAGAAAGAGACTGTTATTATGTGAAAGATAGAGAAATAAACAATCTCTTTAATAGGAGAGACATTAAAGTCTTTGTAAAACAAAGTCTCTTCTGAGAGAATGAAATTAAAAAATAATCCTTGACTGTTTTCGACAGGAACACGACAAAAAATTATAAATCTTCACCAAAAACTAAAACCTTGGAACTGTCTTAGCCGAACTGATTCCAAAGAGTTCCGTCATTCCTCGCCGTCTTCACACAAATGATGGCCGGCCACTGTCCAGACATGACTCGATCGCCTCTGATGTATCAATGCAAAGAATGATCGCCCACCGTTTGACCTCCAGAGCAAAAATTTGGACAGAGGATATCAATGACACTCGGGTGGAGGTGGGGAAATTTAGACGGAGTAAGTCTGCCCAGTCTTATCGGCTGGTCGGTGGGGTAGATGGCAAGAATTTGGTCTATGCGGTCAACATGAGTATTGAACTAGAGTTGGCCGTGCGTGCACACGCCATTTTTCGCAAAGGTTGGGGAAGAAGCGTATTGATGTCTTCAACGACTGGCCGGTCTGTTCGTTACAAAAATGTCGGGCGTAGACCAAGGAAAAAAAAGCAACGGGTTCAGGAGGCTGAGGTAGTCATTTGAGGGCGATCTCCTCTGGGACCGGGCGTCAGCAACGAGAGCACTTGCGCATTCACAGACCTGGGAGAAATTTTATCAGACTGTTTGATCTTCATGTCTCTCAGATGATGGCAAAACGCTCGAATGAGGTCATTGAGAAAGCAAACGGGAATGAGATGAAATATAAAATAGTCAAGAGATCGCTCATCAGTGAATAGCGCGTGGAACTTTTAGGCTAAATTTGGGTGAGCTAATCGGCGTTGTCTGTAACAAGTCACTTCTAAACAACATACAGTTTTAAACAATATTATTATTATTATTATTGCTTTTTTGCTTTTTTTTTTTTCCTGAATTTAATTAATATTAAGTTTATGGAGAAACTATAGCGAATTTCTACACATTTCCGGAAATTAATTGGTGGTGGGGGTAACATATGTATACAAAATATTTTAACAAGATTTTCTAAAAATAATTACTTCAAGATTTTCTAAAAATAATTACTTCAAAAATGATTTCAGTCAATTATGAATAAGTCCTGAAATTTTCATCAACATTCGACCATTATTTCATTTTTGCAAGAATTTCCATATTAATGTGTTTTTCACCGGCAAAAACTGTTTTGCGTAATATTACGTTTGCTGCTGTCATTGAAAACCCTTGTAAAAATTACGTCTTTCACGGATGAAAGAAAACAAGATTTTCTACCAAAATTTTGAATGTGTTAGAAAGAATTAATTTTTTTTTTAAATAATCAAAAACACTTTGATCTTTCCTCTTAATAATAGCATAAACATTTTGTCAATAAAACTTCGTTTTTATTTAGATTGGGAGCTTTTTCCTTCATATTATGCTGTTTTTCCTTCATATTATGCTGTTTTTCAGCGATTTTTTGAAGGTACCTACTTTTAATAATGAAATAAATTTCTTGACAATAAAACTTTGTTTTTATCATGTTTGGGGCATTTTATATTATTATTCATTTTTAATTTTAATTAATTATGGTTGAATTTGACGCCTACGAAGTCAAAACTTTCACTTGAATTACAATGGCCAACATCTGATATTGTAATCTAGGTACCTCCACTCATTCTAGGTACCTCCACTCATTCTAGGTACCTCCACTGCCACTCATTCACCCAAAAAACAGTATAGCATGATGTTTATAAAAAAAATGTTTATGTTATTATAAAAAGGAAAGATCAATGTTTGTTGTCACTAATTTTTTTTTTTTACATTTTTTAAAACTTTTCTAACACATTCGAAATTTTGGTTACTTTTTTCCGTCAATGATTCCCGTCAACATTGAGTACTAGACAATCTCCTCGAAGATGAAAAGACACTTGAAGCAACAGGAATGTGGTTCAATAAAGGAGGCTGAGGATAGCATGGACCGAACGTCTGAGAAAGAACGAACTTTTAGAGAAGATGAAAACAAAAAAGAGATTTATACTTAACATCGGTAAGAAAGAGATTAATTTTCTAGGACACATAATGAGAAAAAAGGGTTTGGAAAATGTGACACTCACGGGATATATTGAAGGCAAGAGAGACACATGAAAACAACGCATAACATACTTAGTGAGCTTGAGGCCATAGGAGGAATAGCAGAAAGACAAAGTTTATTAAGAGCTGTATGTGACAGGATGTTGTAGAGAGCCATACTCATGGGACAAATAGAGGGCAAGAGTGACAGAGAAAAACAGCGCATAACAAAGTGAGGTCGAGTAAATGAATGGCAGAACAGAGCGTAGGAGGAATAACAGGAAGACAAATTTTATTAAGAGCTGCAAGTGACAGGATGTTGTGGAGGGCCATACTCATGTGATAGATAGCGGGTAAGAGTGACAGAGGAAAACAACGCATGATGTACTTAGTGAACTTAAATGACGGAACATTGCATAGAACATTGCATAAATTTATGTAGACTAAGAACTAAAAAGGGCAAGAAATTGTGGAGAGTCATGATCGATTAAGTTCTGAGGAAATATGGCAAATAAATGATAAGAGTTGAGTATTTTATGTGACAGAATGTGTTCCAGAATTAGTTTTTTAGAAATAATGATTTTACTATTAAAAAAAAAATCTTGATGATCAACGACAACAATTTTTTTTTTAAAATCATATCACCCCAAGCAAGGCGAAAACGCCACTGATGCGCAGGGGGCTACGTGAGAGTGAAAAGATTGGAAAAGAGAAAACCGGAAACCACATCCTAAACAGGAAACAAGGGATGAAACTCTTCACCTGTTCAATAGACGTGGGTGGTGTGTGAACCGGGTGATAGTTTAGTCTATCTACTCCAATTGAAAAAATAAAATAAAATAAAGAGAGAAAAGAGTGAAAAGATTGGAAAAGAGAAAAACCGGAAACTACAACCTAAACAGGAAACAAGGGATGAGCCTCTTCACCTGTTCAATATACGTGGGTGGAGTGTGAACCGGGCGATAGTTTAGTCTATCTACTCCAATTGAAAAAATAAAATAAAATAAAAAAAAGAGTGAAAAGATTGGAAAAGAGAAAAGCCGTAAACCACATCCTAAACAGGAAACAAGGAATGAGCCTCTTCACCTGTTCAATAGACGTGGGTGGAGTGTGAACCGGGCAATAGTTTAGTCTATCTACTCCAATTGAAAAAAATAAAAAATAAAAAAAATGAGTGAAAAGATTGGAAAAGAGAAAAGCCGTAAACCACATCCTAAACAGGAAACAAGGGATGAACCTCTTCACCTGTTCAATAGACGTGGGTGGAATGTGAACCGGGCGATAGTTTAGTCTATCTACTCCAATTACAGTAAAATATTTAATTTATAAAAAATAAAACGTTGACTTTTTTTTATTACGGGTCATTAAACTTACAAAGGGAAGCATTTCTGTCTAAAGATCCCAATAGAAATTTGTGTCGCTGTTCATCTGCCAGTAAGAGAAATATCAGCTCACCCACCCAAATTGTGTTTTGACTCTGGTGGACCATCGATTTATTGTTTACTCGATATCACCCCAGACAAAACAGTAAAACTACTAAGACTCAAGAATGTGGAAGAATTACAAACTGAAACATTATAGGTACCTCCACTCGATAACAAACTTTCAAAAATAAAAAAAGTTTTCTTGAAATTTTTATATTAGTTTTAATTAAAAGCCAAATGATTAAATTTACTATTTCCAGAAAGCAAAATATTCTGGTGTATTTCAATTAGAAATTATATTCATTGGAATCTAGAAATTTGAGATGTTAAAAAAATTATTTTAATTTTTTGCTATTTTTGAGCGATCGATACATTTGTAAACAGAAGTTCATTTTCGGTTTTAAAACTCTTACAAAAATAAAATATACATCTCCAACACGTTATTTTTGAAAAATTAGCAAATTTAAAGTTAAATTAATCTGATTTGAAACAAGTATTACTTGCTGATGACATGAAATTTCGAAAAAAGTATTTCTTAATCAGAAAAGTCTCTGATTCGTTGATCTGTGAGTGTAAAGGCCGATGCTGGAGTGACAGTCTCTGTTGCAGAGGCTGCATTTTTGCTTTGTTTGTGGTCAGTCGGAGCTGTCACTTTTAGAGAACCCCCCTCTCCGTGGCGACCTGTCTCAGCTATACCAAGTGGTCATCGTAATTACCAGGTTACCATATTATCGCATATAAACAAGGCGGTAAAATTGGCAAGCTATGCCATCCGTTTTTACTAAGGTAGGAATTTTTTAATGAAATTTTGAAAAAGAATAAAGAAAAAGTTCTTAATGGTCCACGACGGCTGGCTAAGCCGTCATGGCCCACAGGAATCACTTTTCCGGCCATACCAATATGTCAGTGCTGATCACAACAGACGGCTATTTGTGTCTGCATGTAATAATTGTAAACGTGTCCTCGAAGGAACTAAGTATTTGTTTGTTAATTGAATGAGGTACCGTACAACCCCATACAACTTTGGCTCTCGTGACTACTGGCGGCTCGGCAATAGTGTATTAAATAAGGTTAAGCCTTCTATTCCCCCTCTTCACTCAATTTTATGTGTTAATACCTCATGCTAATAAAGTAAAATGTTTTGCTCGTAAATTCTCTTCCAATTGTACTCATGACTCATGTGGGGTATCAGTGCCTGACTTTTCACTTAAAACTGCTCTTTATTAATCATCTGAAAGACTACTTTCTGCTTTCTATCAGCATGACCAATGATAACCTCGAGCTGACTGACTAGTCACGCATTCTCGGGCTGAAGTGGAAAGATTATGTCGAATCAATTGTTAGTTCTGCTGCTGGGAAAGTCGGTTCACTGTGTTATGCGAGACAATTTTTTATCACCAGAATTTATCATATATCTATAAATCTAACATTCGTTTTTGCATTGAATATTTCCGCTACATATGTTGCTCTGTCCATACTATATAATCAGAGATTCTTGATAAAATCCAAAGAAGAATAAGCAATATTATTAGTCCTGACCTAGCATCTCGGTTTCAGTCACTTTCGTAATGTGGCTTTCTTCTACTTTTTCTATTAATAATTTCATGGTAATTGTTTGAATTAACTTTTCGCTATGGTACCTATATTTTATGAATTTAAGCACAGTGCTAAATTGGCAGATAGATCTCATCGATTTACATTTGAGTCGGCAAGGTGCAACCATAAGTTCTTTGCTTATAGTTTCTTTTCTCGCCCATGTATTTTTCTTCTGGCTGTTTGCGTTCTTCGAAAATTGCACTTGTCTTCTTGATTCCTCTTTTTTATTGTACCCGCTCCTTTACAATGCTTTTCTTTTTCTTATTGTTTCACGCTCAATAACTTCTAAGGTTTCTTGCCTTTCTTAGGGTAAAATAATTAACACACAAGCACACACCCATATATATATATATATATATATATATATATATATTTGTTTCATGCAATGTCTTTACTCTTTAGGGTAAGCAAATGACACTCAAAAGTGAAGACATTGCAATGACGCATTCACGAAACTTTGAAATCAGCAAGAAATAACACTGCCCAGCTAAGTGAGAAACTTCTGTGGACGTATTATGACTTGTCACATAAAAGGCTCTAAAATAGATGGGATGTATTATGACTTATCATATAAAAGGCTCCAAAATATTAGTGTGGATGTATTATGACTTATCACATAAAAGGCTCTAAAATATTAGTGTAGATGAATTATTACTTACCAGATAAAAGGCTCCCACATATTAATGTTGATGAATTATGACTTATAACATAAAAGGTTCCAAAATATTAGTGTAGATTAATTATTACTTACCACATAAAAGCATCTAAAATAATAATGTGGATGAATTATGACTTACTCCATAAAAGAATCCAAAATTTTAGTGTGGATGAATTATGACTTATCACATAAAAGGCTCCAAAATATTAGTGTAGATGAATTATGACTTATCACATAAAAGGCTCCAAAATATTAGTGTAGATGAATTATGACTTATCACATAAAAGGCTCTAAATATTAGTGTGAATGAATTATGACTTACCAGACAAAAGGCACCAAAATATTAGTGTAGATGAATTATGACTTATCTCACAAAAGGCTCCAAAATATTAATGTGGACAAATTATGACTTACCACATAAAAGGCTCCAAAATATTAGTGCAGATGAATTTATACTTACCACATAAAAGGCTCCCAAATATTAATGTGGATGAATTATGACTTATCACAAAAAAGAATTGAAAATTTTTAGTGTGGATGAATTATGACTTATCACATAAAAGTTTCCAAAATATTAGTGTAGATTAATTATTACTTACCACATAAAAGAATCTAAAATATTAATGTGGATGAATTATGACTTACCACATAAAAGAATCCAAAATTTTAGTGTGGATGAATTATGACTCATCACATAAAAAGCTCCAAACTATTAGTGTGGATGAATTATGACAAACCACATAATAATTTTTTCATATATGTAAATATATATACTAAATACACATACAACCTCATTGCCCTAATTAATGTGTAACTTCTCTGTAAATAGCTCAATTAAATCGTATATTAAAAAAAACAACGCAACAGAAGTAAAGAAATTAGTAAAATGCTTACCAATAATATAAATATACTATTATAGAATCAACGTTTATTTCTGAATGAATGTATATAAACTGTGTTTCAGTAAAAATAAGAATTTGAAATTCTGTACATACCTGTAATCGACTTACAGGTTTATTTATGCGTTTACCATAACACTTTAACCATAACACTTTAACCATAACACTTTTACCATAACACTTTCGACGCCAAGAAAATCTTTGGATGCGTTTTCTGCTTTTTCTTTGCAATGGAATGTTTTTTGGTTTAAAAAATTGTCAAGACGCAAATCATCTAAGTCGATGGGCTTCTTCAGTATCATTCTGGTAAAATGCAGTCGAGCATTTTTACGAAGCAGAATCGAATCTAGTCGATTAATCAGTGTCGGTCGCATTTGGCTTAACTGAATGTGCATTTATATATTTACTGGCAATAAACCTCGACCGGAATGCTCTGATTGGTTTCCGGAAACCTGTTATGGGTAACGCCAATTGCAGACCATTAGATAGTCACCATAATTTTCTGTTGATGCAATTTCTGTTTTGAAAAATGCTTGCGAGATTCCTTATTGTGAAGCCATTAAGCCGATCATTTACGATTGTCATAAATGATCCATTTATCATCACAAGTCACTAGTCGATCAAAAAATGGGTCATCTTAATTTCCCAGATGCAACATCAGGCACATTTCAAAATGTCGAACTCAGACTCTCACTGAGTTCATATGAAACCTATTTATCGTGTTTCTTTACCTTGTTTATTTTCCTGAGATGCCCTCATATAGTTAAAATGCTGGCATTCGACTAGTGATTAGAGATGACCGTTGTCTACTCTTCTTGATCTTCAAGATACCTATCCCCAGTGCGGAACTTCAGAAATCACTGCCGAAATGGGCCCTTCACTCCACGCTCTTTCAATATTGTTTGATAAACATTATGATGAAACTTTAACTTATGCAAAAAAGTAAACACATTCTTCATCTTTAAGATGAGTGGCATACAAGGTTTCAAATTAAATTTTGAAAGATTTTGAAATAAAATTAACAAGGATGACACTTCAATTATAAGGGACAAGCAGTATAACCCGGTGTTGCTCGGGTGTAATGAAAGCTTTAAAACTAATCCATGGTCCTGGAGCTCAGACTCAGCCTAAAAAATATTTGTGTGAAGTTTGGTGAGAATCAGAAAAAATTGAGGATTTGTATAAAGGACATACAGACAGATAAACAGACACACACACAAACATCTTGCCTTATATATATATATATATATATATATATATATATATATATATATATATATATATTATCGATTTTCTGCACTATTGTAAGAACAGCAACTATGAAACTTCTGAATATCTTTTCTTATGTCTTTGTCTATGAGTGTATCTAATTTGATTAACATCGGACCACTCCTTCTATAACCCGATTTTTTCGATTATTGATTTTCGATATTTATCGGAGGTACCCGATTTTTCGATTCTTGATTTTCGATTTTTATCGGGGGTACCTCGACACAAAACGAACACTCGCAGACGCTTATAGTACAACTGTGTAAATTTTCAAGAAAATCGGTTCAGTCGTTTCGGATTCTATAGGTAACGGGCACGCACACACATAGACATAGACAAAGTTCCATTCATAAATAAGTTTAGATGAGTCAGATATTTTTGTGCGACTATTACAATAATATCAACACAAAAAGTTTAGTCTAAAATTGGACATTAACTCCCGGACAACCTAACACACTACATCAGTTCAATTTTTAAAGAAGCCATGGCTTCTCACTTATTAATCCGACATATTTTATTACTTAATCTTTACTGGATACTCATATTTGAGTAGACGATCAGTTTATATGACAAAAGGTACATTTATTTTCATTTGAATTTTCCAGAAATGTTTTTAAAGAAAAATATACCTGTGTCGGAGAGCCCATATTTTTCTTTAATAGGATTTCATATCAAGGGAATGCCAAATGATACTTGAATTTCTGTATTAAAACATTTTAAATATTAAATTACTAAATAGGATTAGATGTAACATCGACGTCTCTTTAATTCTTTTTAAATGCTCAAAATTTAATTATTGAAATTTTTCCCGCATTTAATGGTTCCAAATACTAAGTTAATAAACTACCGTGTGTTAGCCGTATGTACAGAGCGACCTCAGAATTTCTTTGTGACAAACCTGGTTTTTTTATATCGTTCATGCATAATGCGATCCCAATTTCTGAGCGATACTAATAGGCCTGTAATGAACAAAACAAGTTCAGGATTTAAAAATTCAAATACTAAGCACTGACTCATTGATTTTGCTAGAAATAAACGAATTTACCAAATCCTGTTTCGCACACTTGCAAAAGCGAATCCAAAACAAAACTCTTGAAATTTCACACCTTGATGCGAAATGTTTTTCGGCCAATAGAAAACTAGGAAACATCAAAAAACAAAAATTCAAATAATTTTCAATTATCAGAAACAAAATTTATTTTATGGACCCTTTTCGCGAATCGACGCGAAGTTTGTTTGTCGTCCAATTAAATGGCCAGAATCACACCCGGGAGTGAATTCCAAATAACCTTTTAGATCGCCTAAGACGATATATAAGACGGGACAAGACGACCGTCGCCAGAGAGCAAAGAAGACGTGAGTAATTAACACATACCTCGACAAACGTCAATTGTTATTATTATTGTCTCTTTCTTTCTCCCTCAACTCTGTATTCCCACCTTTCACTCGTCTGCCTTTTTCTTATGTTTGATAACTGGACGAAACCCTTTAAAACTGAGCAAATCCTTCAAAGACACCCGTATCCAACAAACGCTCACACATACATATACACATACGTTCACCCCTACGAACACATAAACTCATTCTTGCAAGGTCTACACGACCTTGTATCAACCAAAAGATATTACTTTTATTTGTTCAAACCTTAATTGATTGATATGTATCTAAATTAGAAGTTACTATTTACAATTTGAATTTCTTGTTTTATACCCCTCTTATAGTGAGCTATCTGCTAACGAGGACAAATCAAACTAATATGTTCTTTTTTTTTTTTTTAATCATATCACCCCGAGCAAGGTGATAACGCCACTGGTGTGCAGAGGGCTACGTAAGGGTGAAAAGATTAGAAAAGAGAAAACCGGAAACCACATCCTAAACAGGGAACAAGGGATAAGCCTCTTCACCTGTTCCATAGACGTTGGTGGAATGTGAACCGGGCGATAGTTTAGTCTATGTACTCCAATTGAAAAAAAAAAAGAAAGAAAAAGGAGTGAAAAGATTGGAAAAGAGAAAACCGAAACCACATCCTAAACAGGGAACAAGGGATGAGCCCCTTCAACTGTTCAATAGACGTGGGTGGAATGTGAACCGATAGTTTAGTCTATCTACTCCAATTCAGCACACCTACACGTCACTATAACGGATAACCCACTATAGGCCTACCTTAGTCAAATATTGCACTACAGGGTATCATCGTGGATATAATTTATAGCAAATAAATAGTCTTCATTCATTTTTATACAAAGCTATTCCAAAAGGGCGAAAAAAAATCCCTTACTGTAAAATATCCGATACGAAGATTTAGAAGCCGTATATTTCTTTTCGTTAATTACCTGTGTATATAACAACCAGCGGATGTGCGTTGTGGTGCATTGGATATCGGCTCGGAACGAGAAATCGGGGAGCCGAGTTCGAATTCCAGCTGAATTCATTGCATTCAATTACGCGCAAATACCCTTGGGAAAGGTATTAATCCGCATATTCCTTCCAGTTATGGGTTAAATAACAGGACAGATTGGGTTCTATAGCCTTGGTCGGCACCCAGTCTACCGTAGAAAGCAATGGCAACCTACTGCGGGATAATCTTCTGCCCAGTCAGTCATGTTTCGAACGAGACATGATCCCCCAAAGCGTGTATCACATATGGCACTTAACTGACTGATAGAAGAATCAGTCTTCGAAAATGCATGATATTTAATCTCTTAAATAAAATATATCGTGTGACACCTTATTTTTATTTATTTATGTGTGTGTGTGTGTGTGTGTGTGTGTGTGTGTGTGTGTGTGTGTGTGTGTGTGTGTGTGTTGAACAGTTATCATAAAAATTCGCAGTATATACGAGTCTGTACAAGTATATACGGTATTTCATCTTTCATTAAGATTCTATTTAATTTCAAACATATACAGCTATACCTCACATTAGGTAATTGGTCACAAAAAGAGGCGACTTAGATCGACAAACAA
Organism: Ascarosepion bandense; assembly: GCA_037127315.1. Classification (NCBI taxonomy): domain Eukaryota; kingdom Metazoa; phylum Mollusca; class Cephalopoda; order Sepiida; family Sepiidae; genus Ascarosepion; species Ascarosepion bandense. The sequence goes on along the minus strand of JBBBDQ010001642.1, from coordinate 1,754,596 downwards.
TTTGGCAATCTTTACAGTACATCGCGGACTCTTTATTTGTGAATGTGGTTTGCTCTAAGCCATTATAAAATAAAATGATTTTGTAAGGTTAAATAACAAACACAGTTATAAAAATTATTTTGTGATAGAAAATAAACTGATTTATGTTAAATTTACCAATACTTAAATTCAATTTGTTTATTTTCATTGCGGACGTAGATGACCCTAGATTGTCGGACTTCAATATTTGTGGCTGAAAGTCTAATAAAATGACAAACTTGATTTTTATGTTTAGATATATTTTTTTTTGACAAACGACGTATAATCGTGAACGACTTAACTCGAAACGACGTAACCCAAGGAATACCTGTAACAACTATTTAATACAAATTTCGAATACTAAATTTAAAAACGATTACGAGAAACTAACAAGGCGTTGATGGAGATGCTCAGTAGCTTCGTTATATTTGGGAAAGACATAAAAGTAATCAAGAATCTCTACTGACAGCAAACTGCCTGCATACGGACAGGTAACGAATTCAGCAGTTTTACAAAGATAGAAAGAGGCATAAGACAAGTGTGTGTCTTTTCACCGGATCTTTTCAACTTGTGCTGCGATACTATTCTCTAGTAGACCCTAGATGTTATGCTAGGATTTTTCATCGGAAGCAATAATTTGAACAACATAAGGTATACAGATGATACAGTGCTGATAGCATTCACGGAAAGGAAACTACAAAACCTCCTACAGAAGGTGGCTGAAAAGAGTGACAAAAATAGACTACAAATAACTGCAAGAAAACCGAATGCATGGTCATCAGCAAAAAGAGCAGCCCAAAATGCCAAATACCGGTTGGGGATACTAAAATGAAGCAGGTACAAAAATTTAAATACCTGGGAAGTGTTCTTACAGAAGACGGAAAGTGAGACATAGAGATCCGATGGAGAATTGCCATGGCAAAAAAACGCGTTCCAGAAGCTGAGTAGAGTATTAGGATCCAGGAAAATTTCGTTAGAAACAAAGAAAAGAGTACTGGATTGCTATGTGTTGTCAGTTCTTCAATATGGCAGTGAATGCTGGACTATCATCGAAGATGAAGGAAAAACTTGAAGCAACTGAAAAGTGGTTCTACAGAAGGATGTTGCGGATATCATGGATCGAGCATGTGAGCAATGATGAGGTTTTATAAAAGATGGAAACGAAAATAAAATGAATACTGAGCATCAGGAAGAGACAGCTAAAGTTCCTGGGATATGCAATGAAGAAGGAGGGTTTGGAGAACCTGACACTAACAGGCTAGATAGAGGGAAGGAGAGACAGGGGAGAACAGCGAGTAAGGTACTTGACTGGCCTGAGCAGGTGGATGGCAGAATGGAGGTTGCGTGATGTAACAGGAGAAAGCGTGCTAAGAACCACCAGGGATAGAGATGCGTGGAAGGGCATGATTGCCTACGTCCTGAAAGGACAAGGCACACAGTAAAAGAACAGTAGAAACCTTCGCGTCATTTTATTCATAATCCAACCAGAAAGGCCTTCACACAGAGATGCAAAGCCCGTCTCTATCACAAAGTCATATAAGAAAAATCCTGAAATAAGAACAAAAAAACAAAAAAAACAAAAAAAAAAAAACACAAAAACGGAAGAAGCAAGAAAACCGAGAATCTGTTTGATTGATATTTATGCTGTATAACTTTATTGGATGAAATGTTATTGAGTCGGTCTTTCTCGGCGTGTCATAAACCTGAGCACGTGGCAAAGTCAATCGTTATATATGTACATCCGGGTTGTTACTCGCCACCAAACAATGACAGCCCAAGACGTTACTTCTGCTTAGAACGGTTGACGAGGTATTATTACCTTGTCCGTAATATTTGCTTCTCTCCCCATCCGCAGCACGACCCCGAACCCCTAACCTAGAAAATATCTACGCTTTTGTTTTATTTATTTTTCCGTTCTTTTGTTGTGTGTGTGTATTTTTCTTTCTATCTCTCGGCAAGTAACCATAAATCGCTGAAACTTTAGTAAAATCAAGACCAGATCTTACAGCTGGGATATTATTCATACATTATTACAGGAAAACGCCCGGTGATGAGTGCGACGGTTTATTCCGTGAAATATTTCTACTTGAGTAGAATTCATGCTGCAAAGAGGGTGACTGTTTCTAGGGAACACATTTCGTGTTTCATGTTGAGGGCCACTAATAATATACATATAATAGTTCTATTCTGCCAGCCTTTGAGATTTCACTCGCCCGATCGACTCAGTCGATTCAAATCTTAATTGGGCGATTATTGCTTTATTCGCCCGCAGTCGATTAAAAATCTCGCAATGAAACGTGTCCCTTCAAATATAAAAAAAGAAAACCACATTCCTTTTAAAACCCAAAAGTATGCATTGAAGATTCACAAGTTGCTTAGAATGACCGACAATGACATTATTGAACTCTTTGGCCTTATGCATGGCGCCTGATTTACGTCGAAATGTGTGGTTAAACAAAAGACAGCGACATCCCGCAATCATCAAAGCAAGATCTGACAAATGGAATTTAGATTGACAAGCTCCTCTCTCGCTTTTATCGCCCCGGTTAGTGTAAACATTCGTTTTATTAACGCTTCCAGAGTAGAGCTAAAATGTCTTTGTCACCCATATTTAAGACACTCACAGATTTTTAGAAACTCATTTGGAAAAATATTATCCTTGACTCAACATCTATATTTCCTCCCCGCTTACGAAAAGTAAAAACGAACATTTGAAAGAAAGAAAAAAAAATACGCATACTTCTTTCAACCACTCACCGAAAAATAAATTATACAAGTAGTAATTTTGTTATAGAAAATCGTTGCGAAAATCAAATTTGTTCTTTCTATGGTTGTAGTCTAACAGAAGAAAGAAACTACGAATTTAGATACCGCCACTTAATTGTCAAAAAAGGTTCAAACTTAATAAAAACAAAGTTTTATCATCAAAATGTTTATGCTATTATTAAGAGAAAAGATCTAATTTTGTTGTTATTTTTTTAAAAAATTTTAAATCCTTTCTAACACGTTCGAAATTTTAATTAACATTTCATTTTTTGTTTTCCGTCAGCGATTCACCCTATGTTTATGTAAGGTGACTATTAAGAAAATGGAGTCGGACAAGTAAAATGATTTGGGGGCGAGTAAATTTTCCTTCGTTGCAGTAAATAGAATTACAGTTACATACTTCCAAGATGATTTCTTGGAAATATATAACTTATCAGTCCGCTTATGCATCTTTCGCCCAGTTCTGTTACTTTTCAGACAATAGACAGACCTTGTATATTGCTAAATATTTTTGGTGATTAAAAACCACCAACAAAACCCCGATTATTACCTAGAACATCACCGCGAAAGCCAAATCTTATAATGGAATAGAAAAGTCTGTCATCTGAAAAAACCTGAATAACTATAATATATTAAAAAAAAGAAATGGATTAATGACCACATGCAAACACAGAAATAAATATCTGATTAAATATTTATATCCTGACTAAACTAACTTCTCTTTTCCCTTTTTCTTTTTCTTTTTTCGCTAATATTTTTCGGCTTTCTCTTTTCCAATCTTTTCACTTTTCCTTATTTTTTTTTCAATTGGAGTAGATAGTCTAAACTATCGCCCGGTTCACACTCCACCCACTTCTATTGAACAGGTGTAGAGGCTCATCCCTTGTTCCCTGTTTAGAATGTGCTTTCCGGCTTTCTCTTTTCCAATCTTTTCACACTTTTTTTTATTTTATTTTTTTTTTTCAATTGGAGTAGATAGACTAAACTATCGCCCGGTTCACACTCCACCCACTTCTATTGAACAGGTGTAGAGGCTCATCCCTTGTTCCCTGTTTAGGATGTGGTTTCCGGTTTTCTCTTTTCCAATCTTTTCACACTTTTTTTTTTTTTTTTTTTTCAATTGGAGTAGATAGACTAAACTATCGCCCGGTTCACACTCCACCCACTTCTATTGAACAGGTGTAGAGGCTCATCCCTTGTTCCCTGTTTAGGATGTGGTTTCCGGCTTTCTCTTTTCCAATCTTTTCACTCTTACGTAGTCCCCTGCACATCAGTGGCCTTACCGCCTTGCACGAGGTGATATGATAAAAAAATATTTATCTATTTATTTATTTTTATTTATTTTTTATTTCTTTATTTCTTATCTTTCTTCGTTTCATTTTCTTTTATTGTTATTTAAACTTATTTATAAATGGAACTTTGTGTCTGTGTGTGTTTGTCTGTGTGTGTGTGTGTGTGTCCGTTACCTATAGACTCCGAAACGGCTGAACCGATTTTCTTGAAAATTTACACAGTTGTACTATAAACATCTGCGAGTGTTCTTAGCTAGGTTTTGTGTCGAGGTACACCCGATAAATATCGAAAATCGATAATCGAAAAATCAGGTTATAGAAGGAGTGGCCTGATTTTAATCAAGTTTGATACATTCATAGACAAAGACACAAGAATCGATATTCAGAAGTTTCAAGGTTGCAGTTCTTACAACAGTGCAGAAAATAGATAATATATATAAGGCAAGATGCTTGTGTGTGTGTCTGTTTATCTACCTGTATGTCAGTATTTTTTCAGCTCTTTTATTTTAGTTTTTGCTTCGGGTTTGGCTCTAAGTAGGTATAATTGTAGTTCTTAGTCTCAGCCATGATACCATTTACTCAGAGGACTTATTTAGCCTTCAAAATTCAGTTTACGACGAAAATCTTATTTGATATCGATAGCAGGAAATAAAAATTTGACTAACATTCATTCTTCTTTCAGTCTACGGTTTCGCTTTAACGACTATTGCATTTTAGTCTTTCGTGCCAACGTCCAAAGAGTCTGAGCTCCAGGACCATGGATTAGTTTTAAAGCTTTCATTACACCCGAGTTGCCAGGCTATACTGCTAGTTTTATATATATGCATACGCATACATTGAAAATGACAGACAAGGTATTATCATTTGGTTATTTATATAATTTTTCATGTGTTCGTATAATTTTTTTTTATTTTCGAAACTCAAATTATATAAGAATTGTCCAAAGGTTTTGTACTTTCGAGCGTCTTCAGCTAAAGTTTTAGCCATTATCAAGAAGTAGTTTTCTTTTATTTATAAATAAACATGTAGAATGTTTATGCATATAGAGTCTTGTGTCTGTTAAGTTCCGAACATAGTAAGCCTTCATGCAGAAGATTAAATGTAATGAAGGCATTACTACTCTAAAAGAGAAATCCTACACTTAATAACATCAATTATGAACACGGTCATAATGTGCTGACTGTGTTCGGAACTTAATATACACAAAACTTTATATGCATAACCTTTCCACGTGTTTATTTACAAGTAAAACAAAATTAATTCTTAATAATGGCTAAAACTATCGCCGAAAGCGCTGGAAAGTACAAAAGCGTTGATCAATTCTTATATAATTATACGAACACATGAAAAATTATATAAAAAACTTAAGGCTAATACCTTGTCTGTCATTTTCAGTGAAACCTGTATAAAAGAGAGATTGTTGCCCAAATGCACAATATGCATACATACATATGTATGAGTTATATTTAATTGTCGATACGGAAAAACGCATGGCTAAAACACAGACAAATGTATTACTTTTCAACCCATTTGAAAGAATTACATAAGGAGCTATCTTTGTATTCATTTTGGAATTGGTTATATAAAATTCTGACTTTCTAGCTATTCTTATAATGAAATAAAGAATTTAACTTAAATGCCTAATTTTTAAAAACTTTTGATTTGGACTAAGAAATGTATTAATGACTCTTTCAAAATCAGTATTTTTCATTCATTTTTTTTTCGGAAGAAACATCAGCTTAGGGTAAATGTAATAAGTTTCATCATTTTTTTTCAACAAACACAAATGGCCACTTTTCTCTCTTTCGTCTTGGATCTGATGAAGCCTTAACTGGTGAAATACATCATCAAATCTTTCTTCTCTTTTCATGCAATTTTTCCATTTATCAAATTGGTAACTTTAAAAAAATATATATATATGTCTGCGGATGACTATTTACGCTCTCACACCCTGATTGAGCACTCTGGAAAAATTGTAGACTTTGAAAAACAGCAAATACGCATCGTTCATTCAGCAATGAATTAGAACACTCTCAGCTATTGGGCGTGTATAATGATAATATACGCGCTAAAAAGTCTACCTTCTTCTACCGAGAGCCCATAGCTCAGAGGTAGAATCGCCGACTAACGCCAATTCGGTCGGGTTTCAATCTTGGGTTAAAAGCAATCTGAGTCTAACCGTACTGATGAGCTGTGATACAGGGAAACAGATCTGTCCGAGGATAACTATATATATATATATATATATATATATATATATATATATATATATATATCCATCCATTTATAATTTATTCTCTCTTTCTTTTTCAATATTTTCGTCAACAAAAAATAAAATAAATTTGATTCACAAAAGTTACCCCCCTTATAAGATTCGTTAAATATAGCCCCAAAAGTATTCAATATTTCTTTTTTTTTTTAAACTCATATGATTTTACTTTCTTTTCAAGGCTTGGGTTTAAACTGAATTGGAATTATGCATTTAATAAATTAAAAAACTGACAACCCAGATTTATAATTTATAACGACCTTAAAAAATCCTTGTACCAAAAAACAAAATTCAAATCTAAAAATGGTCAGTTGATAATATACACCTGATTATTGAACCACATAAACGGTTTGAAGAATTCAGAAAACGAAAAGAAATGTATCTGATTGTACCAACTAAAATTGTTTTAACTCTTTTAATGGCGCTGACATGTTCCTCAAAATAAATCCGAGAGAACAGCAGTTGTAAATTATGATGCTTTATCACTTGAGGTAAATAACCCGATCACGGCTGTTCGCAATTTTTCTGAAGAACTAAAATCAATGAAAGATAACTGATGGAGATAATCATGAAAAACATACAATGAGGAATTCTCAAATGGACGTACATTTGATATCCTCTAAATCTAATTGTTAGAACTGCAGACATTACCATTATGCTTGTTTTATCCTAAGAACATTGATGAAGAGAGAGGGGGGGGTAAAAAAAGGAAGTATGTGTAGAGAGGGACAGGAGAACGAAAGAGGGAAAAAATAAAGAAAGAGTATTTTCGTGGCGAAAGAGACAGAGAGCAGAAGATGGAGAGAACTGATCTGCACGGAAGAAAAAGAATGTAGAAGATTGAGCAAAACGAGAAAAAGCGTCTGTGCGTAGAGAGAGAGAGAGAGAGAGAGAGAGAGAGAGAGTGAGAGAGTGAGAGAGAGAGAGAAATAAAGAAAGCGTGTGTGTGGGGAAAAGAGAAAGAAAGAACAAAAAGAGAGAGGATATATTTAGAAAGAAAGAAAGAAAGAAAGAAAGAAATGACGAAACAGTGTTTGTGTGGAGAAGGAGGGAAGATCAAAGTTGAGTGGAGGTAAAAAGGAACTAGAGAGTGAGTGAGTGAGTGAGTGAATTTTGTTTAATGGTATATCAACCTCTGTGGGTTATTTAATGCCAAAAGAATGGAGGTTGTAAAGTATGTTTTTTAATGTTCAGTTATAGTGAGAAGTTGATTTAGTCACATTTTAATTATTATTATTTTTTTTATTTTAATTATTTTAAAAACTGAAGACGTCTTCTAGTTTTGTATTCAAAAATGTATTATAGTAATTTTTTTTTCTTCAAAAATGTGTTATGGCAATATTTTATCCCCTTTTTCAAAAATGTATTCTTGGTAATATTTTTCCTTCAAAAATGTATATATATTTTTTTTAAATTTTTCTATAAAAGTCTATTTCTGTGCTTTCATAGTCTTTTAACCCCAGTTTGTGGGTTAACTATTTGCCCATAGCTGGGACCCTAACAGGTGCTTCCACTCCGGGTCAGGGTGGAGCTAGGAACAACAGCGATTAAGAGGTGGTTCCATGTGCCTCACAACCTGGAACTAGAGAGAAAGTATTTGCAAAAAAGAAAGCGAGAGATGAAAAATCGAAGAAAAATTATGTAAGTACGGAAAATAAGAAGAGTTACTATGAACGTATTGAGTAAGAAAAAGAGCGAAAGAGAACCTGTGTGAGTATGGTAATTTTCAAAGCACAGCGAAGAATTGGCACAAGGCCGTAAGTACTGGGCACAATACCCATAAGATCACTCCTCAATTGTAATTATTCTAGCGACAAAAGCTTGCTAATCATTACACCACGCCAAGCTGCCCAAAAATGATTTTTAAGCATAGCTGTTAGACAAGACCGAAAGTATGGGGACACTTAGTGAGGATCGAACTCACTACGCAGTCGTAATTGTTTTATCAAACTTGTCAGCCGTTAAACAACATCATGGTGTCTAAACTTGTGCGGGCATATGTCTATATATCTGAGATGAGGTAGTATTTACATTATTCGGACTATTGTTCTCATCTTTTGTACAACATTTGTACAACGTTTCGGCCGTTGTAAGCCCCGGCCTTCTTCAGGTGCTAGAGAGAGAGAAATAAAGAAAGCATGTGCGTGGGGAAAAAGAGAGAGAAAGAACAAAAAGAGCGAGAGGATATATTTAGAAAGGGAGAGAAGAGGAGAGAGAAAGAAATTTCTAGGAATTTTGAACCGAACCCTTTATTACAATCACTGGGGTATACGAACTTCATTCCTTGCGTAGTAGTGTCTCTTTTGGTAGTCACGACTGAGCTCCCTCTAACCCTGCATGTTACTTTTTCACCACTGCTGTAGCCTGGTATTGAACACACAACTCTTTGGGTCAAGTCACAGGAACTAACCAACGTCTATATCCACTGGCCAGTCTTTAATATGGTAACCAGTAATACGGAGTGCCAGAGAAAATCATTGGTGTCAAAAATTACAATATGAGCTCTAGTAAAAAATACTAGAGAAAATCATTAACATCAAAAAATTACAATATGAACTCTGGTAAAAAAAAAAGGGTTAATGAACATCAAGTTTATAAGTCCCAAAAATTCAGTTGTTCTTGTCGTTAAGGACCTGAAGAAGGCCGGACTGTACAGCGGCTGAAACGTCGTACAAATGGCAACAAAGATGAGGTCAATAGTCTAAACAATGTAAATATTGTGCGGGTATGTTTAAAAAAAACTTTCTCGGAGATTAATTATTCAGAATAATAACAATTATGTAATCCAAACAGTTTTGATATTTTAATGGTGCATGACAGGGAAATTTAGGTTCCTGCCTTTTTAATAGCTACGTATGTAACTCGTGACACCACGAGCAAGATTTATCAGACAATTATATTGATGTCTTTATTTACTTTTACACAACATGTATCGTAACAAAGTGGATTATAATACTAATGTACGATTTCACTATAGAAACACATTAAAATCAATAAGAAAGGGATTGTTAGTGGTCAGGAAGTAATATAGAAATATATAAAAGTTATATATAATAGAACTATAGAATGTCTAATATAAATGTGGGTACCTCCACAAATGATTTTTTTAAAATAATAACCGAAGTTAAGCAACATCGAGCCTGATCACTACCTACATGGGTGACCGCTTGGGAATACCAAATGCGGTAAACTTGGATGCGTGGGTGGTGTAATGGATAACAACTCGGAATGTAAATCGGTAAACCAAGTTCAAATTTTCAGTTGGTTTCGTCATTTACTCGCAAATATCCTTAAGAAATCTACGTCTCCCATCTATGAGTTAAATAGTAGGACTTACATTAGTAAATCATTATCTCCCCAAAAGTCTTATGATCTAAATGTCATGTGCTTTTAAAAATCATGTCTTCTCCTATAAACATTTTTTTTTACTATAATTACAAGTAAAACAAAATTAAAACCATCGCCATCTTTGTACTTCAAAAAAAAAAAAAAGAAAAAAAAAAGAAACATCCCAAAACAAACTCCTCGAGATTGATAATATCCAGAAATATGGTCGAAGACGTTCGACAACAAACGTGTTTGCATATTTGGCTGCAAACTTTGGATGCAAATATGTGTTTCTTGCTTGTAAACAGGAAAGGTTAACAAAAAACATTAAGAAATCATTTCTTGGGTGCGGTTTTAATCAAGCGTTTTGATGAAGGATTGCTAATTAAATGCCCATTATATGGGGGTCGCTCCAAAAATAATGCCTTCACTTTTATTATATTTGTCCACGGTGACAGAAGCGAATGAAAGTGTTAGAGACTAAACTTTCCTACTAAAATTTAATCTTTGGCAAAAACTGTGAAAAGCGTATATTAATTAGATGTATGCCAATTTCTTCTTGCGCAAACCTGCTACCATTGACGCTTGTTGAACGTTTATGAAGGCCAAATAATGGATGTAAGCACAGGCAGTTCGTACTGGGTTTCAGAATTGCTGGCAATGATGTGTGCGACAAGCCACCTTCAGGACAGCCTGGCACAGCTGCTAATCCGCGAAATATTTATCGTCAGCAAAAATGACTAACCAATGGTGGCAGCTATAAGGAAAATAGCATTTTATAGTTAAAAATAATTCTCTATCGAAAGCCCCCTTTATTCTTGATAATGTCCGTGGAAAATTTTTTTTTTTTAATCGTGTCGCCCCAAGCAAGGCATTTTACTGCCACTGTTATGCAGGGGGTTACATAGGAGGAATGTTATGAAGAGTGAGAGGTTGCAGGAGTGTCAGGAAGGGAGTAGGAGGGGAAAAATATTACTGATGAGAGTGGGGTGGACGAGGAGGAATGTTATGAGGAGGAGAGGTTGCAGAGGGTGTCAGGAAGAGAGTAGGAGAGGGAAGAGTGTACTGATGAGAGTGGGGTGGATCTAGAAAAGCATGAGAGAGAGGATGCAAGTTAGTGAGATAGAAGATGACTATTGATTTTACATTTAAATTCTTGGATTACAATTTGCCCCAAGCAAGGCATTTTAGAGTGTACTGATGAGAGTGGGGTGGATCTAGAAAAGTATGAGAGAGAGGATGCAAGTTAGTGAGATAGGAGATGACTATTGATTTTACATTTAAATTCTTGGATTACAATTTGCTCCAAGCAAGGCATTTTACTGCCACTGTTGTGCAGGGTGTTACATAGGAGGAATGTTATGAAGAGTGAGAGGTTGCAGGAGTGTCAGGAAGGGAGTAGGAGGGGGAAAATATTACTGATGAGAGTGGGGTGGACGAGGAGGAATGTTATGAGGAGTGAGAGGTTGCAGAGGGTGTCAGGAAGAGAGTAGGAGAGGGAAGAGTGTACTGATGAGAGTGGGGTGGATCTAGAAAAGCATGAGAGAGAGGATGCAAGTTAGTGAGATAGGAGATGACTATTGATTTTACATTTAAATTCTTGGATTACAATTTGCCCCAAGCAAGGCATTTTAGAGTGTACTGATGAGAGTGGGGTGGATCTAGAAAAGTATGAGAGAGAGGATGCAAGTTAGTGAGATAGGAGATGACTATTGATTTTACATTTAAATTCTTGGATTACAATTTGCTCCAAGCAAGGCATTTTACTGCCACTGTTGTGCAGGGTGTTACATAGGAGGAATGTTATGAAGAGTGAGAGGTTGCAGGAGTGTCAGGAAGGGAGTAGGAGGGGGAAAATATTACTGATGAGAGTGGGGTGGACGAGGAGGAATGTTATGAGGAGTGAGAGGTTGCAGAGGGTGTCAGGAAGAGAGTAGGAGAGGGAAGAGTGTACTGATGAGAGTGGGGTGGATCTAGAAAAGCATGAGAGAGAGGATGCAAGTTAGTGAGATAGGAGATGACTATTGATTTTACATTTAAATTCTTGGATTACAATTTATTGGTCTCACAGTAAAAGGGTGGGACCTAGTTGCTAATCTTGTGGCTCGAGGAAATTCGTATATAGGGGTACCAGTGAGCTAAGTAAAAGTATTTGGAGCCGTGAAAGTATTTGTAGAAGAGACACAGGGAAGCCACTCTGCGTCGGAGAGAAAGTGGTTGTATCCTAGCTGCCAAGTCGGAATCGATCACATTAGAGATTCTCCGTTCGATTCAGTCAAGGACACCTAAATGGGAAGCATTACTTTCGCGGCCTTTTCTTCTGCGTGTGTACGTGTGTGGGATCGAGTGTGTGTATCTTAGGGTGATGGGCAGTGAGCTCGTCTCTCAGAACAACTTATTAATCTAATGCTTTCATTTTTACTTTGTTCTTCCAATATTGACATTGTGCTAAATTTAGCATAATTTAGAAAATATCTTCTCTAGAAAGTTTTCTTCTATGAATGCATCACACTAGTGACCATGGAAGTTTTCGTAGCAAAGCTTGAAAGATAAGAGTAACATTTTTCAGCAAATCACCGGAAATATTTTGACTTCCGTTTTTCTCCTCACCTCACACTCACACGTAGACACATCCACTGTATCTAATGATCAATATTATCGTTTTAGTTCCCTCTGATTCCTATCGATCTAGGTTGGCTATTGATTTGCTCACGTTTTTCATCAAAATAACGCCTGTCACGTCTATTCAATATGACCAAAAATGTATTGGTGGAGAATCCTGGGGAGTATCCTGTTTTAAGAGATATTGCTCACATCTACACAATGTCTGCTTTACATGGTCCCGTTTCTCTCCCAAGAAACCCACACTCACCCAGTCTCGACACCCTCCAGCAACCACCCACAAGACCAAAACTCTTAATGTTGCCACCCGTCGAGCCGTGTCTGAGTTGTATATATTATTCATCACTAGTCCCTGAATTCCGCGCCGCGAAAATATTGAATATAAACAATCAGCGAGTCAGAGAAAAAGTGGGACGGAGAACCGTGGAACGGTCTCCGCTTTCTCCTCTACCGTCTCGCATTGGATGAATGATTACCTCAAGCAAAGGTCAACGTTTTCTGAGCTTAATCAAACAGTGGAGTATCCTTTACCCCTGCCATCTGATTTTGGGCGCTGCCTCTTCCTCTACTCTCTCTCTTTACGAGCCATTTTCAAGTATTTTATATTAATAGAAACTTTTACAGGCGCGTTGACTCTGGGTAGTGAACTCTGTGGGAAGGCGGAGAATAAAGTCGGCGAGTCCGCCTTCCGTCGACGGTTGGTCATGATTTATTTAGGAACACACGTGAGGCGAACACCGTTTAGTGTTTGTTGTCAGTCATCATGGCTTAGTAGTAACTTTGACAGTTTCAATAGAATATCTAGCTAGAGAAGACTGTTGTAATACCATGGCCGATTTTTACAACCGGTCATGGTATTACAACGACCCGCTCCAGCAGAATCTCACAAGATTCTTCTCGAAGCTTGCCGTGTCGTTTTACCTCGTATCCCCCCCCCCCCACACACCCTTATCTCAAAGTTGCATTCTCGACCATTCTTCCTCTGAAATTTTGATTCTTCTCCCGATTTTTCGAAATTCTTGACGTTAATCTCCAAAGCTGGTAGCATTTCTCATGCTGCTCTCTCACCCTAGGCTAACTTGTGATTGACGTTACTATTTCTGTTTTCATGACCCAGAGATCGAAATTAACTCACTATTGTCGACATTGGTTTTTAATGAAACCAAAGAATTAATATCTCTTTGCGTTTGCTTCTGTTGACACAAAACATTTTTTACTCTTCTTGTTTTGTTTTCTTTTAACAAATATCGATCAAACCATTTTTTGCTTTTATATTTTTTCACCGTCCTTCTTTTTTTATTTTTATAACAATAATCCATTGAAAATGCGTTCTTTTCATAGCGCGTTCAAATAAAGAAATTTATTTTCTGGACAGGGATTTAAATAAACATATATATTTTTTATTTCGTTCAATAAATATTTCTAAAGTGTTTTTCATTTGTATTTTCTCTTTATGTTGAGGTTACGTTCGTTGTCACATCCTTTCCCTTGCTTAATTAAAACTAGTTTAGCGTGTCAGTCGCCAAATAAAATGAGTTGAAGAAAATTAGTTTAAAAGATTTTGTCGTACTAAGCTTCTAGTAAGAGAAGAAATATCCTAAAATGTTAACTTGTAGTCGAACAACCACCACTGACACAGGTGAGAAGACGTTATGATCTAATCCAGAAAAGAGACCGACTGTCTTTTGTGTTTTTCAATAATATTTCATTCATATTTGCGTTGTGGTGTAATTGATATCGGCTCGGAATAGGAGATCGGTAGTGCCGAGTTCGACTTCCCGTTGAATTTGTTGCATTCACTTACGCGCAAAAAAACTTGAGAAAGGTATGAATCCATCTCTTCTTCCTCTAGGTATGGGTTAAATAGCAGGATGGATTTGTGTTCTATAAGCCTTGGTTGTCAACCAGCCTACCGCAGAAGGAACTGGCAACCTACTACGGGAAAACTTTTGAAAAATGGATCGAAAAGGTTATGATCGCCCAAGCATATATTACGTATGGCCCCTGACACACACACATATATATATATATATATATATATATATATATATATATATATATATATATATATATATTAATGCAGGTTTCATTGAATAATATAGACAAGTTTTGTCTATTAATTTTGTGTAGGATCCGTCCATACCGTCTGATATACTTGATGGTGATGTCGTTGAAAAACAACAAAAAATTACAATAATTGTTGATTTTTTTATCTGGTCTAAGCTTTCGGCTCACATAAGCCATTATCAAAGAGTAAATATTAACACACAGTAAACATAGAACATTTAAGTTATTAACAATAAAGAGAATTGAATTGAAAATATAAGTCCATCCCTACCGTGGCGGATGGCCGAAGACAGTGACAAAATAGTGGTGTTGTGGTCCCTGGTCTGATTACAGACATTTGAGTACGTTTTTGGAAATATCAAAATTGATTGTATTCAAACCAGGTTTAAATTGTTTAATGTAGATTGCTTCGAGGATTTTTAGTTTCTGTTTGTTATTTTCTTGTTTAAGTATGTACGTGTTATCAACAAGCGTTTTTCTCAGAAGTGTGCGTTGATAACTGTGTTGTTCTAAATGACGGAATATATTTGAATTTTCATTTAAGTGCAAGACAGACTCCAACAAAAGAATTAAGTTTATTATCTATTACACTAAATCCACTACATCTAATTCATTCGTCCGCAACGACTCTTCCCCCACCGTTAGTGATTTGCAAAAAACCAATGTAGTATATAAATTCATATGTCCATTTAGAGAATGTATCTCTAACAACCTCAATAATATCTACATTGGCCACACCACAAAGTCGCTCTCACGGCGTCTGACGTTACATCAAAAAGACCAGTGATTAACTTATAATGTTGGAGTCCTGATACGAAAAGATATGAGGGCCACCTCGGAACCAGCAACAATAGATTCGATCATCTAACTCTCAAAATGTACGATATGATCAAACCCTCTTCTTTTATGTGCCATGTGCTTTCAGGGCGTAGACGATCATGGCTTTCCACATCTCCCTATCCCTGGTGACTCTTAGCACGCCTTCTGCTGTTACACAATGCAACCCCCGTTTTGTCATTCACCTCCTCAAACCCTTCAAATATGTTATTCACTGCTTTCCCTTGTCTCTTTTTATCTTTATCTGGCCTGTTAGTATCAGTATTAATTTCCTTTTTGTTTCCATTCTTTCCAAAACCTTCTAATTGCTCATATGTTTAATTCATGATATTTGCAGCATCCTTCTGTAGAACCACATTTCAGTTGCTTCAAGTTTTATTTCATTTTTGGTGATATTGTCCAGCATTCACTTCCATATTGAAGGACAGACATCACATAGCAATCCAGTACTCTTTTCTTTGTTTTTAGCAAAATTGTCCTGTTTCTTAATACTTTACTCAACTTCTGGAATGCTTCTTCGCCATGCCAATTCGCCTTCCTTCAGATCTCAGTGTCAGACCCTCAACAAACATATACTTCTGAGGTTCATGTGCTGCATGTCCCTAAGTAAATTTTGAAATTTAATCAATGACAAGAGAATTTTGAGGCTATATGGGTATAAGGACAAATTCTAAAGCCAATTTTAACAATTTCAACTAATTGGCTTTTGATTTTATCACTAAAATGTCTTTATTTTATTAATAAGCACTTAAAAACATCGATTTTGTTGAAAAATTCACTCATTAACAAAAGTTGCTTCGGGGGCCCCTCCGGCGAAAGGTAAACTGAAGTTTTATTAGTTTCATTGTAGATCTGACACTGAGAAAGTGACAGTTGAATCTTTCAGGGCTTGGGAAATTTTATACTCATATGACAGATTAAAGGCAGGAGAAACAGAAGAACATAAGGCGAGTTCGAGTAAATGGATGAAAGAACAAGTTTTAGGAGACATAACAAGACAAAATTTATTATAAACTACAAAGGATAGAACATTTTAGACATATGATCGACAACACCCCAAAGGGACATGATACATACGAGAAGTTTCAGATACACGAAGCTGTTCCATACTAAAATCCAAATTTTATTTGACTAATATGATTTTATTATTTTTTGACTTTTCAAATGATTATTTGAAAAGTTGATAAAAATCATGAAAATTATGTGTTTCGTGCAATGTTTCTTTTTAAGCTCATTCATTTTTCTTTCATTCTTGACTATCTCCGGGCTTTTACTCTCTTTTTATTATTTCTTTCTTTCTTTCTTTCTTTCTTTCTTTCTTTCTTTTACTCTCTTTTTATCATTTCTTTCTTTCTTTCTTTCTTTCTTTTACTCACTTTTTATCATTTCTTTCTTTCTTTCTTTCTTTCTTTCTTTTACTCTCTTTTTATCATTTCTTTCTTTCTTTCTTTTACTCTCTTTTTATCATTTCTTTCTTCCTTTCTTTCTTTTATTCTCCTTTTTATCATTTCTTTCTTATTTTCATTCTTTTCTATCTTCTGTCTTTTTCCCTCTTTTTATTATTTCTTTCTTTCTTTCTTTTACCCTCTTTTTATCATTTCTTTTTTCTTTCTTTTCTCCTGTCTTCGTTAATACTAAACAGAATACCAGCAACACGTTTTCGGTGATGCCAAAATCAAACAAGTACAAAAATTTAGATATCTGAGAAGTGTTTTAACAAATGGAATGTGCGACACTGAAATCCGAAGACATAATGGAATAACTAAAAATCTATTCTAAAAGCTAATATCAAAGTATTAGAAGACAAAAAACGTCGTTAGAAAGGAAGAAAAAGGACTGAATTGTTATGTGATATCCGTCCTCCTATATGACAGTAAATGCTGGACAATCTCATCAAAAATGAAGAAAAGACTTGAAGCAGCAGAAATGTGTTTCTACAGAAGGATGCTGAGCATATCATAGACCGGACACGCGAGAAACGATGTGATTTTAAAGAAAATAGAAACAAAAAAGAAATTTACACTTAACACTACGAAGAGAGTGATGAGGTTCACAATGAGGCAAGGGGGTTTGGAAAATCTGGTAATACTGGTCAACACAACTTTTGATGCCAAGAAACAAAAGACGCTTTTTAGCTAATTTGATGGAGCTGAATCCGATTTTTTTTTATCGTTTCACCCCAAGAAAGGCGGTACTGCCACTGATGCGCAAGGGGCTACATAAGAGTAAAAGTTTAGTCAAGAGGAGAGTGAAGAGAAAGACGAAACAGTTACAAGGGGGTGTCAAGAGAAAGGGCAAGAGAAGGATGGGAACACATGTGAGAAAACAGTTGCGAAGGTAGAAAGGAAAAAAAAAAACAAGATATACAGGGTGCTGTAGAAAGGATTGGAGTCAAGTGGATAAGAGATGGGTATTGACATTGCATTTAAATTCCTGGAGTTTGTAACCGTCAGGAAAGCAAGTATATGGAAGGGGATTCCACAGGCGGGAAGTGCGAGAAAAAAAGCTGATGAAGTAGAATTGCCGCCTGCATTTGGTTGATCTAACTATAAATGGATGGGACCTAGTTGCCAGTCTAGTTGCTCGAGTAAATTCTTGTGGAAGAGGCACTAGTAATGACTTTAAATTTTCATGGTTAGCTACCGTTCTTGTTGTATTGAAATTGCTCATTTTTGGAAAAAAAAGATCAATTTACAATCTTGGCTGGTGCAACATTTTTTTTTTTAATCATATCGCCCGGAGCAAGGCGGTAACGCCACTGATGTGCAGGGGGCTACGTAAGAGTGAAAAGTTTGAAAAAGAGAAAGTCGGAAACCACATCCTAAACAGGGAACAAGGGATGAGCCTCTTCACCTGTTCAATAGACGTGGGGGAAGTGTGAACCGGGCGATAGTTTAGTCTATCTACTCCAATTTTTAGTTAATAAAGATCGCAGAAACCCATCAATTTTCGGTAAGCCAAGCAATTTATGTCAGTCACCTGAAATAAACTATTTTTATCAGAGAAAAAGTGTTTTTAGTCAAAAATGTAAAAATAGAAGTACCAAATTTTTTTCTAATTTATCGCAAAAATTCAGATTAAATGATAAACTTTTAAACTTTATCAGTAATATACTTTAATAAACCTGATAATTTTTTTATAATCATATCGCCCCAGACAATCCATTTTACTGCCACTGTTTTGCAGGGGGTTACATAGCAAGAAAGATATGAAAAAGAGTGACAGGTTATAGGGGATGTCAGGTAATTGGGTAAGAGAAAGATGAGAATACTGACGAGAGTGGAGTGGACGGAGAAAGGAGCATGAAAGAGAGGATGCAGGTTAGTGAGATAGGAGATGACTATTGACTTTACATTTAAATTCTTGGAGATTATAGATGTCGGGAAAGAAAGTAAATGGAAGGGAATTCCATATGTGAGAAGTGCGAGAAAAGAAGCTGATGGAGTAGAATTTTCGTTTACAAATTTATTTGTTTCACAGTAAAAAAAGTGGGACCTAGTTGCTAATCTTGTGGTTCGAGTAAATTTATATATAGGGGCACCAGTGAGCTAAGTTCTTCGGAGTAGAAGCCGTGAAGTATTTGTAGAAGAGACACAGGGAAGCCACATTGCGCCGGTGAGAATTACATTACAGATTCTCAGTTGGATTATGTCAAGGACACCTAGGTAGATAGTAGGGGCACCTGACCATATATGGCAGCAGTATTCATTGCAAGGGTGGATGGTAGATTTATATATGTGCAGGATGGTTTCAGACGGGAAAAATTAAGTTGACATAAAGAATGAAACCTTAAAATCTTGTTTGATATTCATAAATTTATCCTATCATTTTTATTCCTTCACTACAAGTACATTGAGAGCTTTTGTTTACACAGCTGAAAAGAAACATCTACTAAAGATATTCCCACTGAATGCACCGATTCCATTGTACATGATGAACATCATGAAAATGGTTTCATCATAAAATCTGCCCTCTACGCGGGATTAAGAACATCTAAACCCACCTTGATCTGAAATCGCCAAAGCGCCGTTTGTGTCGTTAATTTGAAATTTCCCTCTATTTTGAAATCATCCCGCTGCTTTGAAATCTCCCTCTGATTTGAAGTTGCTTTTCAAATGCGTTCGAATGTGATGGAGTTCCCAGTTTAAGTTTTGCTGGGGCAGATATTTATGTGAATATGCGTGCAAGGTCTGCTTTTGCTCAGTAATAAGACCTCGCTGCTCTGCAGACCTGTGCGGGTAATAAAAACACTCAGTGAACGTTTTGCTATTGATGCATGGATTAATGATATTATCGCATTAGTGGTTTCCTTATTACTGTTTGTATTTTTGGTTTAATCAATCAGGAATAAAATATTTCAAACATTTTGGGATTCATAACCATGAATCATGATAGTCCTGATATCAGGAAACTCATTGAGGATTATGAATTTGTTAATTCAATGAATGACTTGGAATTACGCACTTGGACATCGATTGTTGACATGGTGAAAAACTTATTAGGTAATCGCCGGCTAAAAAGTATAAGAATGGCAAAGGTGTTAACAAGTCCACAGTACATAAGCGCTAATATAATTATTAAGGTTCATTTTTGACATAGCCATCCAGATAGATATCCGGATAATTTCAGTGATTTGAGTGATGAGCAAGGAGGACGGTTTCATCAGGATATCAATTACAATGGAAAAGCGTTACCAGAAATGGTGGCACAAACGAATGATGGCAAACTACTGCTGGATTATGAAAAGTGACTTAAATAAAACTGAACGCGATAGACAGAAGAAAGAGAATTTTTTTCTTTAGTTCTTATTTTCCCCAAAGATTTATTTCTGCTGTCAATTTATTATTATACTTAAAAACTTAGGGACTGATTTTTATTGAAAAATAGTATTTCCCAATAAGCAGATCAATATTTATTGGTTTAAATATGAATTGAGAGGTTTCTACAATTTTACTTTGAGAAATATTTTCATCTGTCAATATCATACGCACAGAAAACAAATGAAAAAATGTTTGTCCCCCCACCCCCACCCCCAAACATGAGACATTTCTGTACAGCAAAAACGGTAACTAACCAAGAAAAAGTGAAGTCATTTTCAGGTCCACTGCCCTCGAATTAATTAAAATGATGTTTGGTGTCTCGACACTATTTCATTTTTTTATTTTTAATTATTTGTTATGGTGCAGTGGATATCGACAAATCGGGGAGCCGAGTTCGAATTCCAGTTGAATTCCTTGCATTCACTTACGCACAAATACCGTCTCTTCCATCCAGTTATGGGTTAAATAACAGGGCAGATTGGGTTCTATAGCCTTGGCTAGCAACCAGTATACCGCAGAAAGCAATGGCAACCTACTGCGGGATAATCTTCTGCTCAGTCAGTCATGTCTCTTTCGAAACATGATCGTCCAAAGTGTGCATCACGTATGGCACTTAACTGACTGACTGACTGACTGACTGAATATAATAGTTGGAATCATGATTAAGACTTCTGATGGGCATAAAGTGGGGGATTAGTTTTCTATCGTTATGAAATAATAAACTGATCCCCCACTAATTACTACTTAATAATATAATAAATCTCTTCCCCATCTAGCTATGAGTCAAATAACAGGACAGATTGGGTTCTATAGCCTTGGCTGGCAACCAGTCTACCTCAGAAATCAATGTCAACCTACTGCGGGATGATCTTCTGCCCGGTCAGACATGTCTCTTTCAAGACATGATCGCCTAAAGCGTGTATCACGTATGGTACTTAACTGACTGAATCACAGGACAAATTAAAAGCAAGAAGGACAGAAGAAAACACTGCATAACATAATGGGTTTGAGTAAATGTATGTAGGAACAAAGTTTAGGAGAAATAACAAAAAGGTAAAAGTCATTAAGAGCTATACAGGGCAGGAACTTGTGGAGAGCCATGATCGCCTACGTTCTGAAAGGACAAGACACATAAAGAAGAATGTCTACTTAACAAGAGTTCAATTTGACAGCTTGATTATAGTTACAAACCCTTTTGTCTTCATTTTTGACCAGTTCCACCAGCTCAGTAGCCACGAGACAATTTTCTCTCTTTCACTCAGTCACTTTATTGCCATACGTGACACTCACTTGAATATTCATTTCTCTTTCGAGAAATGACTGACTAGGCAGCTATTGAACCCAATCTGTCCTGCTATTTAACCCATAGCTGGAGAGGGAAGAGATAGATGAATACCTTTCCCAAGGCTGTGCGTAAATGAGTGCAACGAATTCGACTGGAATTCGAACTCGGTTCCCCGATTTTTCGTTCCGAGCCGATATCCACAACGCACATTTTTTATCCTCCCGAAAAGAAAAAAAGAAAACAAATTTGCCTGTTTCTGTGCTTAATCGACCATCAATTAAAAGCCGTTATACGTTTTACAAAAAGGTTTTTAAAACTGACCGCCAATTTAGCCCTTGAATTGTGGGCGGCACGTTTTTGCTCGTAGGCTTCTCATTTTACTCCTTCTGATCAAGCAATAACAAAGGCGACCTTCTTTTGTGAGCCACTTATGAAGCCGTAACTACAGTACCCAGCCGCCTGCGACCTTGAACATCCAACCGGCGATGAAGAAAACACGTCAAAAAATAAAATAAAATAGACATTCAAAAGCATTAAAATGACGAGCGAAAAGCAAAAGAATATTTCCCTTGTCTTTGTAAAATGTAAAGCTTATTTAAGTTTTTATCTTTAATTTTATTTTAACAGGGATCAGGGAGAAGGGGTCGTTCTTAGGCTATTAATTGGAGTCGGGTCGCTGGCTATAACGATAGAAATTATAGTGTAAGTTAATTAGTTGTAACAATATTAATCGTCGAGTCAGATGTGAATCATGCCTGGTTTGCTTCAACTGTCAGTTACACAAACTGAGGGGAAGGAAGAAAATCATCTTATTATTAACATATCTCTTTTGTTCATATTATTATTTTTACTCTAAGAGAAGTAGGGGAACAGAAAAGTGAGGGTGCTAGATGATCCGGAACGAAACAAGGTGGAGGCTAAGAAGGTTACAGAGGCGAAGGCACTGGACGTCAGTGTTTCAATCACCTTAAAGACCCGGATGTTGTCCGACATAATGATCGTTTCAACCAGCTAGCAGAACGTCACCCGCAAGGCCGGACAAAAGCAGGCTTCCGGTTGTGCCTATTCGGCGCCGGAAGTCAATTTGGAATTCAAATGGGAAAGGTCATAAAGAAACATCCGGGTCTTTCCCTATAAACATGGGATCGGGCATCGGAGCCCGTTTCAAACCGTCCAGCCATGATGGATCGTGTCGGTATAAGAGAAACAGAAATCACCTCGGTGTTGAGTTAGGTGGGAACTATCGGGGATGGGGGGGGGGGGGGGAGCGATGAGCGTCTAAAAAAACGGAACGATAGGTGGTGAAAGGAAAGACAGAAACGAATTTCTCACGTTTAATTAAATGCAGGAAATCCTTTATCAGTTTTTCACTCTTATACATTTTTGTTTCTTCTTCTTCCTCCACTTTCTTCTTCTCTCTTTAATTGTTTGCACTCCTATAATTCGCTTCTTACTTTTCTTTCCTCTCCCCTTCGTTCTTTTTCAAACTTCTCTCTTTCTCTCTCTTATTTCTCATGCATTCACTTTTTTCTTTGCTTGCCGTCTTTCACGTTGAACGATTTCTTCCACTTAAATTTCTTTCTCCTCCTCCTCCTGCTACATGATATTTCCTTCCACTATCCCTCAATCCTTCTCCATGTTTATAATAGGCACCCTCCTCTTACAACTACTTATGAGATTCCACTCAGATTTTCCCGCTTTCTTCTCTCCTCCTCTCATAATTTTGATATTTTCTTTGATTTTTTCCTCTGTGTATTTGTTCTTCTTTTCGCTTTGATCGCCATCTTTACTCTTTTCCTCCATTTATTATGGCGTTCCTTTAATTTCTCTAGCGATCGCTTTTCTCTCTCCTACTGAGAAACACAGAATTTGGACACAGATTTTCAAAGGAGACAAATATTTGTTTTACTGATAATTTTTATTCCAGGCCCGACTATATTTTTTTAATCAATTCACTCTAAGCAATACGATAATGCCACTAAAAAGCAAAGAAGTTACTGGGTAATTGTTATGGTGAAACACACCTATCCCTGAATCCCTCAGATAATGGACTCTCCCTCCTATATTAATAAGAGTTA
This sequence comes from Ascarosepion bandense, assembly GCA_037127315.1. Classification (NCBI taxonomy): domain Eukaryota; kingdom Metazoa; phylum Mollusca; class Cephalopoda; order Sepiida; family Sepiidae; genus Ascarosepion; species Ascarosepion bandense. The sequence continues at coordinate 1,731,215 of JBBBDQ010001642.1, read as the reverse complement.
ACAGGAAGTTAACAGGAAGTTAACTCAAGAAATTCTTGGGAAGTTCCTAGGAGTTCTTACAAGTTCTAGAGAGTTCTTTAGAGTTCTACTGGAATTCAGTAGAACTACTTAGCAGTTGATATTAGTCGGCAGTTAGCCGAATACTAAGGAGTCAGCTTACAGTGGAAGATTACCAAGTTCCTAACATTTTGGGTGCGTTAAGTCGATTAGCAACCGACATAGCACGATAATAACTTTCAGTGCAAAAACTACTCTACAGCAGTAAAAGATAATGATTTAAAAAAAAAAAGAGCCAGAAAACCAATTTTAAACAGGAAACAAGAAATACACCTCTAGTCACCTTCAAAAGACTAGCGAGAAGTGTAAACCGGGCGGTAAACGAAAATATCTAATCTTATTGAGGAGAAAAAAATTAGTAAAAAAAATGTAAAAGTTTAATCAAAGATATTAGAAGTATAGAGTTGAAGTAAATTTTGTTTTATCAAGTCTCTGCATTCAACCAGTACCCTGTGCATTAAAAACTCAAGAAAGACAGAATTATCCTGCTATATGTTTACCCGAAATGTATTACGAACTATTATACTTTATAAGGCTTTGAAACTGTTTTTACTTTAGAAATTCATTGAAGGCCTCAAAACGGAAAATTTCGTTAGAAATAAAAGTGAAAAAAAGAATGCTGAATATCTATGTAATATAAATCCTGCTATATTCTGGACAGTTTCTTCACAGTTGAAGAGGCTTGAGGCAACAGAGATGTAGTTCTTCTGAAGGATAATGGCAGTGCATAAACAGACCGAGGAGCAACGACAAATTTTAGCAAAAAATGGAAACAAAACGAAACCTCTATTTAAAATAAATAAGGCATAATTGAAATTTTCTAGACACATAATGAGGAAAAGGCTTGGAGAATTTGATACTCACAGGACATACTGAACGCAATAGGAGCAGATGATGAACTAAGAAGATTGTGCAAATGAATGGCAGAACAGGAACTAGGAGGGAGAGTAAGGAAACAAACATTACTAAATTACGAAGGATAGGAAGTTGGGGTGAGCCATGTATCATCAACGTCCTGAAGAGACACCGGGTCTTATATATATATATATATATATATATATATATATAGGGGGGGAACTTCCTCTACTTTTATTTTTTTCCAATTATTATTATTATTATTATTATTATTATTATTATTTCTCTATTTGAATTGTTTCTTCTTTCAGTCCATATCATATTCATCTTCAGCATTATATTCCGTTTCACTCAATTTTCTCATTATCCTCTTCTCTTTTTTGTTTAATAGAATCATTACTTAATTCCTTCTCTTTCCTTTTCAACCCTCCCCTTATTTTAATCTTTAGGATATTTTGCAATAATGCAGAGATGTAGTTCTTCTGAAGGATGATGGCAGTGCCTAAACAGACCGAGGAAGCAACGACAAAGTTTTAGCAAAAAATGGAAACAAAACGAAACCTCTATTTAAAATAAATAAGGCATAATTGAAATTTTCTAGACACATAATAAGGAAAAGGCTTGGAGAATTTGATACTCACAATTTACATTTTTTTTATGTAATTTAATATGTTTTGCGCATGTCTACTTGAATCAACGCAATCATAAATTTAATCCGATGATGTCCTAAAGAACGAAACGCGTCAAACGAAAAATGTTTTCCACTTTTTCATATAAGGTTTTTCTCGGGACTCAGATTTTTAAATACGTTGTAATTTAAGATAAACGTTTTTTTTTTTATACCATAGCATAATTGACAAAATGCACATAAAAATTTTTAATTTAAATATTTCAAGGTCAAATGATCGGATTATTTCGTAACGGATCCTCTAAATATGTTAATTCCATACATCACTATTAAAAGAACAACGAGTTATGATTATTGATGAATCCAATTATTTCTTCGTTAATAAAGCTCTTATTTAATAACATTCCGTTCGCTATCAAAGCATCAAGAATTTTTTTAAAAATTTCAAATAAATATTTGAAAATATTTATAAAAATATTAGCGTGAATATCTTTAATTCTATATATCCTATATCTACAACATAATTTAACAGATGAAACTAAAAAGTTACCATTATTTTATACTATTATAACCCATTATTTTATACTAGCAGTATGGCCCGGCGTTGCTCGGGTGTAATGAAAGCTTTAAAACTAATTCATGGTCCTGGAGCTCAGACTCTTTGGACTTTGGCACGAAAGACTAAAAAGCAATACCGTAGACTGAAAGAAAAATGAATGGATGTTAGTCAAATTTTGATTTCCTGGTATCGATATCAAATTTTCTGCACTATTGTAAAAACTGCAACCTTGAAACTTCTGAATATCGTTTCTTATGTCTTTGTCTATGAGTGTATCAAATTTGATTAAAATCACACCACTCCTTCTATAACCCGATTTTTTCGATTATCGATTTTCGATATTTATCGGGGGTACCTCGACACAAAACCTAGGTAAGAACACTCGCAGACGCTTATAGTGCAGCTGTGTAAATTTTCAAGAAAATCAGTTAAGTAATTTCGGAGTCTATAGGTAACGGACACACAAACACAGACAAAGTTCCATTTATAAATAAGTTTAGATAGATTAGATAATTAGGTTACAATAAAATTTGTATTTTATATGAATGCAATTATACATTATCAAAATGTAGGTGTTGTAAAGTGGGGTCCCGAATCATAGATTCGGTGGGCGTCCACAAGACCCTTGATATAATTACAAATGCGTACGAAGGGAAATGAACGCTGAAATTTTAACCCCCTCTCCCTTTTCTACAAGCGATACGCGTTACACGAAAAATTGTTATCAATTTTCTTAACATTGTTCTGATAGAGTGACGTGGCTTCCCTGTGCCTCTTCTACAAATACTTTCATGGCTTCTGCTTCAATGAACTTAGCTCACTGGTGCCTCCTATGTATGAATTTACACGAGCTACTAGATTAGCAACTAGGTCCCACCTTTTTACAGTGAAACCGATAAAATGTAACCGTAATTTCTACTCTAATACCTCGCACTTCCCGCCAGTGGAATTCCCTTCCATATACTTGCTTCTCCGAAAGCTACAATATTCAGGAACTTAAATGTAAGGTCAATAAAACATCTCCTATCTCACTAGCTCACGTCTATTCTTCCAGGCTCTTTTCTCCATCCATTACACTGGTATTCTCATCCGTCTATTACCCTCATCCTAATATTTCCTATAAATAACCTCTCTTTCTCATCCCTTTCCCCTATGTAACCCCCTGCACAACAGTGGCAGTAAAATGCCTTGCTTGGGGTGAAATGATTTAAAAAATATATCTAAAATTTGTTTTTAATGTTTTTTGATAGATAGATAGATAGATAGATAGATAGATAGATAGATAGATAGATAGATAGATTATTTTTTTATCATTTCACCCCAAGCAAGGCATTTCACTGCCACTATTGCGCATGGGGCTACATAGGGGAAGGTAAAGAGGAGGAGTGGTTAGACATAGGGAATGTCAGGAGGAAGGTGATAGATGGGTAAGAATACCGAGGATGAGGGTTGGGTAGATGGGAAGAGTGTTTGAAAGAATGGGATCGAGTTAGTGTGTTAGGAGGTGTCTATTGACCTTACATTTAAACTCCTGGAGATTGTGGCCATCGGGGAAGCAATCATGTGGAAGGGAATTCCACAGTCGGGAAGTGCGAGAAAAGAAACTGTTGGAGTAGAAGTTGCGGTTGCATTTTATCGGTTTCACTGTAAAAGGGTGGGATCTATTTCCTCATCTAGTTTCTCGTGCAAATTCGTATCTAGGGGGCACCAGTGATCAAAGTTCATCGGAGCAGAAGCCGTGAAAGTATTTATAGAAGAGACACAAGGAAGCCACGTCGCGCCGGTGAGAGAGAGACTGCAGGTAGTCTGCCAAGTTGGTATCGCTCACATTACAGACCCTCCGCTGTACCTTGTCGAGAAGCCAAAGGAGAATAGCAGGGGCACCCGACCAGATATGGCAGCAGTATTCAATGCACGGGCGGATGGTAGATTTATATATGTTATATATGTGCAGGATATACATACTTACTTAGTTATGAGCCAAACGTTCTGAGAAGTAAGATAGACTCCTAAAGGAGAAAGAACATTGATAGGAAATGCGATTATTTTATTCTTGTATGAGACGCCGGAGAGACCTATTAACTTGACAGATCGATAAATCTGTTTAAGTTCCTTGAATTGTTAAAAGGCCAAATGAAAAAAATGATTTCTTCGTAGTGAGACGTTGACATTCTAATACTTTCATTTATAAATTTAATTTACGGCTTTTATTGCTTCCTAGAGAACTATTCTGAATATTGTTTTCCATTCTCATATATATATATATATATATATATATATATATATATATATATATATATCCGATTGCATGTAGAACGGAAAAAGAATATTTACAACGCCCAAAACATTAATTTAAAAGAGTGCTCGATATATAATATATAGAGCTTTGAATATTAATTATAAATTATATTTTAGAACATGTACATAATTTTTTATAAATATCGGTTACAAAGGTACATTTGTTTCGACATTGAAAGTTCAATGTCGGATTCCGTCTGAAGAAACATTGAACTTTCAATGTCGAAACAAATGTACCTTTGTAACGGATATTTATAAAAAATTATGTACATGTTCTAAAATATAATTTATAATTAATATATATATATATATATATATATATATATATATATATATATATATGTATGTATGTGTGTGTGTGTGTGTGTGTGTGTATGTGTGTGTGTGTGTGTGTGTAATAGCCTCATCTACATGTAAAAAAGAGATAACGGAAGCATCAATAAAAAATAGAAAAACTAGCATTCAATAACATCAGCTATAAACACGGCCACAATGCACTGACCGTGAAGGACATGGCACGTAGAGAAAAATTTTAGCTTAATAGCCTACAGACCCGTAAATGCTCACTTAATCTGGTATTAACCATGAAAATTAAAACAATATAAATAACGGGTTTTTCTATAAAAACTCCGTTATTAATCATCGATTTTCAAAATTTGGTAATAATTATAGATTATCAAAATCTGGTAGTATTAATCGATTTCCCCCTATAATCCATTAATCCTGACCTATCCCAAAATAGCACAATAGTGTTAAGTATGAAAATCGTCAAACTCATTAGCATCTTAGTTGACATCACTTGTACTGCAGCTGGACTAGCAGTGGTGTATCTATGGCAAGATAGACGAGCAGAGTTCATCCCCCATCAGGTTGATTTTTAATCCAGAGTTTTGCTTTCTGTCTAAAGCTACACTACTGGCTTCGCCTATATGAAAATTAGCAAATTTATATGCGGTTCTATGTTTGGGACCAGAATTCAAAGTTCGAGGTTTTATTTGGGCTTGATCGTTGATCACTGTCCAGTTGGATATATGCACTTACCCCACTGGTGAAGAAACCACTTTCCTTATACACCCCCCCCCCCACACATATATATATATATATATATATATATATATATATATAATCTGGGATTTTTTAAATTTTTATACCATCAAACGATTCCAATATAATAATGTTTGAAGTAATATATATATATATAGTCATCTGGGGGAAAAACTCTAGTATCACAGCTCATCAGTACGATTAGCCAGGATTGAAACCCAACCGAATTTACATCAGTCGGCGATTCTACATCCATACGTGCTCTGTAGAGAAAGGCGGACTTTTAGCGTGTTATATACAATATAAACATACGCCAGTTGCTGAGAGTGTTCTAATTCATTACTGAATGAACGAGGCGTAGATGCTTAATTGGCTACTGTTTTTCAAAGTCTACCATTTCTCCACAATGCTAAATCAGGGTGTGAGAGCATAAATATATATATATATATATATATATATGTGTGTGTGTGTGTGTGTGTGTGTCAGTCAAGGAAGATTTAATTAAGTTTTTATTTAGTTTTGCCAGCATCTATACCTTTTCATTTTCTAGAAGTAAAGAAGTACCAAACTTTTCCATAATTTTTATTGTCCTAAGCGGTTTCAACCACTTCTAAACCCATTTTCAAGAGTGCTTTGATTTTTGTTGATACTTTTTCCTCATGTTTTGACTGTTTGAGTTGCATTTTATTTTAGTCTTTATCGTTTTTGGAATGGAGCGTTTATTCGGAGTGAAAGTGTACCCCTGCCGTCAAAAATGACGGCAAAATGTTTGATAGGATTATTAGCTGTTTCCACACAGATTATACCCACCTGAGCGTGACAGGAAGAAATATATATATATATATATATATATATATATATATATATATATATATAAACGGTCCTTTTTTATAATAGAGAATATATATATATATATATATATATATATATATATATATATATATATAAATTCCTGACTCACTTAGGAAGCCGTAAGAAAACAACAAAATGTTATGGAGCAATACCAATATTTATTTTTCAAGATATACTCCCGCACCAGTAAGAAACCTGTCGTGGCGGACAGATATAATCTCACTGCTGACCTTGAACGGGATCTACAATCTGTGGTGAATTAGGGCAAGAAGTGACATGTCAACTTCAATGCGTCTAAGACCAAGCTGTTGTCTGTCAACCATCACAGGCAACCTCTCCTGCCTCCTATAAGCATGGACCAAGCGATTCTCTCTGAGAGCAACACACTACGCCTCCTCGGCGTTACCTTCTCCTCAGACCTCAAATGGAACCACTATATTGAATCCATAGCAAAAATCTACTGCTAAGAAGGTTGGGTCACTATATCGATCCAGGATGTTTTTTCCGCCTGAATCCATCCTGCATATATACAAGTCAACCATCCGTCCGTGTCTATGGAGTACTGCCGCCATTTATGGTCAGGCGCCCCTGCCGTTCTCCTCAGTGTTCTTGACAGGCTACAAAGGAGAGTCTGTAATGTGATAGGTACTGATCTGGCGGCTCGACTGCAGCCACTTCCCCACCGTCGAAATGTGGCCTCCCTTTGTCTGTTCTATAAATACTTTCATGGCTTCTGCTCGGACGAACTTAAGTCACTGGTGCCTCCTCAACAGGTGTTTACTCGTGCAACCAGACTGGCAACTGGGTCCCACCCATTCACAGTCAGGTTAGCCAAATGCAGACGACAATTCTACTCCTGCAGATTCTTCTCTCGCACTTCCCGCCTGTGGAACTCGCTTCCATATTCTTGCTTTCCTGACGGCTACAACCTCCAGAAATTTCAATGCAATATCAATACTCATCTATTAACCACTGGACTCTAGCTCTCTCCCCACCCCAGTATATCCTTCCTTTTATCTCCACCTATGTATCCGTCATCGCACCTGCATTCTTAGCTTTCTATTGCTCCTTTCTAACTAGTTTGTCGTCCTCACTCTTTTCTAATTAATCTTTTTACAGTTATGTAGCCCCCCGCTCATCAGTGGCATTTCCGCCTTGCTCCGGGTGAAATGATTAAAAAAGAAATTCCATCTTTCTTGACTATCTTCTGCCTGTGATAAGGCAGCATCTGAATCTGTCCTAGATACCAGTCTGTTGGCTTCAAATAAAAAAATCTGTAAACAAGCTTCCTTCACTTCATCAAAAGTTTTGAATCGTTGGTTGTAGAGGAAGTGTCCCATTGAGTGGAATAGGCCATAGTCACTCGGAGCAACATCGGGACTGAACGGTGGATGTGAAAGAATTTCAACACCATCTGTTTAAACCTCTTCTCAGTCAACCTTGCAGTATGTGACCTCGCATTGACTTGCGGAAACAAAATCCAACCTCGTTTAACTAAAGCAGGATATTTTTTTCTTTATTTTGTCGTTCATGTTGTCTAGCTGCTGGCAATTCAATTTAGCGCTGATGGCGTCACCGTGTGGAACAATCTCGATATGCAGTAATCCTTGGAAATTCTACCAAACAAAGGTCGAGATCTGTTGTTTTCTTTCCACTTCCAAAATGAGGGCTTTCTGGCCAACCTACCAATCAGAATATAATAATATCTATAATAATGAATACAATCATCCTTATCAGGGTCCCGAGAAATGAGGAAAATCTGATCCGACCTCTTTTATGCTTACATTGATTGTTTACCATTTATTAAATATTAAAAAAAAAAACTGATTCACTCAAATAATCAGCTATATAGTGAAAGTGAACATTTTGGCAAGACAGTGGAAAGATGTAGCTATATTCGACTGCATTTTGTCCACTGGGTTTACCGCTACTTCACTGAAGGACCTTATTAATTTTCCATGATATGAAACTAAATATGCATTAATATAGAAATATTATTGGTTATAAAACAACTTACTTTTAATCTTTTATATAAATTTTGTTTTATCAAGTCTCGGCATTCAACCAGTACCCTGTGCATTAAAAACTAAAAAAGAACAGAAATATCCTGCTATATGTTTAACCGAAATGTATTGCGAACTATTTTACTTTATAAGGCATTGAAACTGTTTTTACTTTAGAAATTCATTGAAGGCCTCAAAACCGGAAAATTTCGTTAGAAATAAAAGTGAAAAAAGAATGCTGAATATCTATGTAATATAAATCCTGCTATATTCTGGACAGTTTCTTCAAAGTTGAAGAGGCTTGAGGCAACAGAGATGTAGTTCTTCTGAAGGATGATGACAGTGCATAAACAGACCGAGGAGCAACGACAAAGTTTTAGCAAAAAATGGAAACAAAACGAAACCTCTATTTAAAATAAATAAATAAGGCATAATTGAAATTTTCTAGACACATAATGAGGAAAAGGCTTGGAGAATTTGATGCTCACAGGACATACTGAACGCAATAGGAGCAGATGATGAATTAAGAAGATTGTGCAAATGAATGGCAGAACAGGAACTAGGAGGGAGAGTAAGGAAACAAACATTACTAAATTACGAAGGATAGGAAGTTGGGGTGAGCCATGTATCATCAACGTCCTGAAGAGACACAGGGTCTTATATATATATATATGTGAGAGGGGACTTGCTCTACTTTTAATTTTTTCCAATTATTATTATTATTATTATTATTATTATTATTATTATTTCTGTATTCGAATTGTTTCTTCTTTCAGTCCATATCATATTCATCTTCAGCATTATATTCCGTTTCACTCAATTTTCTCATTATCCTCTTCTCTTTTTTGTTTAATAGAATCATTACTTAATTCCTTCTCTTTCCTTTTCAACCCTCCCCTTATTTTAATCTTTAGGATATTTTGCAATAATGCTGTCGTCGGGTTACATGGACCATAAACTTGGTCCATTTGCCCAAAGACGGATTGTACACGATGACTTCCGACTGTGATTTGTCTAAAAAAACGAATCCAGACGTCTCCGAAAAGCCAGCACAGACGACAACAACAAAAATAAACGGGGGAAAAACTACAAAGCAAACAAAAAGCAGTCTATTAACATTCATGACTATTTTCCCGCCAAATCCATTGTGCAGACGATATCTTTCTGGCTATCATCGATTCCTCTTCTTCAAACCATGTTCTGTCTGATGATTACTTCCTTTCCTTTTTTTTTTCTCTTCTCTCTTTTAGCAAATGCAGACAGCCGCTGCTGCATGTCGGTAAGCGCCCAAGCAAAACTTTATGGCCCGTTTATGTGTCCCCTGAATACAATTACTGGGATAATTGTGGGCGGCTGTCGATTCCAATAAGAGCTAATAACTCTATCGTTTAGATTCAAACAGCCAAAGCCTTCAATGCCCCAATAAGTGAATGTAACAACGTAGATTTTTTTACTGAAACCAAACAATTCATTTAAGATGAGCAGTTTAACAATACTATTTTTGGATTGCATATTTTTATGTGTATTCTGAATTATGCATAAGCGATATTTCATCGATGCAGTGTATTAGCGCTAACGTGAAATCGACGTGCCGAGTTCAAATTCTGATTGGATGTTACTTTCACTTCTCACTAATGCCTTTCGCGAAAGCATGAATAATTCTTCATGGAGTTATAGTTGGTACCTCCACTTTTTCACGGGAAAAACAGCATAGCGTAACGCAAAACGCCACAAACTTAACGAAAATAAAGTTTTATCGTCAAAATGTTGATATTATTATTAAGAGAAAAGATCAAATAATTTTTTAATCATTTTTAAATTTTTTTAATCCTTTCTAACAAGTTCGAAATTTTGGTTAGAATGCTTGTTTTGTTTACCTTATCGCCTTCTACAAAGTTTAACACTGATTTTTTGCGCTTTTTTTCTGTTGAAAACATTAATTTGAAAATTCTTCTACAAATCAAATAATTGTCCGATTTTAATGAAATTTTCAGAACTTATTTACAAATGAATGAAATTATTTTTGAAATGTTTCTTTTGAGAAAATATTGGTAAAAAAATTTTTAAATGTTTTACCCCCCCCCCACTTAATTTCATTAAATTTCGCACAGAACCTTACCGTTTATGGAATTTTTTTTTTTTTTTTGTTAAAAGTAAGAGTCATTAGAGATTGTAAATCACCTACATTTTTTTTCAAATTTGTACCATTTAACTGGAAATCTGCTCTGAATTGAAAAATAAAGAATCTAATAAAACTATGACATTACTTAATTAGAAAAGCTTTTAATTGTTTTTGTAAATAAGTAATATTAAGGACATTATTGTCTGAAGAAATAAACTTTTTCTGGTGAATAATAAATTTTTACAAGAATTTTTAATTTTTTTTTAATTTTTAAAAATTTTAATTATAATAATTTATAATCGTGTAAAATTCTGTATTAACATGTTTATGTAATGTGATATAGTACTTAATTGGAAACGAAATTTACGAGTCCAAAATTGCAAAGATTTATTAATCTTTAATAAGTTAGGCTATTTTTTTTAAAAGTAATTTTTAATTTATTATATTTTTACCTTATTTTAATCTATGGCAGACTAAAAGTGCCATTATTACGTAATTTAAGAGTTTTATCCCTTCACTTAGATTTATGAAAATTGTCGGTTTTGGGCATGCGTACAACCTGTCATCACCAAATCACTCACGAATCCGTCAAACCTTCGATCAGATGAACACGACCAATCGTTAATAATTGGTTGTATATTACTTTTTTATGCTATAAGTAAATAATACTTCTTTTTAAATCAGGTTAATTTAACTTTGAATTTTCTAATTTTACTAAAATAAAGTGTCAGAAATCTTTTGAAATATTTTTAAAATCGATAAATTTTTGTTTGTTTACAAATTTCTTAAGATTAAGAAAATGGCCGTTTTTAAGAAAATTTAAGAAATTGAAATTAAATGTGATTTCAAATCTACATAATATTTATTTAAAATACATCAGAAATTTTTACTGAATGGAAATAATAAATTTAATCCTTAGGCTTTTAATTAAATCTAAAATGAAATCTTCAAGAATGCTTTTTAATTTTAAAACTTTCATTTTAAAATCAGGTATCGAAAATTATACTGAAAAGTGGAGGTACCTACAATAGGACAGAATATACTTTCTTGCACTCGGAGGCAACCAATCTAGGAGAAAGAAAGCAACCAGTGCCGTGAAGGGTTGGAAGAGATCCTTGTATTGAAACTTGGTTTGGCTAGTTCGTCACGAATGATTTAAACTGGACCTCACTTTGTGACTGGATTCTGGAGAGAATTTTAAGAGAGTGGGTTAGGGACAGGGCATCTCTTTACTTACATAAGAATCCACTCTCTCACACACACACTGTTTCTTCTTCAAATTAACCAACAACATCCCTTGGAATAGAGAGTGTTTATATTCCTTGTGATATAATACTAAGCATCACAGCAAACAGAATCGCTGAACCAGGTCCGAATTTCAGTTTAGGCTGTATGCTTTGTGGTGTTAGATATCGACTCGGAACGAGAAATTGGGGAGCTGAGTTCGAATTCCAGTTGAATTCATTTCATTCACTTACGCGCAAATACCCTTGGGAAAGGTATTAATCCGCCTATTCCCTCCCGTTATGGGTTAAATTACAGGACAAATTTGGTTATATAGCCTTGGCTGGTAACCGGTATACTGCAGAAAGTAATGGCAACCTACTGCGGAATAATCTTCTGTCCAGTCAGTCATGTCTCTTTAGAGACATGATCGCCCAAGTGTGTATCACGTATGGCACTTAACTGACTGATAGCTCCTTGACACTAATGCGCTGTCCAGTTATCTTTGTTCCGTTACTGTCATGCCACAAACGCTGATAAAGAAAAGACCTTGTGAATACAGACGAAGCCATACATTACTACGTTGCCATGCAAGCAGCAACAGTATCAAAAATCTTAACTCTCTTGTCAACTTTGATAGGAAACTATTCAGTCAGTTGTATTACACTACATTGGAGGGATGTGGCTTCCCTCTGTCTCTTCTACAAATATTTTCATGGTTTCTGCACCAAAGAACCTAGGTCACAGTTGCCCCCTCCACAAGAATTTACTCGAACATCAAGATCCCACCCTTTTACAGTTAGATCAACCAAATGCAGGCGACAATTCTACTCCACGGCTTCTTTTCTTGCGCTTTCCGCCTGTGGAACTCCCTTCCATATACTTGCTTTCCTGACAGCTACAACACCCAGGAATTTAAATGCAAAATCAATTCCCATCTCTTATCCACTTAACTCCAGCCCTTTCCACATCACCCCGTATATCTTATTCTTTTCCTTTCTCTCTATCTCCGCAACTGTTATCACGCCTGTGTTCACATCCTTCTCTTTCCCTTTCTCTTTCACCCCCTGTAGTTGGTTCGTCTTTGTCTTCACTCTCACCCTGTCTAAAATTTTAACTCTCTTATGTAGCCCCCTGCACATCAGTGGCGGAACCGCCTTGCTTGGGGTGAAATGATTAAAAAAAACAGGCCACACAAAACCACAATCTGTTATAGCATCACGTTTCATTTGAATCGTTGCTTTAGGGTCGCAGCCGACTTGTTCACCGAAGATTTTAACACGAGGGCAGCAGAATCCCACTACACTAAAGAAGAGAACAGTGGACGACCCTAACAATTTTGCAGCAAATTTTGCGGAAATCGTGCTACTTGTGAGGCCCCGGATTAAATCTTAACTTTATATTTTATTGAGAGATGAAATCACCCTTCCTATGTGGTTATCCATCTGAGCTTCTGACCAAGTTTTGTGATTGAACGGGAACTGGTGCGTTCGGCGTCATTTGATCGGAAGCTGGGTATCTGAGATTCTGTCAGATTTTGGCCCGCGTTAACAATCTAATTCAGTAAAATTTGCATAAAACCAAAATATTTTTTCTAAATATGCAGAGCCGCAGTAAATGCAACTATTATGCGAGTTGTGTAACAGTTATCGGTGTGTAAATTAGAACCGGGTTCAAATTCCGGTCTCGTCTTTCGGAAAAGAAATAAACCAATTTCCAGTTCAAATATGGATTAAATAACAGAGTAGACTGGGTTATCTACCCTTGGGTGTACATGATATCATGGACCTTAGCAATGAAGGTAAGAACTTAAGCAAACAAGGAATGACACTCATCAATATTGGGTTCTCTAGCCTCGAGAAGGAAATCTCTTAAAACAACGGAAAATCACTCCACACACTTTCCCAATAAATCATAGTAATTCACACATATTTAAAACGGAAACCGTGATGAACGCCTACTTCTTGAATGAATATGGATATGGATATTTACATTTTCATTTTTTTTTTTTTTTTTTTTTTTGGTAAGGCATCAGTTCAGTCAGTTACGTGCCATACGTGATACACGCTTGGGCGATCATGTCTCGAAAGAGACATGACTGACTGGGCAGGAAGATTATCCCGCAGTAGGTTGCCATTGTTTTCTGCGGTAGACTGGTTGCCGACCAAGGCTATAGAACCCAATTTGTCCTGCTATTTAACCCATAACTGGAAGGAAGAGACGGATTAATACCTTTCCCAAGGGTAAGGCATCAAATTCTTTAAAAATCTGAAAGTGGGTATACATTGGATCAAATTTGTACGTCAGACAAAATACGATCAAAGTTTAAAAATGTACTTTTTAAAATTCCATTTTCAATTTAATGCAAATTCTTCTTCGAACTATGGACCAAATAGCAGGGTAGACTGATCTCTGTAGCTGTGAACGCATTCCACTATCTTTCCGAAGAAGTCATGGGAATTCACAGATAATAAAGAAAAAGGAATCTGTGGAGGCATGATAAAACGAACTAAATTCAGATAGAAAACTAAAAACTAAAAACATGGCATTTAAATAAAAGCTTACCAAAACAGATATATTGCCATTTCACAGTACTTATTTTTCAAAACATTTTTGTAGTGGGGAAAGATTTGTTTTTTGTAAAGTTGCTAAATTTAGTCCGTTAAAAATGATGTCGTCAAATCAAAACTTCTTTCATCGCTTTTTCCTTAATATGAAAATATGAAGGGTATTGAAAAATTACAAGCCCGACCAAGAAGTCCGTTACAAACATTTCGAATGATTCGTTTTCAGGAAGTAAGTCAGGAACCTTTCAGCTCCCAGTCGCCGAATATCAATAACACTCTTCCCATCTACATCCTTACCCGTCTATCACCCTCCTTCTGACATTTCCTATATCTAACCACTCTTTCTCGTCACCTTCCCTTATGTAACCCCCTGCGAAATAGTGGCAGTGGAATGCCTTGCTTGAGGTGAAATGTTTAAAAAAAACATTTTTTCTATTATAATAAAAACTATTGTGCATTTATTTGTATATATATATCCAGGTAAAGAGAACCCAAGATTATACGATTTTGAGTTCTCTGGCATTTATTTTTTTAAAGTGCTCAATACAATAAATATTGTAGAGAATAATATAATTATATAATTAAATTTGTTATGCAATTTAAACTTAAAAATACACTACGAAATGTCTCATCAGGGAGTAAACATTTACTACCTGATGAGACATCGTTCTTTCAATGTCGAAACAAATGTACACTTTTATAGTAGATTGTAGTTTCTACCATATTCTAAAGTTTAATTTATAATGAGTATTCATTACTCTATTTCTATATTGAGCACTGTTTTAAATTAATGTTTTGAACGTTGTAAATATTTTCTTCGTTCCTGATTCATTTGGATATATATTTCCCTCCTGACACTTTCAGGGGTTTGGATTGTTTTGTTCTTGATTTTTTCTTATGTCTCAATGTAAGATACTCAATAATAGGTACATTAATATACGTATATATCTTTTAATCTTATAATAAATGATATGCTTTTAAATCCAGAAGCGTTCATTCATTACCTTATACATTTACTTCGATGACGTAATATATATATATATATATATATATATATATATATATATATATATATATGTTGTAATTTTGTTATTAAAATGTTATTTTAAATTTATATATATAGTCATCCACAGACAGATCTGTTTTGCTGTATCACAGCTCATCAGTATGGTTAGAATCCGATTGCTTTTCACCCAGGATTGAAACCCGATCGAATTGGCGTCAGTCGGCGATTCTACCTCTGGGCTATGGGCGCTCAGTAGAAGACGGCAGACTTTTTAGCGTATATATTATCATTATACACGCCCAATAGCCAGAGTGCTCTAATTCATTACTGAATGAGCGATGTGTACATATATTGCTGCCATATCTAGTTAGGTGCTCCTGCTGTCCTTGATCGAATCCAACGGCGAGTCTGTAATGTGATCGATCCCGACTTGACAGCTAGGATCCAGTCGCTTTCTCTCCGAGGCAATGTGGCTTCCCTGTGTCTCTTTTACAAATACTTTCACTGCTTCTGCTCCGATGAACTTAGCTCACTGGTGCCCCCTATATATAAATTCACTCGAGCCACAAGATTAGCAACTAGGTCCCACCCTTTTACCTTGAAACCCATAAATTCTAAACGCAAATTCTACTCCACCAGCTTCTTTTCTCTCACTTCCCGCCTGTGAAATTCCCTTCTGCATACTTGCTTTCCCGACAGCTACAATCTTTAAGAATTCAAATGTCAACAATAGTCACCTCCTGTTTCACAAACTTACATCCTCTCTCTCTCTCATGCTTTTTCTCCGTCCACCCCACTCATCAATATTCTCTTCCTTCTCATACTCTCTTCCTGATACTCTCTATAGCTTGTCACTCTTTCTGATAATACTCCTTCTATGTAACCCCCTGTACAACAGTGGCAGTAAAATACTTTGCTTGAATCCACACGATTATATATATATATATATATATATATATATATATATATATATATATATATATATTGCAAAACATTCTTATACATGTCTTCTACAATGTGCCATGGATAAATTGTCGTTTAAATTACGCAAATGTGATAATAACATGGACATTTCATTGAGTCGATGTATTTACCAAAATGACACAAACATAACTTAAATACTACAGAGTCGATCTCTTCAATAAAATTACCATTAGCTTCAATCACAACCCCAAGATGACTTCGAAATCTCTCGCAACTCTTCTGGACGGTCTCCTTGTTTTAGTTAGTGAATGCTGCTATAATCCTTGCTTTCAGTTCATTTTTGGTGTTGTAAAGAGTTTTGTTAGTCGCTAGCTCAACTTCACTCTACGCATAATAATCTAGGAGGTGGCAGTCAGGTGACCAGATATGAGGTTAATACGGTTTCAGAGATTGTTTAACAGCCATAATTGTGTTCTCCTATTTGTGTGGCATGGTACAGAGTCCTGTTGTCAGACATATGTTCGGCCAGCAGCCGCCTTCTTGATCCATGGCAGCATTAGCTCCTCAAAATATTTGATCTAGGCTTCCGTGTCGAGCCTGTGGCATTCTTTTCTTATCATAACGATGAGAGTGAGTTTTCCGAGCTGCTGTACCTTCGTAATCACCAATAAACTCATCCAAGTGTTTCCGAATCCTCTGCACTGTCCTCAGATTAACATCGAAACACACTGAAATGTTTGTATTAGACCTTCCGGTGCGAATGCCAAGCAGTACAGCATGCCGTTTCCAAATTTTTGGTGAAGTGAATAGCGAAGGAAAATGTCAAGAAGACAAGAAGTAGTAATGACTAGATTTCAAATAGGCCCCACTGCTGTCACCCATTCACACCTACTAAAAGGTGAGGAGGTACCAATTTGCATTCCATGTCGAGAGCTCTACACAGGGAAACATATGCTAACAACCTGCATAGATCTTGAACAAATGCGATTAAGATACTATCAAGAAAACAATCTGAAAGAGATCTTCAACGAAGCTAACCCACATGAGCTTTTAGAATTTCTAAAAGCAACAAAATTATATAACAAAATATAGTTGCAAAAGAAGATAGCATATAACCATCACACATCAAATCACAACACCTCTACTTATATCTCGACAGCAAGAGGCTCATCCCTTGTTCCCTGTTTAGGATGTGGTTGCCGGCTTTCTCTTTTCCAATCTTTTCACTCTTTTCTTTTTTTTTTTCAATTGGAGTAGATAGACTAAACTATCGCCCAGTTCACACTCCACCCACGTCTATTGAACAGGTGAAGAGGCTCATCCCTTGTTCCCTGCTTAGGATGTGGTTTCCGGCTTTCTCTTTTCCAATCTTTTCACTCTTTTGTTTTGTTTTTTTTTGTTTTTTGTTTTTTTTTTGTTTTTTGTTTTTTTTCAATTGGAGTAGATAGACTAAACTATTGCCCGGTTCACACTCCACCCACGTTTATTGAACAGGTGAAGAGGCTCATCCCTTGTTCCCTGCTTAGGATGTGGTTTCTGGCTTTCTCGTTTCCAATCTTCTCACTCTTACGTAGCCCCCTGCACATCAGTGTCGTTATCGCCTTGCTCGGGGTGATATGAGTAAAAAATAAAATACTCACAGAAGCAGTCAACAAAAACCAAACAAATTCTTCAGCATTAAATGACTCAAAAGGGTAGATATGCTGGTAAAACAAACAACTAAACTAAAATAAAATAAACTAAACGAATAGCGACAAGGTGTTTTTTGTTCTTACAGACAGTGCCAACGTACTCTACTGTGCCATCAACAATAAAAAAAAACAAAAAACGTGCATGCACGAAATTGAAAATATAAAATGGCGACAATTTAACAATCGCACCTTATGTGTAAACATTTGATATCTATCTAAACTTATTTATAAATGGAACTTTGTCTGTGTGTGCGTCTCTGTGTGAGTGTCCGTTACCTATAGACTCCGAAACGGCTGAACCGATTTTCCTGAAAATTTACACAGTTGTACTATAAGCATCTGCGAGTGTTCTTAGCTGGGTTTTGTGTCGAGGTACCCCCGATAAATATCGAAAATCAATAATCGAAAAGATCGGGTTATAAAAGGAGTTGTTCGATTTTAATCAAATTTGATACACTCATAGACAAAGACATAAGAAACGATATTCAGAAGTTTCAAGGTTGCAGTTCTTGCAATAGTGCAGAAAATCGATAATATATATATATATATATATATATATATATATATATATATATATATATATAGGCAAGACGTTTGTGTGTGTGTCTGTTTATCTTCCTGTATGTCTGTATTTTTTCAGGACTTTTTATTTTAGTTTTTGCTTCGGGTTTGCCTCTAAGTAGGTATAACTGTAGTTCTTAGTCTCACCCATAATACCATTTACTCAAAGGACTTATTTAGCCTTCAAAATTCAGTTTACGACGAAAAAAACTAATTTGATATCGATACCAGGAAATGAAAATTTGACTTACATCCATTCATTTTTCTTTCAGTCTACGGTTTCGCTTTCACTGGAAACAACTATTGCTCTTTAGTCTTTCGTGCCAACATCCAAAGAGTCTGATCTCCAGATATCCAGACCACTCGACCAAGAATGATTTTACAATCTAAACGAATCCTAGTTAAGCCTTATAAACACAAATTTTCGATTTCTCGTAAATATCTATCACTGCTCTGAAAGCCTATCTTAATATAAACAAATGTAAATAGACAATGTTACGGAATGTTCTGGTAGATTGTTTGCCAACCAAGGCTATAGAACCCAATCAATTAGCTGGAGGGAGAAAAGATGGATTAATAGCTTTCCAAATATTATTTGTGCATAAGTGAAAGCTATGAATTATAACTGGAATTCGAAATTGGCTCTCCGATTTCTCGTTCCGAGCTTATATCCATTGCACCACAACGCACATCCACTAAAAATAAGGCTCTTAGCTTTACTGGACAAAAAAAAATCCATTAAAAAATTTCTGCTTTTCAAAATGTGCTAAATACTTTCTTGTATATGTCTCATATGCAAAGAAAAATACATCTGTACAAGATTAATCTTTTTAAATATAATTAGAACGTTCCAGAATATATTTGGTTTTTCTAAAGTTTTCGAAACCTCATCAATTCATATTTGTTCTTATCCGAATATCTTGAAAATAAAAACTAGTGAATATGAATAGCATTTTTAATTATTATAACCGCTATCATTTCATTTTTATCTGTAAAATTATCCTTATCATCATTTTGGTGTGTCAATTCCCTGTGTGATTCTGCCAAACTCTGTTGACATGAAGACATTTCGGAAAAGAATTTCAACAGATTTTTTTTCTTTCTCGCGACTGTGATTCGTGTGATTTTTAACTTGAGAACCTCTGTCAGCCCAGAAAGAAAATGGCTGCTATGTCACCTTGAAAAATCCTAATTTATTCATCTCGCATTACAATAATTGAAAATAGCATGTGCACCTGACCTTCGCTAGATTGAATAACCTTCAGTGTCTAATAGCTCGCGTCGGTGCCTGACTCAAATATGATTGGACGGGGGGGTGCTTATGACGCTGGAGGTGTACACGGTTCATTTAATGGGTGTGATTGATCGACTAGGGTGGACCAAAAGCTGTTTAATTATATGCACGCCTCTGACAACATTATCGAATGTGTGTGTGTTAGCATTGTCTAAAATCTCAATTATCTTTTCAATATATATATATATATATATATATATATATATATATATATATATATATAGTGTATCGAGGCAGCAAATAATTCTCTAAACATATACTGTTAAATATAAGCGACAATGAACGTCTATTATGTTTAATCATGAGCCGTTCTAAGCATCGTATTTTGACTTTAATTTCAGTTGAATATAAAGACAAAAATTCTCCAACATTTGGATAGTTTTTTATTAAGTTGGTTCTAAGCTTCCGGCTCACATAAGCCATCTTCAGAGAGTTTATATAGACGGTAACACAAAAACAGCCACTATCAGAGACGATTTTATCATATGTTGACATAAAACTCCGCTAAGAAACGGCAATAGTTACCAAAAATAACAAACTCAGTTCCCAAATTTGCAATGCGGTTCTATGACGTCACATCGCGTAATAGCGCGAAGTGACAATAGAACCATATATCCAAATGCAATGTAATGTGTTATGACCAGATTTAAACGTGACTTTATTAAGTGTGGGTTGTTTGGATTTAATGTAGATGGCCTCCAATATCTGAAGGTTCCTTTTATTGTGTGTATGAGTGAGGGTTATTGTATGGTTGACTAAAATATGTCTGATATTTACTACGTGGTTATGTTTTCCTGAGAAATGTTGCTTAATTGTACTCTGATCAGAAAGGTGACAGGTAAGTCTACGGGAGAGCGTGGTTGTAGTAAAACCAATATATGTAGTAGATTTATTATTATTAGTAGATTTATTAGTAGATTTATTATAAAAAATTGGTACACTACATTGGTTTTTTGTAGAGAATTTAGTTTAGTGCTTGTAGGGTTATTAGAGACTATGAAGTCAATTGTTTTGAATTTTTTATAATATATGATGAGTTTAATTTAATTATTACTGTCCACTGGTTTAACATTTCTACGTATTATGTTGTTGAGAGTTTTTTTCATCTTGTTTGTAATTATTATGTATTTGGTTGCAATAGTATAAGTTAAGAGTGTTATGTTTATTTTGATGTAAACCATTATTATTAATATTATCAATATTGTTAGAGCTATTGTTAACTTTGTTGAGATACATTTTAATTTGTTGATCAATAACGGAGTTAGGAAATCCATTATTGACAAGTGTTTTCTTAATGTTGTGTAATTCTTTATAAAATATGGATTTGGAAGAAGATATCATTTGTGTGCATTGAATTAAGTTTTTTTATAACAGCTAACTTATATCGTTGAGGGCATTCACTATTATAATTAAGAAGACACGAGTTTATGCTAGTTGGTTTCCTGTATAGAGAAGTAGTAAATCTATGTGTACTAGAATCAATGAATACATCAAGGAATGGGGTTTTTGTTATTAATATTAAGTTCTAATGTAAATTTGAGGACGGAGTAACTTTCAAATTTGTTTTTAAGTTGTGTAATTTGATCGATATTCTTAGCTAAAATGAAGATGTCATCTATGTATCTTACATATATAGAGGGTTTATTGTTGTCATTAATTATTTTATTTTCTAAATTTGCCATATAATAATTAGAAAAGAGGGGACCTAAAAGAGATCCCATCGCAATACCATCTATTTGAGTATAAATATTACCTAAGGGATCGTGAAAAGGTACTTGTGTGGTGCATGCTAATAATAGTTTTTTTAATATAGTGGGTTTAATATTGATTGATTGGAGAAGCATGATTGTATACATCACGGATAATGATGTCAATTGTTTCATGAACGGGAACATTAGTGAATAAGTTTTGAACTTCCAAAAATGCAATTATTTGACTCTTAGGTTTTATTGAATGGAGAATCTATAAAAATGAATTCGTGGAGTTAATACTATATTTACTAGAAAGGTAGGGAGTAATTAGTTTGTTAAGTGTTTTGGAAAGGTTATATATTGGTGTGGGTATTTGAGAAATGATAGGTCGGAGGGGATAATCTTTTTTTATGGATTTTTACATTTCCATAAAGGTGGCCGGGCTGATAATCACCTATAATCTTTTGAAGTTTATAGGATCCTATTTCAGCATTGTTTGCAGTAATAAGTTTGCTAATATGTTTTTTTAAGTTGGGTTGTGGTATTACTAGTTAATTTTTAAAATTTGTTGCGATCGTTCAGAATGGCCTGTAATTTGGAGTGATATTCCTGTTTGTTTAAAGTAACAAATGTATTGGTTTTATCGGCACGTCAGATAACAATATTTTTGTTATTTTTTAGATGTGTGGCTACTTTTATTAGAGACGTATTTATAATATCAACAGGATTTTTATGGTAACGGTGTTTGATTGATTCAGCTTTGAGTAAATCTTTTAAGCCTACCTGTGTAGTAATATGGTTGTCTTGTTCGAGTTGAAGTATTTGTCGGTATAAAGCTTCAATTTCCATTTGTTTAAACATTGAATTAGGTTTCTGTGCAACATGAAAATTTGGTCCGAGATTAAGGAATTCTATTTCATCTGGAGTGTGTTAGTAATCGGATAGGTTAATGAAGTTGTCACTGATGTTTGGTAAAAGTATTTTTCCTTTATATAATTTGTTTAGCTTTTCTTGGATGACTTGTTTATAGGATTCATCTTTCTTTTGTGTTGTATTGTATAATAAATCTAATATTTCCTTGAATTTTTACTTGTGGTAGAAGACTCTAAGATTCCTTTAATACCTACAATTTCAGTGTTGATTAGTTGTAATTCCTGTTTGGCTGTGTGTATTTGCCGTTTAATGAGGTTCCATTGAAATTTGATGGAGCAGAATTTGCGTTCACAATTTATTGATTTCACAGTAAAATGGTGGGACCTAGTTGCTAATCTTGTGGTTCGAGTAAATTTATATATAGGGGGCACCAGTGAGCTAAGTTCATCGGAGCAGAAGCAGTGAAAGTATTTGTAAAAGAGACACAGGGAAGCCACATTGCGCCGGTTAGAAAGTGGCTCTATCCGAGCTACCAAGTCGGGATCTATATTTATATATACATATATATAAATTAGAGAAAATTTTCAAAATTCAAAGGTGTCGGATGCACATTTCGACATGGGATCTCTAACAGAGATTCCACGTCACGTCAGCGACATTGTTTTGTTCCAAATGGCGAAGGCCCTGGAGTAAAGTGGGAAGGGCCAGGTTAACAACGGTCAAGAATTGAAAGTTCCCTTACGATCAGAGAAGTGAGAATTTTTAAAGCAAAGTAGAACAGGACAGAGCTGGTAGTGGCGAGGTTACTGGGTGTAGAGACAAGAGATAGACGGGGTATCAAATATCAAATGGTAGAGGCTAGTGAATGTTTACAGGGGTTTGAAACGGTATATTTAGGAGGGGGGAATAGATTTAAATGTAATATCTTAAAAAAGTTTTAATTAAGTTTATCCATTACAGGAAGTCATGAATTTAAAGTTATTAAAGAAATATATATATATATATATATATGTGTGTGTGTGTGTGTGTGTGTGTGTGTGTGTGTGTGTGTGTGTGTGTGTTAACAAAGGAAAAGAGGGATTTGGTAAAGGAGTTCATGTTTTATAAAGATAGACAACTAAAGGAGTTAAATTACTTTTTTAAGGTTAAGATTTTGAGCTGTTTGAAGAGGTGTATTTATGAGGGAAGGAATGGGTTTCAATATAAAATTTAAAAATTTTTTTTATTTAAGTTTGTTTAATTAAACCTTTTAGGTAGATGCGAGCTAAATGCCAATTACAGGAAGTTATCAGTTTAAAAATTATTAGAGAAAAAATATATACATATATGTGTTAACCAAGGAAAAAGGGGTTTGGTAAAAGAATCCATATTTTCTAAAGATAGGCAATTAAAGGAGATTGGGATAGGAAGGTAGGGGGGGGGTTAAAATACTTTTTAAGGTTAACGTTAAGGTAAAATTAAGATTAAAACGTAAATTGAATCCTTTTAATTTATATTCTAACATCTAGTCAACAGGGATTTAAATTCTAAATTTAAGTATTCAAAAAAATTGCCTTGTGGCGGCACTTACTGATGAATTCTCTCCTAAGATTCAGTAGCCGGTGTTGATGGGGGTATTTTAATATTGAAATTTTTTCCAGTAAACATAGACAGCGCCTATCACGAAAATTCCTCAGAATACGGGCTGAACCTATCAGTTTCCAGCTAATTTCAGGATCCAGCCCTTCCTCTTTCATTTTCCAGAATGCTCGCGAAAGGGCTGTCTTGTACCTCTGACCGGGGTTCGAAAAAGAGTACCTGTGGTTATACAGTCTTTGTTTGAAAGGACCGGCGGACATACCGATATAGGTCCGGAAGTCGTTTTTTTTTTGTTTTTGTTTGTTCGATGGAGAAATGCGGGCTTCATAAATCACCTGGGTGGATTTGAATTTTCCCTCCACCGGGCAGGTGTCCACAGAATTACAGCTGCATTCGTTTAGAATTCCGGACCTAGATTCAGCATTGCGCAAGTTCACCAGAATACTCCTATTATGGGAACCAATAAGGCTGTCTATATTCGGGGTGCAAGAGTAACTAATTTTAAGGGTGTACCTATTAAAAATCTTCCGTAGAGGGTTACTGTTATTAAAATTTTTGTCTATTACCTTGAGAAAATATTTACCAATATTGACGTTAGTTAGTTTACAATAAGGGGGGTTAAACCAAATCATCTTCCTTTTTCTACAGTTTCCTTTATTTTTATTTTTGGATGATTCAGAGTCTATTGTAGGTTTATTATATGTTAACTTGTTCTTATATCCGCTTTTTTGAAGGGCCTTATTGTTATATATATATATAATATATATATATATATATATATATAACAAAGTGTAAAAAGTTTTCCTGTGACGCGTTTCGTGCTTTAGGACTTTAGCAGACTAAAGTGATGTTTACGCTGATGAAACTACGCATGTGCATGAACGAAAGACGCTGGAAATTTAAAATTTATTTTTTAAATATATTAATCTAGCCGATTAAATTTAGATTAATCCTTTATTTTTGGTTGTTTCCATCACTTTTTTAATAAATATCACACATTGCGATAATTGAAGCTCTGCCAAGAATGTTGAAACGTTTGAAGAAACTGGATACAAATTTTGGATCTGAGTTAAATAGCAGGACAGATTGTGTTCTATAGCCTTGGTTAGAACCCAGTCTACCGCAGGAAATAATAGCAACCTACTGCAGAAAAATCTTCTGCCCAATCAGTCATGTCGCTTTTTAGACATGATCGCCTAAGCGTGTATCATACATGGCACTTAACTGACTAAAAAAAGTGATGGAAACATAAACACCAACAACAAGTAATAATTTAAATGAAATTGGATAGATTATATACCCAAAACACACATTAAAAATAGTAGATAAACTATCGCTTGTTTCGCACTCCACCCACACCTATTGAACAGGTGAAGAGGCTCATCCCTTGTTTCCTGTTTAAGATGCGGTTTCCGGTTTTCTCTTTTCTAATCTTCTCACTTTGTTTTTTTTTTTCAATTGGAGTAGATAGACTAAACTATCGCCCAGTTCACACTCCACCCACACCTATTGAACAGGTGAAAAGGCTCATCCCTTGTTTCCTGTTTAGGATGCGGTTTCCAGTTTTCTCTTTTCTAATCTTCTCACTCTTATGTAGCCCCCTGCACATCAGTGGCGTTACCGCCTTGCTTGGGGTGATATGATTTAAAAAAATGGATATATATATATATATATATATATATTAAAATGTTAAATTCCTAGCGACTCTCGTTCGAGCGCAAGTGTCGTCACATCAATGTTAAAAAAAATTTAATGCAATGAAGAACTAAACGACGAAAAGCTGACACGAAAACCTTTTCTATTTTCTCATACTCCTTTCCCTTAAAATGTTTCCCTTAAAACGAGGTTCATTCAATAAATAAGGTGAATTTTTCTAATACAGATAGAAGCTTACTTTTTATTTCTCAACGTAGTCTCCCAGCAGTGTCACGTACTTTTCCCATCTGTGCACAAGATTCCGTATTCCCTCAGCGTAAAAAATCTTTGGACTGATGTCTCAGCCGATCGCTCGCAGCACTTTTGACTTCATCGTCAATTTCAAACTTCTTTAAATAATTTAGCCCACTTGTAGACATTTTGTTTTGCCTGAAACATGTGGCACCATACACAGTTGACATTCTCTTATAAATTTCAACTGGTTTGCACCCTTCAGCAACCAACAACTTGATAACTGAACTCTGTTCAATGCTGGAGCATACTTCTTGGTCGGCCATTTTTGTTAATCTTCAAAACTCTCAAAGTTTTTTTTTTTTTGAATCTGCAAAAAAAAAAAAAAAAAATAGAATCTCTTTGAAAAACAAGTAAAGGAAAATTTTCTTTTAAATATAATAAGCTTCTATCTGTATTAGAAGTTTTATACCGAAAAATTCACCTTATTTATTGAATGTCCCTCGTATAAATACAATAAAATATATAGCGTTACCATATATATATTACTTCAAACATTATTATAGTGAATACGATAAAAAATATCACATGTCGTCATCCCCCCATATATATATATATATATATAGATAGATAGATAGATATTATTATTATTATTATTATGTCATTTTTCATCATATTTAGATTTCTGCATTGGTCTCACTACCAACCAAGTCTGCGGGGAGACCTAAGGCAGGTAGTGGCGTGTTGTTATGACTCCATTTCATGTTTTTCTATCCTCCCTATCATCCCCAGCATTACATAGATAACGTTTTCCTTAGTGTGTGGGCTGTACTTAATAATACAATTTTTTGTATATCTCTTAAGCTGGGGTTTCCAGGGATTCTTTCAATGTGTTGTTTTGTTCCATTTTTTATCATTCCAAGTGCACCTACTATCACTGGCACAACTCTTGTTTTCAATTTCCACATTTTTTCTATTTCAATTTCCAGGTCTTTATATTTTGACAGTTTTTCAAATTCCTTGATTGCTATGTTACAATCCGCTGGACAAGCCATATCAATTAATAGACAAGTTTTCTCCTTCTGGTTTTTAACAATAATGTCTGGCCTGTTTGCTTCAATTTTTCTGTCTGTGTAGATGGTGTAATCCCATAGAATGGTTACATCTTCTATTTCTGTAACCGGTGCTGGATGATGTTCATACCAGTGTTTGTTTACAGCTTTTCCATAATGTTTGCACATTGCCCAATGTAAATATTGCCCAACTCTATCGTGGCGATTTTTATATTCGTTTGGGGCAAGCACAGAATAGCCTGAGATTAGGTGGTCTATTGTTTCTTGGTGTTTATCACAAAACCTGCATTTTGGATCCATATTATTATGCATAATATTTGCCTGAAAGTTTCTCGTGAAAAGACTTTGGTCTTGTGCTGCAAGTATAAATCCTTCAGTTTCAGACTTTAATCCAGATGCACGTAACCATTATTATTATTATTATTATTATTATTAATTATACTTTAGAACATGTACAAACTACAAAATACTACAAAATTGTACATTTTGTTTCGACATTGAAAGAATAATGTCTCATCAGGTAGTTAATAACGATTTTAATAAACGAACCAAGTCCTGACGATCCGGCGAGTGAAACCGTGGCCGACTTTTGGCTCACTTTTAGATTTAGTTTCTATTTTTGCTCTACTTTCGTACTTTCGTATTGAGCTCTTTCTTGTTAAGGTTTTCGTCTGGGTATTTTTTCTTTCAAACACGACTTATGCTTTGTTTCTTTTTTTTTTATTCCCCTTTACTCATTTGGTAGTACCTTTTGGGTTTGACGACTTACGTCACCGATCTGTTAGCAGTAGGTTTTTCTGATTTCGGTCGTGATTAGTGCTACTGTTTTGTTGGCACGATTTACAATATATATATATATATATATATATGTGTGTGTGTGTGTGTGTGTGTGTGTGTGTGTGTGTGTGTGTGTGTGTGTGTTTAGTGCCAAAATTGCTGTTTTTTGTTTTTTTTCAGTGTTTACTCGTGGAAAGGCATTTTAGGCAAGCAATTTTTTGTCTTAAAGTGCTCGATATCAGTGTAAGGAGAGAGCGTTAATAGAATTAATGTGGAGAAACTTGTCACTTAGCTGAGCATTGTTATTTCAGTCATGCTGACTTTGAAGACGTTATTGTAATGTCTTCAGACTTCGGGGTTATTTGGATTTAAAAAACAAATGATCCCAACATTTGGTTTTAAAAAACAATTCAGCCTTAATATATATATATATATACCCTTAATCGAATGTTCTATTGAATTTTAGAATGTCTGGCTTTAAATCTACTATTGTTATCGCTTTTATTTTCTGATGATGTCGTGTATAGTGCCCTATTGCATTGATTATTTTAAAATGCCGAGCAGATTTTTAGAAAGATTTTCTAAGGTTTGTAATTTCTAAAATAATTTAATCCATTTTTAACAGGTCCTGAAAATTTAATTAAAATCCGACAATTTTTGGAAGAATTTCTAAAAAATTTTTAACGCCCCCTCCCCCTGCCAAAAAACGATGCATTTCCTAATACTCATCTTTGACTCACCTGATTTTAAACAAAATTTCGAACGTGATAGAAAGGACGAAAACATGAATACGATGATAAAAAATACTTTGGTATTTTTTATTTTTGATGCTAAAATTTTGTTTTTACTATGTTTGTAGCCTTTTTTCATCATGCTATGCTCTCTTTTAGAAAATATTTGAAGGTACCTAATATATATATATATATATATATATATATATATGCGTAAATTTTTCATTTATTTTTAGGCCTATTTGCCTATATAAAAAAAGTCTTTTTACCATTTAAAAGCGTAAAAACATGAAACGCAAATTTAATGGATACAATGGTACTTATGTAAGATCATTTGAAAAGAATAGAGCTACTCAAAAGTACACACACACACACACACACTCTCTCTCTCTCTCTCTCTCTCTCTCTCTCTCTCTCTCTCTCTCTCTCTCTGTATATATATATATATATATATATATATATATATATATATATATATAGGCACAAAGTTTGGTTCCACTCTTTGGACTTCTAAGAATCTCCAGAAATTTGAAGGTTGCGCGCCCTTTTTCTAAATGAACTTACTTGCTTATTTCAGGCTAGACGATTTTTCTCTTTTGAAGGGTTTTATCACGTATTCAATAATAATAATAATAATAATAATAACAACAATAAGAACAAAATTAACACATTACTGTATAAAGTTTCCTTGCAATATTAGTTCTTTTTACCTAACTTGCTGTTTAATGATATTCGTAGATCTAGCAGGTTTCACAATTTAGGTAAACCCCTTTATAAAGATTGCACCAATGTGTTAAATGGTCTCAGTGCCTTAGATTAGTAGGAGTTAATTAAACCTAAGTAAATTGGAAACTTATTATTAAAAATCCAGAGGGTCATCCCAAACTTTTACCCTATACAGTCTATATAGTTCCCTTCATCCGTTATTTTTTTTCATCTAGCTTTATTACAACCTAGTTTCATTATCTACGCAATCTTGTCTCTATTGTTTTTTCCAATCTCTTCCTGATTAATATTGTCATGTAGATTTATCGGAGAGAAAGCTCACTCATTTCAGCTCAGAAAGGCCGCAGCTTAGGCATTGATACGATATTTTGATCCTATATAGAAAACCGGTCGCATATACTATCAATCAGAACTATAGTATTGATGATAATAATAATAATAATAATAATAATAATAATAATAATAAACTTTGAATTCTCATTTGTTTTTCCATCCAAACGGTGTGGCTGGGTGGAACTCTTTCATTTCACACAGACAGTTCTATTATGACTAAAATACATAAACAAGTTCAGTAAGCAATCAGTTACATTCCTCTACCCTGGTGCGACATCAAGGTGCCAACAGCAGTCACTCTGAGTGTATTCCCTCGATTCCATCTGACTGGACAAACCCGTAAATATTTTGATATGTTCTATGTTTCTTAAAGAAGGTGACACATCGCCAACGTTGGAGACGCCATTTTATGTAAGATACTGGGAGGAGAAAAAGGCAAGGCGATTGATTTGGCCTAAGAATAGACTGTCAATAGCGTGACCCAGGGTGTCACTCCATTGCTCTATTTAGGGAGTTAGTTTTTAGTTTTTATTTATTTATTTATTTATTCATTTATTTATTTATTAACGTCACCCCGTCTCTTTCTCGTGCTTCTCGCGTGAAACTTTCACTTTCATGCATTTTTCTCACTTCAGGGCTTGCAGTAAAATGTGGCAAAATATTAAAGGAGGAAATGGCTGGATGTTGTGTGTTCATGAGGCAATGTAGGAAGATTTTTTTGAATCGAGGCGGGAAATGGGCGAGAATACAGTGTTAATAATGCCAACGTCATGTAAACAGATAGACAGGTTCAGCCTGTAAGTAAATACGTTTATTTATACACGAACTAGCGTGACGGTTGTAAACGTAGAAAGGGAACTTGACGAGCCTAGTTATAATTCCTCTCGAATGTAATATTTTCGAATTCATATTCTTACAGCTATTTAAAAAAAAAAACAAGGTCCTAGGCATGACGATAAACTGCATCCGGCAGCAAGGCCTCTAATTGGGAGTTTGAGAGAAGCATGGAACTACCTCTTAATTACTGTTGTTCTCAGGTCCACCCTGACCCGGAGTGGTAGCACCTGTTAGGGTCCCAGCTATGAGCAAATAGTTAACTCCCAAACTGGGGCCAAAATACTATGAAAGTATAAAAATAGACTTTTATAGAAATATATACATAAAAATAGACTTCTATTGAAACATATACATTTTTGAAGAAAAAATATTACCATAACACATTTTTAAAGAAAAACATTATTCTCAGCAAAACGTTTTTAAATTGTTTTTTTTTTTAATCATTTCACTCCAAGCAAGACGGTACCGCCACTGATGTGTACGGGACTACATAAGAGAGTTAAAGTTTTAGGCAGGAACAGAATGAAGAGAAAGACGAACCAACTACAGGAGGTTTCAGAAAAAGGGAAAGAGAAGGATATGAACACAGTAGTGAAGACAGTCGCGAAGGTAGAGAGAAAGGAAAAGAACAAAACACACGGGGTGATGTAGAAATAGATGGAATTAAGTCGATAAGAGATGGGAATTGACTTTGCATTTAAATTCCTGAAGGTTGTAGCCGTCAGGAAAGCAAGTATATGGAAGGGAGTTCCACAGGCGGGAAGCGCAAGAAAAGAAGTTGCTGGAAAAGAATTCAAAACTACAAGAAATTTTCAGTTTGCTAAAATAAAAAAAAGAATAAGAACAAAAATCTTTCATTAAAATCTGACTAAATCAATCTTCTCATTATAACAGTACATTAAAAAAATACCTTAAAATATCTTTTTGGCATTAAATAACCCACAGAGGTTGATATGCTCAAACTCAAATTAAAACTCAAACATGGCAAACCAAGGCCTCATGCTGGGTTACACTATTCCATATACCTAAATAAATTATAATTTTTCATGTTAATATTAACTCTGGTTTTCTATCATCTTTATCAGGGATTGGCCTAACTTTTCTACAGTTGATATTAACAGGGATTTTATTGTTTTTCAGAGATCTTCTTTGCTTAAATATTGTTTTCCATTCTCGTATCTCTTAACAAGTAACCATGTGGTTTCTACAGGATTAAACTTGAAAAAGGATGGGTGTAATTGCTTTAATTAGGATTCTCTGAAACATTACTTTGGCAAAATGTGTGTTGTAATGTAGTGAATATTTGCTCGCAATTAGAAACCAGAGAGCAGAGTTCGAATTCCAGCTGAATTCGTGACATTCACTGAGGCGCTAGTACCATTGAGAAAGGTATTAATCTATCTTTTCTCCTTCAAGCTAACAGATTGGGTTCTATAGCCTTTGTTGGCAACCAGTCTACCGCATAAAGAAATGGCAACCTACTACGAGAAAATCTTCTGCCTTGTCAGTCATAGATCATCATTACCCAACCGTGTATTATGTACAGGTAACCGACTGAGCGTTGTGCATTGGATATCGGCTCGGAACCAGAAATCGGGGAGCCGAGTTCGAATTCCAGTTGAATTCATTGCATTCACTTTCGCGCAAATACCCTTGGGAAAGGTATTAATCCATCTCTTCCTTCCAGTTATGGGTTAAAAAACAGGACAGATTGGGTTCTATAGCCTTGGTCGGCAACCAGTCTACCGCAGAAAGCAATGGCAATCTACTGCGGGATAATCTTCTGCCCAGTCAGTCATGTCTCTTTCGAGACACGATCGCCCAAGCGTGTATCACGTATGGCACTTAACTGACTGAACCGACTGAGCAATAGTCAGCTTTACATTATGTGAATTATATTGAATTTACTCTTTACTCTTTTTTATGAAGCCAGAATTTTCAACAATTATAATGTTTGCTTAAAGGTTATGGGTTAGTTGCTTTCATGCCTTTAGGCAATTTTATTAATATACTTCACCGTTTCTCTTTGCTAAAATTCCCAAAATAGAAATATTTTTCCTAAAACTTAAACAATTCTTGCTCTTCGCCTCTCTCGCTTTTAATTTTTACCTTTTCTTGAGGCGGAGGAGGTATTGTTTTGGTCGCGTTTGTCTGTTTGTCTGTGGTCAAGAAATCTCAAGACACGCTAGATGGATTCGGATGAAACTCTCAGGGATGATTAGACTCATGATTGGCACAAACCGATTGGATTTTGGGTTCGATCCTGTACGGGATAACATGTCTAGGTTATTTTTCCGTATTTTTGTATAAATATTTTATCGTATGTTTTACACGCCAAATACTGAATTACATCCCCTAGAATGATTTACGTCATTAAATTTGCTGAACGCACTATTTTTTCCGCAAAAAATATTATTTTTAATAAAATAAATTTAATAATTATTATCTAAAAGACAAAAAGAGTGATCAAGTTCATTGCCGTTATTCTTTCTCATTTTAATAATAATCTCTTACTAATCGCTGAGATGGTGTCGATATTGCCTTGGCGGAGGTTTGTGCTCTTTGACTGCTCTTTATCAGATCCATTTTATCAGATTCTTAAAGCTATTTTCTTTCTTATTCTTACCTGGTCATTTCTTTTGTGAAAAATTTGGCTTGTATAATAAAATCAGCCACAGTAAACACACACACACATATATATATATATATATATATATATATACGTTCTCCCCATATCTATAAATAACAAACGTATTGTTTCTTATATTTAAATGAAAATCATTTTCACAACTGTGATCTAACATTACCTGATGATGCGATAGAAATTTCAAAACATAGAAATTTCCGTGTCGCAATGTATTTTAAATTAAAAAATAAATTTATATATATATATATATATATATATATATATATATATATATTCTTTTTTCATTAAAGACAATTAATAAGATACTACGATTAAGCTTTTTTATTCAATTTTTCTGGTATTCGTGTAAGTGTTTTTTTTGTTGTTGTTTTGTTCTTGGCATACAACTACATGCCTATCCAGAGGACTAACGTTACATTTCTATAACTATAGATCAATTATGAACTATTCAAATACACACGGAGACCTACCAAAACTCTGTCCACAATATACGCGTAGAAAATACGACTATAATAGTGTCATCCACATGTAAAAATAACAGGTTAAATAGAATGGAAACATTAATAATAAAAACAGAAAAAGCCAACACCCGATAATATTATCTTTGAATATAGCCACAATGTACTGACCGTTTTTGAAAAATAAAAAAATGACATTCCCATCACTATAGATAAACATAATAAAAAATTGAAAATTCAATTTAAAATGTCAAAAACATAACGGAAAATGATTAATAGAATAACCGAAAGAGTTAGTCTATATAGAATATTTGGCCAGTTTTTTGTTTTTAATCATTTCATACCAAGCAAGGCATTCCACTGCCACTATTGCGCAGGGTTTACATAGGGAAAATGATGAGAAAGCGTGGTTAGATATAGAAAATGCCAGAAGAAGGGTGATAGACGTGTAAGGATACCGAGGATGAGGGTTGGGTAGATGGGAAGAGTGTTTGAAAGAATGGATGCGAGTTAGTGTGTTAGGAGGTGTCTATTGACCTTACACTTCAAATCCTGGGGGTTATAGCTGTCGGGGAAGCAAGTATGTGGAAGGGAATTCCACAGGCGGGAAGTACGAGAAAAAAAGCTGTTGGAGTAGAAATTGCGGTTACATTTTATCGGTTTCACTGTAAAAGGGTGGGACCTAGTTGCTAATCTAGTATCTCGTGCAAATTCGTATCTAGGGGGCACCAGTGATCTAAGTTCTTCGGAGCAGACATACTTCATGTCCAGAAAATAAAACACTTATACGAACGCAAGAAAATTTGAATAAAATGGCGCTACCTTGCCAGTCGTTTTTACTGAAACTTGTATAAAAAATGGATTACTGGCCAAATATTCTATTTCTGGAATGTGTTTTTGCCTTTTTAGATCATATTTTGCAATTATAGACATAGTATGCCTTCATGTTGGTTTCTTTTAAGAAATGCAACTGCCAAAAATTGTTTGAGTAATACAAGACACAATTTACCAAGAATTAAAGTAGGAAAAAAAGGAATAACGAAATTAAGAAATCAATAAAAACAGGACGAAAACAAATGATGTGTTGATCGAGCGTAATGTCTACTTGAGTCGGTGAAAACAAACGTCAATCCTCATATATATATATATATATATATATATATATATATAACGAAAAACTTCTATTTTCTTTATAGGTGTGAAAAAAAGACGCCTTTGTGAAAAGATGGAGATCTTTAAACCTTTCTTGGCATCCCTCATATGACACGCCTTAATCAAAAGTCATCACCAGGCAGACTCAGAAAGCCAAGGTGAGTGGGGTCAAGAAAGCACAGAAGCGGAGACAAGGGTTTACTGACCCTGCAACCCTACTCCATCATCTGGGAGTTTAATTTCTATTTGATTATTATATTCACTTTATCTTAGACATTTCTCATTTTCACTGCTATCTTTCTTTTTTTTTTTTATTTCTGGAAATCTTCGTTATTGACACTGTTTTTCGACATTGAATGATATTTGTTAAAAATCAGTTCGTGATTACAAGGATCAAAGTCTTCGATCTTAATTTAGCAAGGAGATCTGCTATTATCCCAAGCAAGAGTGGCCTTTCTTACTTTTTGTCATTTGTTAATTCTTTTCAAAATAAAAAATAACAAAAATTTTGCTTGTCCCTTAGCACGTAACTGCCGTTGTCTCAGTTAAACAATGAACCATTCCTGTTTGATTGTGAGGATAGATGAAAGAAATGATATATCAAAGGCGTTATTTAGTTTTAGGGAAAGAAAGAAAGAATATAGGAGGCTAAAACTAATGTGAAATATAAAATCTTGTCAATTTTTAATCTTTTCTTTTGTACAAAATTACATCTTTAAATAATGACCTGCATTAATACTTATCGTTATTATAGCAATATTTTCGTTAAAGTTGTTAAGTTCAAATATTTAACGATGCAATAACAAAAGCAAGATATATCTTAACAATTAAGATATGTCATAAATTTCAAATAAGAAAAATCATAAAGTTTTTAGGGGTATAAAAGATTATATGTCTATTATGAAATTTTTATTAATGCTCTGGCTCACTGTTCACTCCTGATATCAGTGTATCACGTTTCTCCTTCTTTAATTTATACAACACAAATACTCGCGTTGCATTCAAATAATTTTTACCAAAAAAAAAAAAATCTTTTCACTCTTTTTTTTAATTTTTTATTTTATTTTATTTATTTTTTTTCAATTGGAGTAGATAGACTAAACTATCGCCCGGTTCACACTCCATCCACGTCTATTGAACAGGTGAAGAGGCTCATCCCTTGTTTCCTGTTTAGGATGGGGTTTCCGGTTTTCTCTTTTCCAATCTTTTCACTCTCACGTAGCCTCCTGCGCATCAGTGGCGTTTTCGCCTTGCTTGGGTGATATGATTAAAAATATATATATATATAATAGAAGGAATTACATGACTGTCTTCTGAAATCTATTCAAATTCTTGTAATAAACAATTACCTGAATGTTAAACAGATTTATAATTTAAAAAAAAAACTGCATATTAAATCTTCTTCTATATGATATGGCCCTTCAGGACGTGAGTGATTATGGCTCTCCATAACTTCCTATATCTTGTAACTCTGAGTAACGTCTGTTATTTAGCCATGCTTCCCACCCATTGTTCCACCATCCATTCACAATCAGATAGGTGATCCATCGCTTACTCATGTCCCACTTTTTTTCTTTTTTTCTTTTATTTTCACATTTTCATTTTTTATATTCGTTACACCCCAAGCAGGGCAGTAGTGTCAGTGGCACGCCCGATACTTCATGATAGGTGGGCGGAAAAAAAAAAGAAATGGAAAAGAAGAATAAGGTACAGGGAATGTCGGAAAAATTATAAGAGAAAGATGGGAATCAAGAAGATAAAAGATGGCAACTGACATTGCACTTAAACTCTTGAAGACTGTAGCTATCCGGGAAGCAACTATATGGAATGGAGTTCCACAGGCGGGAAGTGCAAAAAAATAAACTCATAGTGTAGAAGTTTCGGTTCCGTTTGACTGTTTTAACTGTAAAAGGGTGGGACCTAGTTGCCAATCTAGTAGCGAGAGTAAATTCGTGTAGACGGGTCACCAAGGAGATAAGCTCGTCAGAGAAGAAGCCATGAAAATATTTGCAGAAAAGACAGAGGGAAGCCACATCCCGACGATGAGAAATTGACTGAGTTCGAGCTGCCAAATCGGGGTTAAGTTCATTGCAGATCCTCCTTTGAATTTTGTCGAGAACCCTGAGATGAGTAGCAAGAGCACCGGACTAGATATGGCAATAGTATTCAAGGTAAGGACGAATGATAGATTTCTGTAGGTGCAAGATAGGTTCTGAAGTGAAGATCTTCCTTGCTCTACTGTGATTCTCTAAGCCAGCCTTTCTCATTCAGTCAGTTAAGTGCCATACGTGATACACGCTTGTGCGATCATGTCTCGAAAGAAACATGACTGACTGGGCAGAAGATTATCCCGCAGTAGGTTGCCATTGCTTTCGGCGGTAGACTGGCTGCCGACCAAGGCTACAGAACCCAATCTGTCCTGCTATTTAACCCATAACAGGAAGGAAGAGACGGATTAATACCTTTCCCAAGGGTATTTGCGCGTAAGTGAATACAATGGATTCAACTGGAATTCGAACTCGGCTCCCCAATTTCTCGTTCCGAGCCGGTATCCACTGTACCACAACGCACATCCGCTCATTAGGTACCCTAGAAATAGAAACGTTTAAGCAGTCATTTAAAAATATACATATGCAAATTCATAAACTTATCAAATGCAGGTACATTCCCCCTCTTTTTTTTTTGCGTATAAATTTTTAAACAAAGAACATTATCAAACAGTTCGAAGATATTCATATGTCATAAAATTTTTTAAGCAATTCTTATTTAAAATATCTAAAAATATTAAAAATATTTCCTGGCTTTAAATAACCTATAAATAGTTGATAAGCCGGAGCAAATGAATGAATCAATCAATAAAAATCGTCTATGTGGTAACTATAATTTAAAACATGTCAATTGTGGCGTTTATTTTTAACGGTTAAAATAAGAGAAAATTCTATTTCTACATCATCAGCTTAGTGTAATATGTTAGTGACACTTGATAAAAATGAGAGATAAAATATTTCATGTGTAAAATAATTGTATGGCGTGGGATTTTTCGAGAATTCCAAAAGAACGAAGAGATGTAACGACTCGGCTTTTCCTAGTGTATTGATCGTGTATATAACACCTCCTGTCATCCGGTTGTTTTGTATATATATATATATATATATATATATATATGTGTGTGTGTGTGTGTGTGTGTGTGTGTGTGTTTCAGTTGAGTTGATTATTGGTTTTATGTCAATGTAGCAATTGGCATTCTTTTATGCAATTAGTGGATTTCAGTTCACCTTCTAGATCAGCTTTCTGATGCACTAAGCTCTTTTGATGTTCTGGTGTGACACCGAGTAGAAAAATTTTGGTGAGCTCACTATATATCAAAGGTTCCTAGTTGATATTACATTTGATTTATAGTATTTTAGGGCTCCAGTTGTAGAGATATGTTTACCAAGCTGTTTTCGCTTATTATTGGCACTATTTTGAATACATGCATCACAATTGAATTTGGTCAAAACCATCTGAGTTTAATAACTATTGGGCTTACCATTAATACATCTTTATTTAGCAATAAATAGTTTATAACTTGCGATGACCATGTTGGAGTGAGATATCGGCGTATAAAATAATTCATGTTCTACTTTGTTTTCATTTGTCTACTAAGGCATGAATCCGTCTTTTCTCTTAGGAATGGGTTAAATAGTAATTTGGATTAGGATCGCGAAGCTAAAAGAAGGACCACTCTAAATTAGAAATCGCAGAGAACCCAACAGAAAACATTCTGTTATTTTTCTCAAGAAGGTATAGCAGTTGCACCGATAATAAAGAAAACGAACCTGTGCAGAGACATAGCATTTTACGTACATTCAGTTAAGTGCCGTACGTGAGACACTTGGGCGATTATGTCTCATTCAATTCATGACTGATAAGGCAAAAGATTTTTCGACAGTACATTGCCGTTCCTTCTGCGGTAGATTGGTTGTCGACCAAGGCTCTAGGACTCCATTTGTCATGCTAAATAGCATGACAACAGGCGTAGAATAGGTGTTTCCATACCTTAGGTGAGTATAACGAATCCGACCTGAATTTGATCTCGGCTCTCCAATTCCTCATTCCAAGCCGATATCCTGTGCACCACAACAAACATGTTACTTATATAACTTAATAAGATAATATTCAAGACTAAATTTATTTTTCAATTTTGCTATTTTTAAGAAAATTCAAATTCCAGTTGTGAGCTATCTACAAAAGTTAGCATCTCTATACCAGCGTTTCCAAAACTATGGGTATCGATCCACTAGTGGGTTGCAAGCGCAATGTTAGTGGGTGGTAAAATGTTATACCAGATTTACGCATTAGCTTAGATTAAAAGCTATCTGCTGAGATAGATCAAGACTCTGGCTTTCATTCCCAGGCTGTTGTTATATAAAGCAGTATGTTGTTTTGACGAGCTTCTATCAAATACCATTATGGACACTTAATGTATTCTCGTAGGATGTGCGTTGTGGTTCAATGGATATCGGCTCGGAACGAGAAATCGGGGAGCCGAGTTCGAATTCCAGTTGAATTCATTGCATTCACTTACGCGCAAATACCCTTGGGAAAGGTATTAATCTGTCTCTTCCTTCCGGTTATGGGTTAAATAACAGGACAAATTGGGTTCTATATCCTTGGCTGGCACCCAGTCTACCGCAGAAAGCAATTGCAACCTACTGCGGGATAATCTTCTGCCCAGTCAGTCATGTCTCTTTAGAGACATGATCGCCCAAGCGTGTTTTACGTATGGCACTTAACTAACTAATGTATTCTAACATGTATAATAACAACAACAATAAATATACGCTTTAAACAAAATGTTCACGGCGGCCCACACTTCATATATATATATATATATATACATATATATATTGAATGTACTGGCCGCAAGGTTTATCTTCCAAGTTTTCAGAATGGTAGAGTTGACAAGCTGATCTCATAGATCAATGTTTCCAAAATTTTGGTAGGTCGTAAGTTGAATGCTGTGGGTCTTAAAAGTTATACTAGATTAACGCATTAGCTTCGATTAAAAGCTATCTGTTGAGATTGTTCAAGACTCGAGATTCCATTGTCAGGCTGTTGTTTCAAGCAGTATGGTGTTTTGACGATCTTAACGAATCTGGGTTGGTCATCCTCTCAATTTAATCCTTCGTCATCGTAAAAGGAAATCAATTTTCACCTATTCAGATGAATAAATTTTTCTATATTCTTTCATATATTTTTCCCAGTAAATTTGAGTGGGTCGCCATAAGCTGTGATTATGAATAGTAGGTTGGGATTTTAAGTTTGGGGATCCCTGTAATGGCATATTACTGCCTTAATAGGGTCATGCTTTATTTTTACAAGTCATATTAGGCCAAAATGGAATATTGTTGCTATATATGAACTGGAGTTGTTTAATCCCGACTTTCTTAGCATCATATATTCAAAATCGTTTATGCCAGAATGAAGCAACGCATAGCATGCTCTAAATTCGGCGCCAAAGACTACTGGCGACTCTGTAAAAGAGTACTTAACAAGAGCAAGTCCACAATACCCCCGCTAATCAACAAATTTGAGGTCCTCACCTCCCCAGCAGATAAAGCTGAATGCTTTGCCAGCAGATTCTCGAACAATTCGAGTCTAGACTCATCTGGAGTTTTTACACCCGACTTTTCACCTAGAACCGAGGCACAACTGAATGATGTCCACATTACACCTTCTCTTGTCTCTTAAAACTTGACCCTCACAAAGCGAGCGTTGGGGACGGAATCCCAACCATAGTCTTAAAGAAATGTGCCCATGAACTCTCCTCTGTCCTTTCTAAGCTCTACAACCTCTGCCTATCTGCTTCCTGCTTTCCTGCCTGTTGGAAATCTTCCTCTGTAGTTCCTATATTTAAAAACACTGGAGAACCCTCGGACCCTGCAAATTACCGCCCTATCAGCCTTCTTCCGATCTTTGGCAAAGTGTTCGAAGCCATTATCAACGCCGAGGTGGTTCAGCATCTCACAGCACACAGGCTCCTCTCGGACAAGCAATATGGTTTCCGCTTCACCAGGTCTACTGCTGATATGCTAACGACCATCACCGAGTACATATACCAGGCACTCGACAGGAATGGGGAAGCCCAAACCGTTGCCTTGGATATCTCTAAAGCGTTCGACAGAGTGTGGCATGCTGGCCTTCTATGTAAACTCCGGAGCTATGGTATAACTGGACATTTGTTTCAACTAATCCAGTCATTCCTCTCTAACCGCACAATGAAGGTGGTATTAAACGGACATGCCTCCCAGAACTACCATACAAACGCAGGTGTCCCCCAAGGCTCCATCTTAGGTCCTACACTCTTCCTGATATCCATTAATGATCTCCCTGATTCCATAAGAACCCAAGTAGGTTTGTACGCCGATGACACCACAATTTACTCTCGCCTCCTACAAAAATCTGGTGTAGGCGTCAAAGCTAACCTCGCAGCCGAGATTGAAAAAGACCTCCAATCCATAGTAGACTGGGGTAAGAAATGGCTAGTAAATTTTAATGCTTCTAAAACGAAGCTACTCTCAATTAACCATCATCGACAATCTCACCTACCTCCCATGAGCATGGACCAGGCTTGCCTCCCAGAGAGTAAAACATTACGCCTCCTTGGTCTCACACTTTCAGCGGACCTCAAATGGAATGACTATATCGAATCCATTGCTAAATCCGCTGCTATGAAAGTCGGTTCTCTGTGTAGGGCCCGGAAGTTTTTTCCGTCTAAATCTATCCTGCACATATATAAATCTACTATCCACCCGTGCATTGAATACTGCTACCATATCTGGTCGGGTGCCCCTGCTATTCTCCTCGGGCTTCTCGATAAGGTTCAAAGGAGGGTCGTAATGTGATAGATACCGACTTGGCAGACCGCGTGCAGTCTCTCTCCCACAGGCGCGACATGGCTTCCCTGTGTCTCTTCTATAAATACTTTCACGGCTTCTGCTCCGATGAACTTAGATCACTGGTGCCCCCTAGATACGAATTTGCACGAGATACTAGATTAGCAACTAGATCCCACCCTTTTACAATGAAACCGATAAAATGCAACCGCAACTTCTACTCCAACAGTTTCTTTCCTCGCACTTCCCGACTGTGGAATTCTCTTCCACACGATTGCTTCCCCGACAGCTACAATCTCCAGGAGTTTAAATGTAAGGTCAACAGACACCTCCTAACACACTAACCTGCTCCCATTCTATCAAACACTCTTCCCATCTGCCAGCCCTCATCCTCGCTATCCTTACTCATCTGTCACCTTCCTCCTGACATTCACTATGTATAGCCACTCCTTCTCTTTACCTTCCCCTATGTAGCCCCATGCGCAATAGTGGCAGTGGAATGCCTTGCTTGGGGTGAAAATGATTAAAAAAATAACAATAAAAATAAACCCTCGAGAGAGGATGACTTATTCTCCACTCTACGGCCTCTTTCCTCACAGGCATAACATTACAGGCTTACCACTACTCCATCGATATTTACCTGGGAAATTTTCAGATGAGCCCTATTCTCTAGATCTACCAGTTCAAACCTTTACAACTAGAGCACGCCACTCTAGTTCGAATCAGCCTCATTCTTTCTGTATTTCATTTGTAAGGATGAAGTTCCACTCAGACGGCATTTTTTCTCCCAAGAACTGTGACTTGTAAGAGTAATGTAGTATAAATACCTAAGTGTTTTATATATATATATATATATTCTAAACATATACTGTTAAATATAATAACAATGAATGTCTATCATGTTTAATCATGAGCCGTTCTAAACATCGTATTTGGCTTTAATTTCAGTTGAAAATAAAGACAAAAACTCTCCAACATTTGGATAATTTTTTATTAAGTTGGTTCTAAGTTTTTGGCTCACATGAGCCATCTTCAGAGGGGTTACAAGGACATTAACATCAAAACATCCACCATCAGCGATGATTTTATCTTGTGTTGACATAAAGCTTTGCTAAGCAATGATAACAGTTACCAAAAATAACAAACACAGTTTGTAAATTTGTAATGCAGTTCTATGACGTCACACCGTGTGAGAGCTTGAAATGATAATAGAACCATATATTTAAATGCAATGTAATGTGTTATGACCAGATTTAAACGTGATTTTATTAAGTGTGGGTTGTTTGGATTTAATGTAGATGGACTCCAATGTCTGAAGGTTCTTTTTACTGTGTGTATGAGTGAGGATTATTGTATGGTTGACTAAAATCTGTCTGATATTACCTACATAGCTATGTTTTTCTAAGAAATGTTGTTTAATTTCAGGTGAAAATAAAGACAAAAATTCTCCAACATTTGGATAGTTTTTTATTAAGCTGGTTCTAAGCTTTTGCTTATTTGCTTATTTGCTTATTTCGCTTATTTGCTGCCTCGATACACTATATATATATATATATATATTGCTGTATACATTGAATGTATTTGCCGCAAGTGAAGATTATGTAAAGTTTATCTTCCAAGTTTTCAGAATGGTAGAGTTGACAAGGTGATCAATGTTTCCAAAAGTTTGGTGGGTCGTAAGTGGAATGTTGCTGGGTCGTAAAAAGTTATACTAGATTTACGCATTAGCATTGATTAAAAGCTATCTCCTGAGACAGTTCAAGACTCGAGATTTCATTGTCAGGCTGTTGTATCAAGCAGTATGTTGTTTTGACGAGCTTAACGAATAACGCTTGGTCATTCTCTCAATTTTACCATTCATCATCGCAAAAAGAATATCAATTTTCAACTATTCATACAGCACTTTAGCTATAGTACCAGTTTTATCAGTTGTTTGCAGAATTTTAACTTTTGATTATAGATTTGTTTTTTTATATTTCTATGTATCCTTTGATTATATGTAGATACTAGCAGTATGGCCCGGCGTTGCTCGAGTGTAATGAAAGCTTTAAAACTAATCCATGGTCCTGGAGCTCAGACTCTTTGGACGTTGGCACGAAGGACTAAAAAGCAATAGTTGCTTCCAGTTAAAGCAAAACCGTAGACTGAAAGAAAAATGAATGGATGTAAGTCAAATTTTGATTTCCTGGTATCGATATCAAATAAGTTTTTTCGTCGTAAACTGAATTTTAAAGGCTAAATAAGTCCTCTGAGTAAATGGTATCATGGCTGAGAACGATAA
The DNA here is from genome assembly GCA_037127315.1 of Ascarosepion bandense. Classification (NCBI taxonomy): domain Eukaryota; kingdom Metazoa; phylum Mollusca; class Cephalopoda; order Sepiida; family Sepiidae; genus Ascarosepion; species Ascarosepion bandense. The sequence goes on along the minus strand of JBBBDQ010001642.1, from coordinate 1,687,608 downwards.
TTATACCTACTTAGAGCAAAACCCAAAGCAAAAACTAAAATAAAAGGGCTGAAAAAAATACAGACGTAAGGCAGATAAACAGACACACACACACACACACAAACATATTGCCTTTTATATCTATATATTATCTATTTTCTGCACTATTGTAAGAACTGCAACCTTGAAACTTCTGAATATCGTTTCTTATGTCTTTGTTTATTAGTGTATCAAATTTCATTAAAATCGGAGCACTCCTTCTATAACCCGATTGTTTCAATTATCGGTTATCGATATTTATCATGGGGTACCTCGACACAAAACCTAGCTAAAAACACTCACAGACGCTTATAGTACAACTGTGTAAATTTTCAAGAAAATCGGTTCAGCCGTTTCGGAGTCTATACGTAACCGGCACACACACAAACACACACACATACACACGCACAGAGACAAAGTTCCATTTATAAATAAGTTTAGATAATGCACTCTCGACTCCTATGCTTCTGCTATTTCAATCAAAAGTTAAAATTCTGTGACCGAAGGTTAGACATCTGCTTACAATCTAGAAAAAAAACTAATTAAAAGTTAAAAATGTTTTCCCGAATAAATTTGAGTGGATCGCTATAAGTTGTGGTCATGAATTGTAGGTCGCGATTCTAAAAAGTTGGGGAAACCCTGTTCTACACTATATGTATTATGGCTTGATAATTACTGTTTTTTTCATTAATAACTGGTGTTAGCCGCTTCCATAATATCAATCAGTTCTCGATAAAACAATCACAAAACATATCGTCAATTTTGAATTATGCCGCTAAATCATGAGAGCTACCCTATTCTTTGGATTGATTCAGTAGCGTGTATCCCTTTAATGACATTGTGACACTGTTAGATCTATCTAAACTTATTTATAAATGGAATTGTGTGTGTGTGTGTGTGTGTGTGTGTGTGTGTGTGTGTGTGTGTGTGTGTGTGTGTGTGTGGGTGGGTGGGTGGGTGGGTGTGTGTGTGTGTGGTCAAAACACTATGAAAGTATAAAAATACACTTTTATAGAAATATATACATAAAATAGACTTTTATAGAAAAAATATGCATTTCTGAAGAAAAATTATTACCATAACACATTGCTGAAGAAAAAAAATATTCTCAGCAAAACATTTTTTAATACAAAATTAGAAAACAGTTTCAGTTTTTAAAAATAAAAAAAGAATAAAAACAAAAATATTTAATTAAAATCTGACTGAACCAACCTTCTCACTAGAACTGAAAATTTAAAAATGCCGTAAAACCCCACTTTTTTTTATAGTAAATAACCCACAGGGGTGTTGATATGCCGTTAAACAAAACTGAAACTCAAATTTAAACTCAAACATCCCAGGTATTTAAATTTCTGTATTTGTTTTATTTTAGTTTCTCCGACATGTAGTTGGCATTTGGGATCTTCTTTTTGCTGATGCACATACATATATATACATGACGCTGAAAAAGCCTTAAATGAATAAAAGAATTTAAAGTCGCTTGACCTGTGCTTTAAAGCAATTTATACAAGTAACTATGCAACGAATTCAAGTACATATTTGCGCGTATGTGAATTCGTTGCATTCATATATGCGCAAATGTCTTTGGGAAAGGTGTAAATCCGTTGCTTCTCCATCCAGCAATGGGTTAAATAGCAGGATAGATTGGGTTCTATAGCCTTGTTTAGTAAACAGTTTACTGCAGAAAGTAATGGTGATCTACTACGGGAAAATCTCTTTCGTGACATGATTGCCCAGGCGTGTATCACGTATGGCACTTGACTGATTGTGAGTTGTAGTGCAGTGGATCTCGGCTCGAAATTAGAAATCGGGGTGCCGAGTTCGAATTCCAGTTAAATTCGTTGCATTCACTTACGCGCAAATGCCCTTGGGAAAGGTATTAAGTCATCTCTCCCCCCCCCCCCAGGTATGGATTTAATAGCAGGGCATATTGGGTTCTTTAACCTTGGTTAGCAACCAGTCTACCGCAGCAACCTACTGCGGGAAAAATCTTCTGCCTAGCGTGTATCACGTATGGCACTTAAGTGACTGACTGAATTATCGCTGTGCAAAATTTGGAATTCAACAGTCGACCCAAACAGAAGTAATTTATAGTGATGCACACGCATTCGTAAATACCATTCCTACTCACGTGGACGGACATTGGGAATCACAAGTTCATTTTTATATGATAAAGATAAAATGACTGGAAATGGATCCAAGTTGGTATTGCATATTGCGCGCACAAAACAAGAGACCAGACGCATGTTGATATTAAACACGAGTTTTTAGTTTTTAACTACAAATCCCTTGTAATCATTTCGATGCATACATATACACAGTTTCCACAGAAAAACGTAAACGCGTCCCTACAATCAAACATTAATATACAGGATTGTATACAGACACACAAACTCATATGTACAAAAGTCAAACGCTATATATTTCGGGAGGTAATGAAAAGATTTTGTTACCAAAATTTCAACTTCTATCTCGTAAATAAAAAGAAACTGTCCAGGACTAAAATTTCGTCAAATGTACATCGATGATAGAATTTCATTCGTTTTATTCGAAACGTTGATATATTCATACATTCAGTTTCTTGATAAACATGTTACGTTCATTTGTGGAGTTCTACTCGCCTAATAATAATAGACGTGGACACTTGAGATCTGGTTACATGGTACTGATATCACGGTCGTGCAGATCTGGTTTCGCATCCGGATCATCGCTAGACAAAACAGATAATTCTGTGGGAGTCATTTTCAGTTGGCGACGTCGGCTTCGATGACGACGAACGATATCGTCAAAAGTTAAGTTTTCTTTTGTTATCCTTTTGATTCCCAGTCATAGAATTCATATATATATATATATATATATATATATATATATATATATATATATATATAGTCTTACGGTCATTTATACATAATAACTTATAGACAGAATATATAAAAGGTCTACAGACAGCGTACATATATATATATATATATATATATATATATATATATATATATATGTGTGTGTGTGTGTGTGTGTGTGTGTGTGTGTGTGTGTGTAAATATATTGAGATATGTGTAGATAATTTATTCCTGTACAAAGAAATAGACGATTTGTTGGTTTTATTTATTTATTTTATAATGTAAATAATTTCAAGAAAACATTCCTGACAGTTTCTAAATATCAAAGAACATTGCTAAAACAAATACAGGCTAATTAATTAAATTGGTTGAAATATTGAAAGAACACACACACACGCACGCACACACACACACACACACACACACACACACATATATATATATATAGTGTGTGGCAAAATGCAGTTTTTTTTTATTTTAATTTTTTAATCATATCACCCCGAGCAAGGCGGTAACGCCACTGATGCGCAAGGGGCTACGTAATAGTGAAAAGATTGGAAAAGTGAAAGCCGGAAACCACATCCTAACCAGGAAACAATGGATGAGCCTCTTAACCTGTTCAATAGACGTGGGTGGAGTGTGAACCGGGCGATAGTTTAGTCTATCTACTCCAATTGCATGCACCATAGGGCTAATTTATGAAAAGTTAAAAGGATAATTACATATGAAAATATTACATTATTTACACCGTTCGGACTATTATCTTGCCATGTTTACGATGTTTCGGTTATTGTACACTACGGCCTTCTTCAGGTGCTAGAAATTTTGAACCGATCCGTTTATTTTGATCACTGGGGCATATCATTCTTATTCCATGTACGATGTCACTTCCGGATGCTATGTAGCTATCTTACTTTAACCAAACTCGCTAAATTATTTGGTCGCCACTGCTGTATTGAACCCACAACTCTTTGAGTGAAGTCACTGGAAGTAACCAGCGCCTATATCCACTGAGCTATTCTTCTTCTATGTGCCCTGGCCCTTCAGGACGTAGGTGATCATGGCTTTCTACGTCTCCCTATCTCTGGTGGCTCTTAGCACACCTTCTCTTGTTACACCATGCAACCCTCGTTCCATCATCCACCTGATTAGGCCCTTCAAATTTGTGATCTGTTGCTTTCCCCTGTCTCTTTTTCCCTGTATCTGGCCTGTTAGGATCAGGTTCTCCAAGCCCTCCTTCCTCATTGCATGTCCCAGGAACTTCAGCTGTCTCTTCCTGATGCTCAGTATTAATTTCCTTTGTGTTTCCATCATTTCTAAGACCTCATCATTGCTCACATGCTTGATCTATGATATCGGCGGCATCTTTCTGTAGAACCACATTTCAGTTGCTTCAAGTTTTTCCTTCATCTTCGATGATATTGTCCAACATTCACTGGCATATTGATGAACCGACATCACAGAACAATCCAGTACTCTCCTCTTTGTTTCTAGCGAAATTGTCCTGTCTCTTAATACTTTACTCAACTTCTGGAATGCTTCCTTCGCCATGCCAATTCGCTTTCGGATCTCTGTATCGCACTTTCCATCTTCTGTTTTAACGCTTCCCAGGTATTTAAATTTTTGTACCTGCTTAATTACATGACAATAAAGATTAGGACAATAGTCTGAACAGTATAAATAATGAAAATTTTATTTAGTAATTATTTACTTATTTTATTATTGAGAAGCCGTGAACGTCTATGGACACTTAATGTATCATAACATGTATCATAACAAAAACAATAAATATACACTTTAAAGAAAACGTTCACGGCTTCTTATAGTTTTTATTCTAGATAGATAGATAGATAGATAGATAGATAGATAGATAGATAGATAACACATAATGAGCCAGACGAACCTACCTAGGTTTCACGTAAACGGATCGACAGGGAAAGCTGATCTCGGTCCGAAAACTTCTTTTGACTGACGTTCATGTACTAAGCTCTTTCTTCCGTCGAAAGTTTTCGAGAACGGTTTTCGACACGAGTAAATTTGTAATCTTGTTTATATATATATATATATATATATATATATATATATATATATATATATATATTACAAAAAAGTTAAAGAACACGTAGATTAAAAACCCATTGTTCAAGTATTTACTTTTATAAAGAGTGCTCGATAAAGAGTAGAGCTTAATATTTTAATTTTGTTATTACAAAAGCATAATTACAAAAATTCATGTTTCAGAACAAAACTTTTTCTCTTCAGGTGATATGTTAAAATAAATGGTGAAAATGATTTATTTTTTAAAATGTATGATGAATTCATGATTATTTCGAAAATTAGGGAGTGGTAGTTGGAGAAAATGCTTTAGGTGTGTCAATATTGTTCAATTAAAATCGAGATTTCAATATTGTTCAATAAAAATTGAGATTTCAATATTGTTCGATTAAAATTGAGATTTAATATTCGGATTATGAAATGGGGCAGGATGGGTACAAAAGAAGCACTTCATTCGCTCCTTACGTATATTGGAGTGCTTGTGAGGTCCCTTTCTTCTTTTTACTACTTTTGTGGAACTTATGTTTACACCTCCCTTACATTTTAATTATTTGTTGATTAAAATTTGTTTTTAATCGGGTTCCACCTTCCCTTCTATAACGTTAAATTAATATGTACTGATAGTTATTTTTAAAAAATTTGCCAACGATCACTTTTGATAGTGTGTTGGCTGAAAGGGTCCGAAAGTGTTAGTTATATTATGAAGTCTACTCTGTTTAAATCAATATATATATATATATATATATATATATATATATATATAAATGAAACTTTGTCTCTGTGTGTGTGTGTGTGTGTGTGTGTGTGTGTGTGTGTGTGTGTATCCGTTACCTATAGACTCCGAAACGGCTGAACCGATTTTCTTGAAAATTTACACAGTTGTACTATAAGCGTCTGCGAGTGTTCTTAGCTAGGTTTTTGTCGAGGTACCTCCGATAAATATCGAAAATCGATAATAGAAAAAATCGGGTTATAGAAGGAATGATCCGATTTTAATCAAATTTGATACACTAATAAACAAAGACATAAGAAACAATATTCAGATGTTTCAAGGTTGCAGTTCTTACAATAGTGCCGAAAATCGATAAAATATATATATATATATATATATATATATATATATATATATATATAAGGCAAGATGTTTGTGTGTGTGTCTGTTTATCTGTCTGTATGTCCTTTATACAAATCCACAATTTTTATCCGATTCTCACCAATCTTCACACAAATATTCTTTAGGCAGAGTCTGAGCTCCAAGACCATGGATTAGTTTTAAAGCTTTCATTACACTCGAGCAATACTGCTAGTATATATATCTATATGTTGTTCCAAAAGTCACCTAGAAATTTAAAACAGAATAAAATTATATACACTGGGAATATGTTCACATTTAATTATAAATGTGTAGAGGTTTTCCTTGTGAGTTTATGAATTGTCTGCGGTTTATTGATGCATAAACAGTGCTTAAGTTAATGGCATATAAAATTATTGTGGGTCGTCAAATCAGAAGAACTTGTGACAATAATGTTTGTCTGTCATTTTAAGTTTTTTAATATATTTCAATCCTGGCTGGAAGCAATCGGATGTCTAACCGTACTGAGAAGCAATGACACAGCGAAACAAGACTGTCTGGGGAAATGGTAGACTTTAAAAACAATGCCTACTCACCGCTATTTTCAAATCGTTCATTCAGTAATGAATTTGAACACTCTCGGCTACTTGTGTGTGTATTGTCTATGTAACAAGGTAAAATCTGTTTTCCTCCACCGAGCGCCTATAGCTTAGAGGTAGAATCGCCGATATGTTAAATCATCCAGGTTTCAATCCTGGCTGAAAGCAATCTGATGTCTAACCGTACTGATGATCTGTGATACAACGAAACAGGAATGTCTACGGTTGACTATATATATATATATATATATATATATATATATATATATATATAGTAGAGTAGTATTCTCGGTACTTGGTAAGGTTAATTCCACATGGGGATTAACTATATATATATATATATATATATATATATATATATATATATATATATATCCTAGTGAATACAGAACGTAGAATTCTTACAACATTCAAAGCATTAATTTAAAACAGTGCTCGATATATTATACATAGAGCTGTGAATATTTATTATAAATTATATTTTAGAACATGTACATAATTATTATATATATTATCCTGTCCTCAGACCTCAAATGGAACTACTATATTGAATCCATAGCAAAATCTACTGCTAAGAAGGTTGAGTCACTATGTCGATCCAGGATGTTTTTTTCCGCCTGAATCCATCCTGCATATATACAAGTCAACCATCCGTCCGTGCATGGGGTACTGCTGCCATTTATGGTCAGGCGCGCCTGCCGTTCTCCTCAGTGTTCTCAACAGGCTCCAAAGGAGAGTCTGTAATGTGATAGATACTGATCTGGCGGCTCGACTGCAGCCACTTCCCCACCGTCGAAATGTGGCCTCCCTTTGTCTCTTCTATAAATACTTTCATGGCTTCTGCTCAGACAAACTTAAGTCACTGATGCCTCCTCAACAGGTGTTTACTCGTACAACCAGACTGGCAACTGGGTCCCACCCATTCACAGTCAGGTTAGTCAAATGCAGACGACAATTCTACTCCTGCAGCTTCTTCTCTCGCACTTCCCGCCTGTGAAACTTGCTCCCATATTCTTGCTTTCCTGACGGCTACAACCTCCAGAAATTTAAATGCAAAGTCAATACTCATCTACTAACCACTGGACTCTAGCTCTCTCCCCACCCCCGTATAACCTTCCCTTTCTCTCCACCTATGTATCCGTCATTGCACCTGCATTCTCAGCTTTCTATTGCTCCTTTCTAACTAGGTTGTACTCCTCACTCTTTTCTAATTAATCTTTTTACAGCTACGTAGCCCCTACGAAGGTACGCTCGTTATAAATTATATTTTGGTGTTGTAAAGGTACGCTCGTTATAAATTATATTTTAGAACATGTACATAATTATTCTATATATAACGAGCGTACCTTAGTAGAGGTTATATATAGAATAATTATGTACATGTTCTAAAATATAATTTATGATAAATATATATATATATATATATATATATATATGATCAAATTTGTTTTCAGTATTTACATTATTCGGACTATTGTCCTCATCTTTGTTGCCATTGATTACAGTAGTCTGAATAATGTAAATACTGTAAATACAACCTCATTTCAGAAATATAGACAAATACTAAATTTATTTTATATTTAAAATGAATTTAATTTACATTGCGACACGGAAATTTATGTTTTTCTAGATTTAAATATTTTTATCTCGTCATCAGCCAATGCTCAACTGACTTTGGGGAAAATCATTTACATTTAAATGCAGACAACAATACGTTTGCTTATTAAAGCGTTAATATGAAGTGGGGAAGACAGAAAATTTTTATCATCTGAATATGTTTAATTTAACTAATCAGAATGAAGGTCGACTTGGAAAATTTAAAATATAGGTTAGATGTTATGCGATACAAATCCAATATCATCCATCAAAAACACAAAATAAATTGCACACCCGCACAATCGGATTCAAACGATTAAAAGCATTTTGGGAAAACCTAAAGTAAAATTGCACACACGCAAAAGGGGATTCAAACGACTTTGGAAAGAACAATTCACAAGTCAGTGCGAAAAGTTAATTCTGAATACTGATTGGATTAAAAGCAGAAAATTCATATATGACGTATTTTCACGCCTAGATGTGAAAAGGCCACTGGAGCCGGCGTTATGAAAAGTTTCACTATTTAAACAACGACACTAAGATGGGAGCGGTTAGCTGAGGAGCTCGTGGCAATGGAACGAAAGAAAATTCAAGAAGCCGATCCGGACGCAGGGCAGGTCACAGTTGCATTCAACCCCTTCTACAATTTTCTTTTCTTCTTTTTCACTCTACTCCAATCTGGACGTAGGGCATGCCACAGTTTTATTCGACTTCTTCTTCCAACGTCTTTTTCTTAATTCTCACACCACACCGCTCAAGAGGACCAGCAACAACCAAATGTACGTGTTAAGTACCACTTCTTTATTCGTTTTGCCTTCCCTGTCGCGACCTACTAAAAAGAGTAAGGAACAAAGACTTTACATTCCTCTACTACACAACCATGAACTCTAAACTTCTTATGAACTCTAAACTTCTTGCTTACATTTCTATACGAACAATTTTAACTACACAACAGCATGCATTTTCTCAATGAACATTTTTCTTTTCGCAAATATATTTTAGTGTTCATTTAACAAAATTTCATTTCTATTTTCCTTCTTACACTTTTTTAATTCTGTAAATAAATCTTTGCTTTCATGTACACACAAGGTATTTTATCCTTTCACATTTCAACCTTCCACCTTCTGATATTTAAATTGTGAGAATTTTGAACGTGTTTGCCACAAGGCCAATTTACCAAGCATCACCGAACCCCCTACAATGTTAGGAATGTGTAAATTATAATTATAATTACATTTGGACATAATTTCTGATCTTTCATTTAGCAATTTTTTCTTGCTGGGAACAGCATTATAGCTAATTTTACCTTCTGGCATAATCTGCATACTTTAAAACCGTTGTTTGGTTTGACTATTTTCATTACGCTCCAAGTTTTATCAGGGTCGTTTCCATATTTCACTTTTAATTTCCACACCTGGCATGCCAGTTTAGTAAGTGGAAAATTCCGGTTGTGCGTTCATAAAAAAATATTTGTTAGAGTGTTGAAAAAACGATAAAATCAGTTATCATAAATCGCGTGAAAACACCGAAAGGTAGAAACCTAGGCCGTGAAATAACTCGTTTCCAAATAAAAAACATTCGAAAGTTCTACAATATAATTGTATTGAATACTTTTTTATTCATCTGTGTGGTGGTCTAATTTAATTATGACCGAAAACTATCTATCTATCTATCTATCTATCTATCTATATATATATATATATATATATATATATATATATATATATATATTGTAATAGTTGTCACAATAGTTTATAAATTCATAATTTATAAACCATTATTGTGACAACTATTACAATATAATGCTCTACGTCGTATCGAGCACTCTTTATAAAAGTAAAGGCATGAACAACAGGTAAAAAAACGTACGAGTTCCACAACTTTGTTACAATATATATATATATATATATATATATATATATATATATATATATATATATATATATATAAAATAAAACAAAAGAAAAAGGCGAAATTTGTGAACATTTAAAATTTAAGTTCTAAATTCAGTTTTTAGGAGAGAAAACACAAATTTTATCTGTTTTTGATTGATTGATTAATTAATTAAATTTTTAAATAGTAAATTTGAACCCCTCTATCTTTCTCTTCCTTTCTCCTAATATCTACCTTTTCTGAAGTAAGGATACTTAGACTAAAATAACCCCCAATTTTTCCTGCAAGTATATATATATATATATATATTTGTCCAAGCACCTAAAATTTAAAAAAAATTTTTTTTTAATTTTTAATAAATTTTATAAATTTTATTTTTAATTTAAATCTAGGTTTATAATTAATTAGATAAATTTAATTAAATTTAAATAAATTATATGTCAGCTTTTTCCCCCTAAATAATTTTTTTTTCTAAAAAATTTTTTCTAATAGTTCATCCCATTCAAAAACGCTAGTTTTGTCAACACGTCACTAGCGTCTCTACGAAAATGAAATTTTTCTTTTCTTTATTTTTTTCTTTTTCCTTTTTCTTTCCTTTCCTTTCCATTTTGTTTAACCCACTTCCTTTTCAAACACCACTTCCTATTTCTTCCTTTGCTTCTCCTTCCTCTTTTTTAGAGCTAGACAAAGCCAAATTTTTAAATTTTTTACTTACAACTCAATCTAAAAGTAATGTTGTCCAAAATCTAAAAATAAACATTGATTGCTATAATTCCACCAATCTATTTTTTTTTCTCTGACATAAATTTTTGAACTTCCGCCGGTAATATTTTATTTTATTTTTAGTTTGAGTTTTGAAAGTTGCCGATGAAATGTGAAATCTCTCTTAGAGATTTCATGCAGAAATCATCATACAACGCTTTTGAACTTCGAAATTTATTATATATATATATATATATATATATATATATATATATATATATATATATATAGTCTATGTTCGAGTTTTATGTTTACACTTTTTATATCTACACATGTCCGTCCTGTCTCCTATATTTTTAACACTTTTAATAACCTAAAATTTTGTCTATCAAATACTCCAGAAATCAAACAGATACTACACTTCATTATCTATCCCAAGATATTATGACGATTTAAAGATAATAAACAAAAAGATTCCGTGGCGAGCTCTCAAGAATCATGATCGTCTACGTAGTGAAGAGATATGCCATTTTTCAAACTGTGACACCGAAATCCAAAGTTGCATTTGAATATAAAAATATTTCTTCTAAAAAACTAAATGAAGTACAAATAAACAGGAAAGGTCCCTTAGAATCAATCGAAAATATTCCATATAATATCGGTCATCCTATGTGGCATTGAATGCTGGTCAGTTTCCTTGGCGATGAAGGAATACATGTTGCAACAGAAGTGTGTTTCTGCAGGAGGATGTTGAGAATACCATGGAGGGAATGTGTTTGCAACGAGGAAGTTTTATGGACAATGGAAACAAGAAGACAATTATACTGAATTATACTTATCAAAAAGTTTATATTTCTGAAATAGTTAATAACAAAGAAAGCTTGGAAACTTTACACTCACAAAGGCAAGAGGGGAATGTGGAAACGGAAATTAACCTCCTTCATGTGCCTGAGTAAATGGATGGAAGAACAGGGAATGGGAGGGATATTAAAGAAATAAACATTGCTAAGAGTTACAATATATAGGAAGTAGTGGTGAGCCATGATCATTCTACCTAACGAGTGTAAATAGTTGGCAGAACAGGGAACGGGATTGATAGTAAAACGAAACATTGCTAAGAGTTACAAAGGATTAGTAGCTGGAAAGAGCCGTGAACACGCACGTCCTGAAGGGACACGGCACATAACTCTGCTAAATTTAGCTTAGTTTGGCACATTCATTGATTGAGTGATTCGTTTTCTGCGGTTTTTCAGGGTTTTTTCTTATCATTTCACCCCAAGCAAGACAATTTTACTGCCACTGGTGCGCATGGGGGTTACAAAGTGATGAGAAAGAGGGGCAGGTTATAATTGGTGTCAGGAAGAGGGTAATGAAAGGATGAAAATACTGGTGAGAAGGGGGGTGAAGTGAGTGGAGAAAAGAGCTTGAGAGAAAAGATGCGAGTCAGTGAGATAAGAGATGGCAATTGACCTTACATTTAAATTCTTGGATATTGTAGCTGTCGGAGAAGCAAGTAGACGAAAGGGAAATTCACAGGCGGGAAGTGCGAAAAAAGAAGCTGATAGAGTAGAAATTGCTGTTACATTTTATAGGTTTCACTGTAAAAGGGTGGGGCTTAGTTGCTCGTCTAGTAGCTGGAGTAAATTCATACCTATGGGGCACCAGTGAACTAAGTTCATTGGAGCAGAAACCGTGAAAGTATTTGAAGAGTTATTTAAAGCCACAAAATATTTTTTTTATTTTAATATGTTGTGTTTTAGATAATAAGCCATAAAATATTTTTTTTTATTTTAATAGGTTGTGTTTTAGATAATAATGGTTTAGTGATACGAGTTTTATTAATTAAACCATATCTGGGGGGAATGTTGTGGATTTATATTTTTCCTAAAGATATTTGAGCGTAACTGAATGTAACTAATCCAACGGAAATTATAATTCGTCTCTCAGATTATCAATTCCTAGCCATTGCACCACCCGCACATCCAAAGTTACAGCACCTGGTAATCTCAATCATCCATAGAGGTACTGACCAGGAATCTCCCTTATCAAAACTTTTTTCTCGATTCGAACGTTGTTACATCGACCATCAAGCAGGCTTCTTGCATAGTTTTCCTTCGTGATCTATTTGCAGTAGAAAAAAATAATACATAAGATTATTCTCTTCGTATGTTAAACAAAAATCAACAATACAAACAAAACCTTGAAAAAAGGGGGAAAAATACCTCTCTTCTTTGATGGAGTTATATTTATGGCGAAAGACAATCAGTTAAGAGTCGTTGACGTTATTCACTACAGACATTTATACGGCGCAAGTCATCACGTGTCGTTTCCAGTAACGCCTTGTAATCCTGACAGATAAAACTCCTCGTCATTCTTCAGTACGAAATACGACAGCTGAGCCCTAAGTACTAATAAAAATACTAATTTTGCCAACAGTTAAAGCGATGCGGGATGTTGTGCGGCGATTACAACTCCCAAATCTACCAAACGACTATGGCCAAATTGACGTCACCTGACCGCAACCAATCCCTTGGTACCGTTAAGTGCGTGAATTACACTCGTCTGTCGTGTGATGTCTTTTAGTCTCTTTGGTAATGCTACAAGATAACGGTACGGTCCTACTAATTGGTCACTCTGTTAATTTGAAAGAACGTAAAAGAGAGTCATTAACATTTTTGTGATCTGTCTTACAACCGGATACAACTTAATCTTCTCCTTCTCCTTTACATCATAAGAGGACATTGACGTCACTGTATTTTTTCTTCATAATTAACGATTAGTCTTTTGTCCCTACTGCTATTCCCTAGTTCGATATTTATAGCGAGAAATAAATGCAAAACTTGTTCGGCCAACCGGTATGTATGTTAAAGTGAATAAATTTGTTTCTTTTATAATCATTTCATCAGAAGCAAGGCAGTTTTACTGCCACTGGTGCGCAGGGGGTTACATAAGAGGAGATTGATGAGAAAGAGGAACAAGTAATAGGGGTTGTCAGAGAATGGGTAAGAGAAGGATGAGAACACTGGTGTGAAGAGAGCTAATGAGAGTAGAGTGGATGGGGAAAAGAGCATGAGAGAAAGAATGCGAGTCAGAGAGATAGGAGATGTCTATTAACATTTAAATTCTTGGAGATTGTAGCCGTTAGGGAAGCAGGTATACGGAAGGGGATTCCATAGGCGGGAAGTGCGAGAAAATAAGCTGATAGAGTAGGAGTTGCGGTTACATTTTACCGGTTTCACTGTAAAAGGGTGGGACCTAGTAGCTAGTCTAGTAGCTGGAGTAAATTCATGCAGAGGGGGCACCAGTGAGCTAAGCTCGTCGGAACAGAAGCCTTGAAAGTATTTGTAGAAGAGACAGAGGGAAGCCATATTACACCGGTGAGAAAGTGAGTGGAGCTGAGCTACCAAGTCGGGATCGATCACGTTGCAGATTCTCTGTTGAAAAGCAGGGATACTCGACCATGATTTAAAACGTGAAACTGAAAACCACTATTCCATTTTAAACCCTTTATGGTGATTTGGAAGTAATTTCTTCAAATTGTCTCCTTATTTGTACCGGCCTCTAATTAATCTGGTAAATTTTCATTTTAGATCCCTTCAATTTTTTTCAAAACAGCCTTAATTCCGTGAAAATGTATATGCTGAACTCAAATCAATAATTATTTATTGAAGAAACCTACCTTTATTGATGTTAACGACCAGAAAAAAAATCGAACTTCATCTCGCTTTTTTTGTCACCCACTACTGTCACACAGACAAGTTATTAACTGCTGAATGACTTTCGGCGTAGGAAACAAATTTCGGACTATTTACATTCTTTACAGAAATTTTGGCCTATTTACTTCCTGTACTGAAATTAATACGCGATTTTTTTTTTCGGTACTCAATCTCAACAGTCTTAATCGTTAAAAATGTATATGAACCTAAACAATAATTATTATTGAAGAAACCTATCTTTATTGATAGCACGACTAGAAAAAATTGAACTTCATCTTGCTTTTTAACATCATCACTGTCAGACAAGTTATTAACTGCTTTGAATGACTTTCATAGAAATTTTCTGACTTATTACTCCTTTTTTACGAAATTTTATTCACATTTTATATGAAAATATAAATTTTTTTTTAGGAAAGTTACCTTTCAAATATATGAAAACAAGTGATAAATGTAGTTTAATTAACCTTCAAATATATTGCGCATTTTTTTTCCTTTTTTTTTTGGTACTTAATTTCAGAAGAAAGTTAACTTTCAAATTTATGAAAATAAGTGATAATACTAGTTTTACTTAATTTTTTTGACGAAAGTTAACTTTCAAATATATGAAAATATAGATTTTTTAAAAGAAAGTTAACTTTCAATTATATGAAAATAAGTGATAAGTGTAGTTTAATTAACCTTCAAATATATTGCGTGTATTTGCGTGTTTTTCTTTTCTTTTTTTTTTTGCTACTTAATTTCAAAAGAAAGTTAACTTTCAATTATATGAAAATAAGTGATAAGTGTAGTTTTACTTAACCTTCATATATATGAAATTACTATAAAATACTATGAAAATTATAAATAACAAAATGAATAAAATAAATAGTACAGTAAAGCATTTTTTTATAATTAACATTGAAAATAAAACAATAATTACATCAATTGAAAAGGATGTTAAAAGTTAAAAAATGGAGAAAATGACATTGACAATTTTTTAAAAATGCAGTAGTCTTCAGAAAGTTGCGTGTATTAGCGTGTTTTTTGTGGGGGAGGGGTACTTAATATATTTGAAGGTTAATTAAACTACATTTATCACATATTTCTATATATTTGAAAGTGAACTCTCGCCTGAAAAAATTTAGTAAAACTACAATTATCACTTATTTTCATATTTTTGAAAATTATAAAAAAAAGGCAACAAAAAAAGAAAATGAAAAAACAAACACGCAAAAACAAGCAACTTTCTGCTGAAATTGAGTCCCGATAAAAAAATAAATCGCGAAATTGCGTATTAATATCTGTAAAAGGAAGTAAATAGGCCGAACGCCGAAAGTCATTCAGCAGTGAATGTGAGCCTGTAATGGGGACAAAACGATCGAGAAGAAGTTCGATTTTTTTTTTTTTGGTCTTTAACATCAATAAAGTTAGTTTTCTTCAATAACTTATAGTGGATTTTAGTTCAGCATATCCATTTACACAGAATTAAGGCTATTTTTGAAAAATTTGAAGGGATAAAAGCCTTCGGAACTTAAAACGAAAATTTACCATTAATCTTTATAATTCAGAAGTATTATTTCAAGCGTTGTTCCTTAGCAGACACCCGTGTTTGAAATAGACGCCTTGATTTTGTACTGGGTGCAAGCCGATAGACGTAATACACATTGTTTAATGCAAAAATTGGCGTCTATTTCAAACAGGGTAACCACTAAGAAATAAAAATTGAAGTTAAAATGACCATTTAAAAATAAATTAATTCCTTTAATTAATCTTTCTTGTTACAGAATTATTACAGTCCGTTAATGATACACCAAGAAACGTAATATTATAATATTATAATGAAATCTTACAATTACGAAACTGGTGTCAAGTTTACGGAGTCAAAAATCTAAGCCAAAAATTAAAATCAGTATTGTTGTTATGATGCAATTATAAAAACAACATTAATTCCAAACGTATGCTTCATGTAATTGAACTAACTTTAGATGTCTTCCATTAATTGATTTTCACAATAAACAACATCCGGTATTAAGGTCTCTGATCGGATGAGGGAGGGTTTCAAGAGCGTGAAATCACGTCTTAATTGATGTTGGCCACAGGTTCACCCTGACCCGGTATAGTAGCATCTATTAGGGTTCCAGCTCTGGAAAAAAGTAAGCTCTACCCTTCAAAAAAAAAAAAAAAAAAAAAAATACAATGAAAGTGTAAGAATGCCAGCAAAATATTTTTATATGAAAAACCATAGTGACCAACAATAGAATTTTACAGCAAAATGATCAGCAAGGCATTTTATAGTAGAATTACCAACACTACATTTTATTTGTAGTTGAAGACATACGATTGCGTTCAAAATATATTTAGTTGAAACCATAAAATTGTATTCAAAATATATTTAGTTGGAACCATAAAATTGTATTCAAAATATATTTAGTTTAAACAATAAAATTGTGTTAAAAATATATTTAGTTGAAACGATAAAATTATATTCAAAATAGATTTAGTTGAAATCATAAAATTGTATTCAAAATAGATTTAGTTGAAATCATAAAATTGTATTCAAAATAGATTTAGTTGAAATCATAAAATTGTGTTCAAAAAATATATATTTCGGCATTAAATAGATACGTTGATACGCCGCTAAAGAAAATCAACCAACCGTCCACGGATTTTCTAATCTATTGTATTTCTCTGTATAGCATAGACTGCTCAGATTTCCGAAGATAGATTCAAAGTTCATATTTTTTTTTCGCAAATTGTTGTCTACAAGTATAAGACTTCCTCTTCAGAAGTATTAAGATCGGATGAACAGTCTAATTATTTCATCAAGCAGGGATGTCTATTCAAATTCGTGTACCAACTAATTATAGACTGTGTGTGTGTGTGTGTGTGTGTGTGTGTGTGTGTGTGTGTGTGTGTGTGATGATTCAGATATAAATAACTATCTATTGCCCGGTTCACACTCCATCCACGTCTGTTGAACGGGTTAAGAGGCTCATCCCTTGTTCTATGTTTGGGATGTGGTTTCCGGCTTTCTCTTTTCCAATCTTCTCACTTTGCTTTTTTTTTTTTTTTCAATTGGAGTAGATAGATCTATCTATCGCCTGGTTCACACTCCACCCACGTCTACTGACAGGTTAAGCGGCTCATACCTTGTTCCCTGTTTAGGATGTGGTTTCCGGCTTTCTCTTTTCTAATCTTTTCACTATTACGTAGCCCTCTGCACATCAGTGGCGTTACCGCCTTACTCGGGGTGATACGATTAAAAAAAATAAAAAATAAAAATATAAAGTCTGGAAAGACAATATAAAGACAAAAGTTAAATCTAAAGATTTTATTTTGAAACTTGTATTTATAAACGAAAGAAAAGTACTGATAAATTTTTCAAGTTTTTAATTTAAGAACCCTCTGAAATATTCTTAAAGCCAACTATGTAAGCAAGTTAAAAAAAATAAAATCACTACATTTACCATGATAAATTTCCTCAGGAGACGAAAGGCGTTGGTAAAAAAAAAAATGTTTTCTTTTTTTGTCTTCGTATGTACAGAATGTCCCTAAAATCTAAACATAGTCAAAAATGCATATTTTCAAGAAATTAAATTTTACTATTGAATTGGAATATTAACAAATAACATCTTCAATATGATTTCCATTATTTATGATGCAAAAAGTTGATGCGCTGTGCAAGATTCACGTGAACTCAATGCAATAACTCTATATTATCGTCAATTTTAGCACATTCACTGTTTATGCTTTCAACCAAGTGGCTTGGGTCTGTGAGTTTTACTGAGTACACATCTTTTAGCATATCCCAGAAAAAGATATTAATCCTTTCTTTTTTTGACAAAAACATATTAAACCTATGTCGGTTAATGACATTTCTTATGTGCCTCGACTTTAGAGATACTCTGTACATAGAAGTTGTTTTTCTATTGTTCCGGTCGCTTGACGATCACAGTCACTTGAAACTCGAGTAGCGGGTTGAAATTTTCTCTTTTTGAGTAGTGTCACTGGATAACATATTTGCTCTGTCATACTCATATAAACATGGACTACTGTCTTACTGTTTCGATAGGTTATTTAACTTTCCTTCTCAGTTTTTAGGTTTTGATTTATTGTTTTCTAGTTGTTATTATATTTCCTCATTTGTCAAATTTTGTGTTGTTTTACAAATATGTTTGTTGTTTCTAGTTTGGTGTTTATCATATATATATAAGAAAAAATTAAGGCAGACACGTTATTTCATGATAAATCGGAAGTGTAGGCCTATTTCAGGCAAACCATCATCAGCTTTCGTCTTTATTGTACAGAAGATTTTACACGAATTAAATTCACAAAGACCCCACCCAAAAGAAACGGAATAAAAAAAGATTGCTCCCTTAAAAGAGATAATTTAAGAAAAAAATACATCATTACATCAGTTCGGCGAATACACACACATTCATATATAAGCATATATATATACGCAACATGTAATCAAAGAGCACGCGTAAGAACGGATGTCAATGATACATTATGTAAAGTCAGTTAGACTACTGACACGTAGATTTTGAAAGTAAAAAAAGGGGGGTTAGATGAGAGAGAGAGAGAGAGAGAGAGAGAGATAGCGTTAAAGAGAAAGGGTAAGTATCTTAAAGCGTAAACGAAAAAGGAAAGAAGAGAGGAATAAATTTAAATTTGAAAGAAGAGATGATAGGAGAAAATGATAATAGAAAAACAAATATTATATATTAACGGTGAAAGGATAAGAAATTAGAGTCTAAAAAATATTAAGAAAATTAAAAATATTTAAGTGGTAATAGTTAATCAATCCGATGTACTCATGAATACCATCACAACACTATATAATCAAAATTATACTAAGTATACAGTCAACAAAACAAATATTATACAATATAAAGTTAAAAGATTAATTTAAAAGTAAACCTAAATATTCTATTTAAATTTAGTTGTTTAAACTTAATTATTTAGTTTAAAAATAAATTTTACATATTAATAGTGAAAGGATAAGATATTGGAATCTAAAAATCTAAGATATTATGGGTAATCAATCCGCTTTAATCACAATTGCCACTACACTACAATATGATCAAAATGATACTAATTATTCGGTTAACAATACAATTATAATATAATATAACGTTAATAATGTAGGAAAATTATTTGGTCAACAGTACAATTATAATACGATATAACGTTAATAATGTAAAAAAGACATATATATGTACACATACAACTCACACACACACACGTAAATGCGTACATACACATACACACACGTATATATATGTACACACATATATGTACACACACACACACACACATATATATATATATATATATATATACGAACATACATATATACACATATATACACATATACACCCCCAAAAACAAATATGTAAGCAATACCATAGACATATATAAACCCGTATATATAAAACGTTATCGACAAATATAACAATAGGGTACAAATAAATGATAGATATTCCATAAGCTAGTGTGATGCGTGTAAAGGCTTCATAGGAATGAATGAAGGGCTAAAAGCTTAACATAATTTAAAGCGGCTCCTATGTCGACATTTAAAAACTAGTTCCCTCTTCAGATTCAGCAGGTCCATTGTCATTGGCTTCAACCAGGCCTCCAGGCGATTTCAGAATCTATTGAAACTCTGCTGAATGGTCTCCTTGTTTAAGTTAGTGAATATTTCTGTAATCCTTAATTAGTTCATTTTTGATATTACAAGATGTTTTGTTGGTTTCATGATCAACTGTACCCTGTAAGGTTAGTTAGGTTGCCAGATGTCAGGGGTGATATGGCCGCTAAAATTGTTTGACAGCTATATCTGGGTTCTACTGCTTGCATATCCTGTAGTCAGACATAGGGTCTTCCCAGAGCCTCAATACCTCCTCAGGATGTTTGATATAGGCCTCCATGTTTAGTCTGAGGTTATGTGGAAACCTGAATGGAGGCATAACGTTGATATCACTAGTAATCACTCCATCAGTCAGTTAAGTACCATACGTGATGTCTCAAAAGAGACATGACAGAAGATTTTCCCTCATTACTTTCTGCGGCTATAGAACCCAATATGTCCTGTTTAAGCCTGTTATGGTAAACACACCTATTCTATAGTGAATATACTCTCCCACTTAATTTAAGTAGGAGTAGTAAGAGGAACGAGAGTTAGTCGATGTTGGACGATAGTAGTCGACAGTTAGTCGAATACGAAAGTAGTCAAAGACCTGGCAAGATTACACTGCGTAATACATATTATATCAAGTTCCTAACGTTTTATACGTCGAACCTATTAGGACCGACTTTATCACAAATACTAGCCTCCACTGCGAAAATGAGATTATGTCAAATACTGTCATGTCAATTATCGCATCTGATAACATGAGAATAACCTCTGATAACAGGGCTGCCGTAATTAAGTACATTTCAGGCAGTAAGCAAGGAATATTGTTTTAAATCAGATTAAGGTAAGTTTAAATTTTCTAATTTGAATAAAAATATGTTAGGGAAGTATATTTTATTTTTGCAAGCTTTTTTAAAACCGAAAATTGGTTTCTGTTTACAAAATGTGTGGGTAGAAGAAAAATGGCCGAAAATTATCTTTTAAATGAAAAAATTTAGATTCCAATCAATATAATTTCGGTTTGAAATACCCCAGATATTTTGCTTAATGGAATTAGTAAATTTAATCTCTTGGCTTTCAATTAAAGGTAAAATTAATTCTTCAAGAAAACTTTTTTATTTTTTGAATTCAATTTAAAGCTAGGTATCAAAAATGAGTGGAGGTACATATATATATATATATATTGATAAAGAAAGACAGCGCGCGAGAGAGATTGTGTGTGGGTGTGTGCGTGTTTCTGACTATGAAATGAAATACAAAGAGAGCAACACGTGCGAATTACCCGACGCAGCATGCACCTGTGGATAGCTGAAGTATCCGATGTCCGAAGTATTGTGGTAAATAAAAACATGAAGATGAAACTATTAGTTTGAACAATTCACTGTATATTGATGATACTACGACTACGCCTGCGAAATTTTGGACAAGAGACCAATTCCAGTTCAGCTCAAAACACGCTCAACATTCCCACGAGAATAAACACGTAGACCATTTTAATTCACTGAATGAAAAGATTTTATGACCAGATCAATTATTTTTCGGACAGAGATCAGCTGTACAAGTTTAGAAAGAAAAATTGAGAAGAAAGAGAGAAACCTCGTCTCATATCGTCTCACCTGGATCAACGCGAAAACTGGGTCAGCCTAGTCTTGTCTCTTCACTTTGGGGAGCAGACAGCCTGTCGGGACGAAAGTTGCCCAGTGGGTGACAGTGGGTGTTGTCGGATGGAAAAAATATTCTCCGGGGAAATACGAAATGGCATCCATCAGAGGACGGTAAATTGAATGCGACCATCGTTAGATTAAAGCCCTAGACGATGTGGCTAAGTTTGGGAAAATTAGTTCTGGAAGTTGCAATTAATAAAAGACTCTATTATTTATTGTAGGCTCAACACGATAGTCCTTTTTAATTTTATACTAGCAAGCAGTACGTATCTCGCAGGGTTATCAATTTTTTCAAACTAAAATACATTGCTATTCAAGCCAGCATACTCATCTTGGTCGTTATACTCATCACGCTGCAGTCGTTCTACTTTCCGACCTTCTTCAAGTGCCAGTGTTTATACTCGGTAACAATCTAGAAATTTCGAACCAAACGATTTATTTAACCCATGAAGTTAGATTGTTCTAATTTCGCCTCCCAAACTTAAGGGATATTTCATATCAATTAATATTCGCCAGTCTTGTTCATCTAAACTAGAAAAAGATTTCAGCACTACCAGATCCAAAGATTGAACTCACAACCGTTAGGTTAAAGTATTGGTTAATACATGAAATATGTATTAACCAATCTTTAAATTCACTCAGACAAAAAATAGAATTTCACATTTTGATTCTAAAGGAAGCACATATATAGATAAATAAATTTATTGCTTTTTTCATGCGAAATTTATTACTTTTTTTTTATGCGAGATCATGGTTGCTCATATATTTAGTCAGTTAAAGACAAACATGTCTCTTTCGAGTCATGACTGACTGAGCAGAAACTTTTCCTGTAGTAGGTTCTTTCTGGTAACGATGGCTACAAAAGCCTGCCTGTCCTGTTATTCAACTTATACGGAGAGAGAATAGATGGATTCATAAATTTCCCAAGTAAAATTGCGCGTAAGTGAATATAATGAACCTGACTGCAATTCGAACTCGGTTCTCCGAATTCTAATTTTCGAATAGTTATCTATTACACCACAACGCGTATTACTTTTTTCTTGATTATCTTTGAATTACATGAGTTTTGAGGAATATAGTCACTTAATTTTGCTTTGCTTTTGCTACAATTTTGAATTAAGAACTGTTCTTTCACTTAGACTGGCTGCCACCCAAGGCTGAAGAATTGTTTCTTCACACAGACTGACTGCCGTCCAAGACTGATGTATTGTTCTTTCACCCAGACTGGCTGCCACCCAAAGCTGAAGAATTGTTTCTTCACCCAGATTGACTGCCGCCTAAGGCTGATGTATTGTTCTTTCACCAAGACTGGATGCCATCCAAGGCTGAAGAATTGTTTCTTAACCCAAACTGACTGCCACCCAAGGCGGGAGAGCTGTTCCTTCACCCAGACTGACTACCGCCCAAGGCTAGAGAGCCCAGTTTGCCGTGCTTTTTTTTACTAAGTAAAAATAAATAATCATTATTTTTATGTAAATGACAGTAACGTTATTAAACAACACATTGAACATTACTCTTCTTCTTCCTCATGCGCCGTGTCCCTTCATGACGTTGGCGATCATGGACTTCCATTTGGCTCTGTCTCATGTCGCTCTCAATAATTTTATCTCTTGATATCTCTTCTAAGCCCCGCTCCGACAACCATTTGCTCAAACCTAACAAGTACGTCTTGCGCTGCTTTCTCCTGTCTCTCCTTCTAGTTATCCGACCTATGAGTATCAAGTTATCCAGGCCCTCTTTTCTCATTACGTGTCCCAGGAACCTCATTTATGTCTTCCTGATATTTAGTGTCAGTTTTCTTCTCATTTGCATCCTTTCCAACACCTCATTGTTGCACACGTGCTCCGTCCATGGTATCCTCAGCATCCTTCTGTAAAACCACATTTCTGCTGCCTCAAGCCTCTCATTCATCTTTGATTAGATCGTCCAGCATTCACTTCCATACAGAGGGACAGATATTACATAGCAACCCAACACTCTTTTCTTTGTTTCACTACCTTCTGCTAAATTTCAGCAAACATAGTAATCCTCTTTTGAGATTTGCATCTCCTTCTGAAGCAAGTGTCTTTTGCAGTTTTCTAAGAAAATGAATTTTTTTTAATCGTGAGAACTTGAATAGATGGTTAAATGAATTTCGATTATCTGCTAAATAGATGGTATCAGAAAATTGCTCCCAAGCATTGTATTCATTTGTTCCTTATGGAAACAGTATGAAAAAATGGAAAATGGTTCAGGAATTGGAGATTTCTCATTGAAGAATGTTCAACGGTCAGGAAATCGAGTTGGAGTAAATATTTCGTACCCTCTCCATGAATTGCAAACCTTTTTATGTGTATGTGTTGTGGAGTAGTTGTCGCACTGAAGGTTATAATCGTGCTATATCGGTTGCTAATCGACTTAACGTACCCAAAATGTTAGGAACTTGGTAATCTTCTACTGAAAGCTGACTCCTTACTATTCAGCTAACTGCCGACTAATATCAGCTGCCTAGTAGTTCAACTGAACTGTAATAGAACTCTAAAGCACTTGAGAACTTCTAAGAACTCCTAAGAACTTCCCAAGAACTTCTCAAAAACTTCCTGTTAACTCTTATTAATATAGGAGGGAGAGTCCATTATCTGAGGAATAGGTGTGTTTCACCACAAGAGTATGTGACGTATTTTTACCTTTCTTAATATAGAATAAACCAATATATTGTGTTGTTTGGAACTGTACGGAAATGGTTCATTAAGTTTAGTGCGGATGAATGTAGCATTATTGATAAAGCAGGTTGGTTGTTTTATTTTTATAGCATATCATCCTCGGTGGGTCATTTATTGCCAACTAAATTGTATTTATTTATTGCTGGTAATACCTTTTTCTTTCAACAATTTATTGTTGTTTTTTTATATAACTTTTTGTGTCTAGTAATACTTCTTTATTTTTTCTTTTCGAGTATCAAGATTCACTGGGATTTGTTTTTAAGGGAAGGGTCCCCAAGTCTTACCCTGTTATTTAACCCATAACTGGAGGGAAATAACGGATTAATACCTTTCACAATGGTACCAGTGCTTAAGTGAATGCAGGGCGTTCAAATGGAATTCGAACTCGGCTCACCGATTTCTCATTCCGAGGCGATATCCACTGCACCACAACGCACATCCGTCACTAAACGCTTACAGCACCTGGTATTCCCAAGCGGTCACCCATCTAAGTACTGACCAGGCTCAACGTTGCTTAACTTCGGTGATCGAGCGAGAACCGGTGTATTCAACGTGATAGGCCGTAAGCATGCACATCTGTCACTAAACGCTTACAGCACCTGGTATTCCCAAGCGGTCACCCATCTAAGTACTGACCAGGATCAACGTTGCTTAACTTCGGTGATCGAGCGAGAACCGGTGTATTCAACGTGATATGGCCGTAAGCCTGATAAAGAAGGCTCAGGCAGACGCCCCCTCCCCACTACAGATATCGAATAAGTCAAAACCTTGATTAAGAATAACCGAAACAACGCGAAAATTGGCAGAAACACGAAATTTACCAAAATTTACAATCCATGAGCCCATAATGAAGCTTGAGCGCTTTAATCGCTAGGATGTTTAGGTACCACATGAAAAAAATCTTTTGGATCTAATTTCTATCAGTGATTTTTTGTGTAAATGCAATTAAAATGTACCCTTTACGAAGTAAATTTTGATGGGCGACGAGAAATGGATAGTTTACAACAATGTTCAGCCAAAAAGATCTTACGTTAAGCGATATGAGCCAACATTAGCAGATCTCCATCCTACGAAGTCATAATGTGCATCTGATGGGACTGAAAAGGAATCCTGTACTATGAGCTTCTGCTAAGTAACAAGTCAATTGATTCTGAAAAATTCGTTCAGTACCATACGTGAAACACTCTTGGGCGATCATGTCTCGAAAGAGATATGCTTGACTGGGCAGAAGATTATCCCGCAGTAGGTTGCCGTTGCTTTCTGCGGTAGGCTGGTTGCCAGCCAAGACTACAGAACCCAATCTGTCCGGTTATTTAACCCATAGCTGGAGAGAAGAGAAGGATTAATACCTTTCTCAAGGGTATTTGCGCGTAAGTGAATGCAAGGAATTCAGCTGGAATTCGAACTTGGCTCCCCAATTCCTCGTTCCGAGTTGATATCCACTGCACTACAATGCACATTCAACGTTCATATCACACACCTCATTAATTTCCTCTCTACCTTAAGTGGGTGTTAAGCCAACTTAGTAAATAAAAGAATAATAAAAAAAAAATTTACAAGTGATTTTCGAACAATTGCTCCCTCTCTTCGTGTACATCATGCTTCCTCATTTTCAAGTAATTATACCTGACGAGGGCTGAAGAATAAATTTGTCGAAGTTTTGTGTTAACATCTTTATGTCAACAAAGAAATGCTTGCCAAAATAATTCTTGTACTTTTAGTGACTGTTCTCAAAGTCAAAAAGTCGCAACTGTTATGTCGATCAAAACAAAATTGATAGTATCATATTTATCCGCATGTTCACTCTAATGGAAAAATTGATTGAATTTTTCTTTTTGCCTCGTTTCTTTCTTCTTCTTTTTTATTGTGGTTTTGTTTCTTTTTCTATAAATGTAGGTATAGATGTGGAAATACCTGAAAGGACGAACCTATGTAAATGAGATGTCTTACCAGGAGATCGGCGTCATTTAAATGTAAACGATTCTGAAAACCGGTTGTGTTGAATACACGCTGTGTTGAATCAGGTAGAATGATTGTTTAAGAAGCAATGGTAGTCATTACTGTTGTTTAGCAAGTTTAGCTTAGTTTGACACAAGGACAAACAATGGGTTACCAAGTGAAGATCACAAATACTATGTAAAAATAATGATCTGCTACATGAGGACGCTAGTCCTGACCCGCAGCGAAGCGTCCATAGACAATCGAAGTATATATTAACCCTAACCCTAACCCTAACAATAAGCCGCCAACGTATTATCGGTATGTAGATGATATTTTTTGTCTGTTTGATAGCAAGGGAGAGGCCGACTCAATTCTTGATATTTTGAATCAGTTTCATCCGTCCTTAAAAGTCACAATAGAAAAGGAGTCCAAATATTGCCTATCATTTCTCGATGTTTTCGTTCATCGGATTCCAAGAGAATTTAAAACTTCCGCGTTTCGCAAAGCCACGTTTTCAGGATTGTATACGCAGCGGAACTCATTTTGATTGATTTGATTAAGACCCTTACACATAGGGCATTAAAAATATGCACGGAACGTTTTTGGGACGTGGAGTTAGATTATATCTGCAGCACTTTATCTAAAAAATGGTCATCACAGTGATGTTGTTAATGGTGTGATGCGTGATAAAATAAATAGTTTTTCTAAAGATAAACCGTATACTGTGGAAAAATGTCCAGTATATTTAAGGCTACCTTATATTGGTTCACGTAGTGAACATCTGGCTAAGCAAATTTCTAGAGCAGTTACTTCTTGTTATTTATTTATTTATTTTGCTTAGATTAGGGTTCATTTTGGCACGCGTTCTGTTTTTCCGTCTATGAAAAAGGACTTACTTCTTCCCCATCATATTTCTTCTGTTATCTACAAATTTGTCTGTAGTTGTGGTAATAACTACATAGGAAGGACGTCGTCGAGATTGGATTGCAGAATTAAGCAACATGTGCCATTAAAAATTTTCAAAACGGATGTCCGGGCGAGTCAACTTGTGAACACTTCTGTGTCAGCTATCACTGAACACTTGATAAGTAGCAGAAATTATGTGAATGGCCTTGGTGTGAACCAGTTTGCTGTGTAGTCTGGTTCACACTCAGCATTTCATTTACAGGCGTTCGGGTCACTATACATAAAAG